>PVJH01000464.1:0-314414 GCA_004026705.1 Nesogale talazaci
AGATGGCTGTTTGATCAGGGACATTGTTATGATGGCAGACCTACTCCCCTGTCTGCCACATATCAGACTTTCTGCATCACACACTGTTATGCTATCTTTTCAGAACCTCTAAATAGAAAGCTTGATGAACAGTCTGGCCTGGAGGAAGAAACTCCAAAGGCACTACAAGTTGACATTTTTGTCTGTTCAGGAAGTTGACGGATGTCTAGAATGGAGTTTATCATCTATCAACATTGGACCTTTGTTGAAATGAGAAAATCACTTGTAGACTTGAGTTTTTCCTAAAGCCCTGTCCTTGTAAGCTATAGTCAATATCATCAGTTTCTGTGACATTATTCTTGAGCAAAAATATTATTTTGCAGCTGCATGCTGTTCTTTAAAAGCAGCCATCACAAAGGGCAAGGTTAGAGCCAAATTTTTTTTCTGAAAAAATTCACTGTGAACAGAAAGAACCTTCCCAGGTGATGCCACTGGGTGCATTAGCTCAAAGCAAGAGGATAATATAATGGGGAGGGGTGGGGCATAATACAATAGCTCTATTCTGCCCGGCACAATTCTGGTTGGGAATGGGTACCCTTTCATAGAAAAAAAAATCACTGATATCTCATGGAAGTAAAATTTTGTTGAAGACCATAAAAAAATTGGTTACTGCATACATTAACAGGGAGCTTCCAGAGATTTAGAAGTAGTAGAACAAGGGATATTATTATTTATGTCAGGTAGATTTTAGCTGAAAGCAGAGTCTACCAGAAAGATGTTTGTGTTTTATTGAATTGAAGTAACCTAAGACTCATTTGCTAACCTGCTGATGCTTCTGCATTTCTCCTTTGCTTGATCTTGCTACTTCCATCAAAATTTTGTCAGGCTACTGCCCACACTCATAAGGAATACCAGTAGAACTTTGTTTTACTGTTCATCCCACTCGTCAGTGTGTGCAACTGTGACTGGACATGAAAAGTCACTGCAGCCACTCATCATTTGCTGCTCTTTTGCTTCATAAACCAGAGTTTGAGTAGCACTCTGGACTGAGAGATATTGTAATAGCTCACTCTCTGTCGCTGGCTCCAGTAAAGCTTCTCATTTGCCTAGCATATTGTGGGATGGATTCATTTGGAAACTGGGTACAGCAACTATGTGAATCATAAAAAAACATAGATAACTAAATAACTAAACTTATGGGGGAAAATCTCAAACCCCAAATATGGGGGAGAGGTTGAGCAGAGGAGACCAAGCTAAATAAGTGCAATAAACTGATGAGAAGACTTAAGTGGTCATTTTTATGAATTTCTCAAGGCTGTGCATGGGTTAGCATAATGTGGGAAAGCAACAGAGGATGTAGTCATGAGAATCCCTAGTATTTGTGGGATTGACCTTTAGGAATTCCATGAGTAAGCCATGAACTTCTCCTAGTGAAAAGCAAAGAGAGAGAGAAAGAGAGATCAATCTTAACGCTGGCAGGCAGTAAAAAGAGTTGTGCTCTTGATATAAACCTACAGTATTCTCTATAAAAAAAGTTTACCCTCCAGGAGAAAAACCCAGAAGATAATTCTAGGTAAACTCAAAACCTATTGTCATCATGTCTTTCCTGAGTCTTAATGGCCCTGTAGAGGATTTCAAGGTTGTAGATCTTCACACCGAAAGTTTCAGCTTTTCCCCACAACTGGTGGCTTTGGGACACTGACTTTATGCTTAGCACTCCAACATTTACCCAGTAATCCCAGCTAGAAAAATAGACCACTCCAGTCTACCTGTCCCATCTCCAAGAGACAAAGAAACAGAAAAATATACTAAACAGAGGTCAGGCATTGCATGAAATAATTTCAGAATGCTGAAGCCAGAGAAATGATCGAGTGGGGAAAAATACTGTGTTGCTGAAGAAACCATTGCAAAGGTCATAGCCCGGAGCCACAAGCCCAGTGCAAGAACGAATAGCAGTATGTAGGGAAACTCAAAGTAAAAAGCAGGTCAAAAATTTAAAAAGACACAATCAGAATTTGATATTTCTGAGTCAGCCAACCTCTGAGTTCAACCCAAAATGCTAAGAGAGAAGTTGCAGAAGGACCTGAAGCCATGGATTCAGACTTTCACAAACATTGGAATTACAACGAGGGTTTACTTAAACATGAATTGTTGGACTCATGCCAGAGTTTGAAACTGAAGCAGGCCTCAGCTCCAACTCAGGATGGGGCCTTGTAAGTGAATTCACAGGTGATTTCGATGCAGCAGGCTCAAGGATTACCCTTTGAGAAACACTGATTTAAGGAAAGCCGTCGGATAGAGTTTCAGAGGCTGTAAATCTCTATGGGACTAGGATCCTCTTTCAGGAACAGAGAAACCAGTGGATTCAAAGTGTTAGCCTTGTGGCGAGCAGCCCACTGTGTAATCCAGTCTACCACCCTCACTTTCATCAAGCCAGTCCTGACTCATAGCAACCTTATCTGGCCAGGGTCCTCTGGTGAGTTTCTGAGACATGAACTGTTTATGGGAGCAGAAAGCTCCATCTTTCTCTCACGGAAGTTTTTTGAACTGCTGACCCAGTAATTCACAAAGCATCTTGTCACTGTAGTCACTACACCAACAGGGTTCCTTCCTTAGCAAGTCATAACTGTCAAGTTTACAGGCAGATCTAGAGGACCACTGATTGTCCCTATGCAGGATACTTCATTGCAGCGCTGTGGAATTGATAGAAAAAGTGGTTAGAAAAGACTTATTAAATTTAAATCTATAGTAGTAAAAGATACTTTTATCACAATCAAATGCAAACTATGCAAAGAAAAATCAAGAACAATAAGATTTTGCTTTTATATTCCACTTTAGCAGGTAGAACAGGCGATTTATGAAGGATCATTCCAACATTCTGCTTAGTTGTTTGCTGTTGTTTGAAGTGCTATCATGTAAGTCCAGTATGATGCATAGCAACCCTATGTACAACAGAAGGAAACACTTCCATGTCTGTCTTGTGCCATCCTCATAATCGATCATCATCCTGTTTCCATCCATCCTTGCAGTCACTGTCAGTCCTTTTCCAGGGACTGGTCCCTCCTGATAACACATCCAAACTGCAGGAAACTAAAATCTCTCCAACATTGCTTCTAAGGAGCATTTTGGCATTTATATTTTTCTTCTGTCAGTCCGTGGTAATAAAAATATTCTTTGCCATACTGTCATTCAAATGAATCACTTCTTCTCTAGGCTTCCTTATTAATTTTCAAGTGCTCACATGCATGTGAGGCAAATGAAAATTGTCATGGTTTGGGTCAAACACTCTTAAATCCTCATAATGACATGTTTGCTCCTTAACCTTTTAAAGAGATCATTTGTCACACATTTGTTTAAATGAAATTCTTTCTTTTATTTCTTAACTACTCCTTTCTTTTGACTTTGATTGTTGACTCAAGCAAAGTGAAACTTTTGACAGTTTCAGACTTTTTTCTGTTCATCTTATTGGTCCAGCTGTGAGGATTTTTGTTTTCTTTTTGTGGAGGTGCAATTTAAACTGAAGACCAAAGGTTTTTTGGTTTTGTTATGTTTTTATCTTCATCAGCATGTACTTCAAATCCTCTTAGCTTTCAGGAAGCAAAGTTGAGTCATCTGCATGTCATAGCTTGTTCATGAGGCTTCTGTCAATTTTCATGCTGCGACCTTCTGCATATAGTTCAACCTCTTACCTACTCATTCAGCATACAAATTGAAGCCCTGATATATGACTTTCCTGATTGTAAACAATGAAGTATCCCCACATTCTATTTCAACAACTTCCTCTTGGCATATGTATGGTTCTCTGTGGACCCAGTTGAGTATTCTAGATTTCTCTTTCTTTGTAATGTTATCCATAGTTTGTTATGATTTGTGGCAGTCCCCTAATCTGGTGTCAATTTCATTACTTGGAATGTAGGGTCAGAGTCTAGCTCGTCGTTCTGCAGATAGCCAATGAGACCTCTCTTTGGGCCTGGCCTTCTCTGAGAATTCTGGGAAATCTGTTGCTTCCTTCTTGGAACCAGGAGACACTCTCTCACTCCCTTGGAGACTCTCTACTGAGAAGGCTTACTTCCCGTGAGACATCCCTGAGGAGTCACATTGACCTCCCCTGATGCAGTCAGAAACCTGGACCTAAAGAAGCCACGTAGACATTCCCGCCAGTGATGAGATGCTTCTACCATCACTGACTTTGCACCCACTGACCTGTGATCTTCCTGCGTTCAGCATCATTACTTGTGTTTCATGAGTCTGAAGAGGACTTTATAGATTGCTGTCAGACACACGGGCTAATATCGGACTTATGGACTCCATAAATTTGTTTCTATAGTTTCCCCAGACTAACACAGACTCATTCAGGCTAGTGCCTTTACGTAATCAGTAAACCACAGGTGAACATCTTTCTGGTATTCTCTGCTTTCATCCAAGATTCATCTGGTCTCAGCAAGGACATGTCTAAAACCACTTTGTCTTCTAAATTTCACTAGGATTTCTGGCAGCTCCTTGTTGATTTACTGCCGCAACTGTTTTTAAGTTATTGCCAACCAAGTTTTACTTGTAGTCATATTAATGATATTGCTTGATAATTTAATTTATCTGTTGGGTCATCTTACTTTGGAATGGGAACAAATGTGGATCTCTTACAGTCAATTCACCTTCCAAATACTTTGGTGATGATGAGTGAATGCTTCCAGCCCTATATCAGTATGTTGAAACCTTTCAGTTAGTATTATGCCAATTCCTGGAGTCTGGTTTTTCACCAAAGGTTTATGGAGTGTAGTATAGACTAACTGCATGAATATCACAGATTTTTAACCATATGCTATTTCTTGTAATGACTGGATTCAATCTTTTTTGCACTGTGACTGTGAATTTCTTTCATTTTTGATGCTTCCTGATCACTTAATACTTGCCTATATAATTCTTCACTACTACAACTTGAGCCCTGAATTTCTCTTCACTTCCTTGATTTCAGAAATGTTAATTGTATTCTTCATGTTTTTTTTTTTTATAACTCCAAGTCTTTGTACATTGCTTTATTTTACTTTATCCTCCGGAGCTGCCCTTTGATGTTTTCTGTTCTGGTCAACTTCATCATTTCTTCCATTGACTCTAGCTTCATGTGCACATTCAAGAGCTCTACACTGAAGAACAGATTTCAGAGTCCCTTCCAACAATCATTTTGGTCTTTTAATTTGTAATGGCTTTTGTATATCTTTACATATGGTATCATCCTTGATTTCATCCCACAATGCATCTTAAGTTTGGTCATTAGTGTGCAGTGCATCAAATCTGTTCTCAAAATGATTTCCCATGTATTTGTTTTAATTTTCTTTTCCTTCAGCATGAATTTACATAGAAATAAGTGATGACCAGTCATTCTCTAGCTTTGTCTGCCTGCCAACATTGAATGTCTCCATTATCCTTTTCCATTGATATAGTAGATTTTGCTTCCTTTATAATCTATCTGGTGAAATTAATCCCTTTAGTCACTATGTTGTCAAATAAAGGTACTTACAGTGTATAGGCCACTAGTCTTATAAAAGTCTGTTATACATAGATCTTGCAAAAATATTATATATCCTCTAACATCTTTTATATTACCAAGGCCATATTTTGCAACTGCTGACACTTTCTCTTTATTTCATAATTTTGAATTTCAAGCACCACAACTATCAGTGCACCTTAATTTCATGTTTGATCAATTTCAGACTGGCGAACTTGGTAGAATTCTTCCATGTCTTCATCCTTAGTTTTAGTGGTTGTTATATAAATTTGAATAATAGTTGAATTTACTGGCCTTCTTTGTAGGGATATCGATATTAAACTACTATATTATATGTGCTTCTAGATAGATCTTGAGCTTTTAAATACTTCTTATGATGTATGTGACACCATTCCTCTTAAACTTGTCATTCGGGGATTAGTAGTAATTTGATTTTCAGATTCAAAATAGCTATTTCCAGTGTTCCTCAGTTGACTAATATGTAGGATAGTAATCAATGAATTCAATTTCATTTATATTGACTCCTTATTTTTTTAGATTCTTACTTTATACACCCCATATTCTGATTATCAATTGTTGTTTGCAGCTATTTCTTTTTGTGTGTGTGGTTGTCATTTTTAATTGTCTTATTGGGGCTTTTACAGATATGATAGCAATCCATAAATCAAAATTATATCAAATGAACTTGTACATATGTTGTCCTCATTTTCAAAACAGTTTCTTTCTACTTGAGCCCTTTGATATTAGCTATTTCTTCTTATTTTGAATTGTGCCACATCAGCAAATAATATTACCCAATGCTTTACTCCATTCATATCATAAAAGTCTACTCTTTTAAAAAGAGGTAGCTATTCTCTATCATAGTCATCATTTCAGTGCCTTCCCATTTCAGAGATCCATCTTCCAACACTGTGTCAGCCAGTGTTTCACTGCTATTCATAGGACTGTCCGTGGTTAAATGTTAGAGTTTGCCTCTTCTTGCATCTTTGCTTCTCTTGTTCTCAAAAGTCCCTGAGAGATGCCCACCACGGGTGACCCTGCTACTGTTTGGAATAGTGGTGACATAGCATTTCAGCAGCATGCAGCTTACCACAGTACAACAAACTGATAGACGAATGGCGGTCAGCTGTTTATGTGTGAAATAGTCTGACTCTTTCAAGATGTGCCTCCTTTCTTTCGTGTACGTCTTTCATTGCTGTTACCTGTGTGCACTGAGTCACCCTGAGGTTTGGAGGTTACTCAAAATCTCGGTGTTGTCGTTGATCTTTATGCCCTCCCCCACCACCACTTATGTGTAAATACTATTGATTCCATATCTTTTAGAGCAGTGGTTCTCAACTTTCCTAATGCCACGATCCTTTAATACAGTTCCTCATGTTGTGGTGACCCCCCCCCACCATAACATTATCTTTGTTGCCACTTCATAACTGTAATTTTGCTACAGTTATGGATCAGATGACCCCTGTGAAAGGGTTATTAAAGGGTTATTTAACACCACACACAAAAGGGTCATGGCCCACAGGTTGAGAACAACTGTTTTAGAGGCTTTTAGTTTATGTGGTCTCAATTTTTGCCTCACCCACTCCTAGTCTCTCAGCTGAATACTACCCTATTTTCTGACTAATTTCCCTACCACCAGGTTTCCTGCATCCTATCAAATCAATTTTATAGGCCCTACTTGATATTTTTGAAGCATGATTTCAGCTATTTCATATATTTCTCAAAAATTCTTCATTCCTATCTTTGTCAGTGGATATTTTATATGCAATGTAGAGTGTGACTATCCTTAACATGACATTAATACATTCCTTTAATCAATTTTCAACATGACAATAACTAAATTAGTCAATGCATAATCATTGATTGATTAATATAGGTAAGGGTCTGTACTGGACTCTGGGAAGAAACTAGGCCTTTTCTCACTGAGTTAGAATCTACTGGGAAAGAAAACTAAAACAAAAAAGACCTCACCAATGGAAGGGGAGCTAATCATAGTGAGGCTTAATGCCTTCCATTACGTGATACATAGCTCTCCACAGGTACACATTTCTTCTTACACCTCTACAGCATTCATATGAGCCACACCAGATTGTTTTCCATTTCCAGAAAATACTCAATTATTACTTGTTTTTGCTTCTGTCTATCGGTAATCCCTTCCATCTCCGTCTTTTGAAATCCTATTCATCTCTTAAGTCCCAATTCAGAAGTCTTCCCTTATACACTAAGTCAGAATTGATGACTCTATCCTGGGCACTTCTACAGCATATTGAATTTCAATTTGTAGAGTGACTTACTTATCAGTCACTCCCACTAGATGAGTCCTTAGGGAGCTTTGAAGGTATGCTTACGACTGTCCAGCGTGGCATCTTGTGCAGGGCACACATTTAAATCATGTTGGTTGAATAGATGAAAACTATAATTTAAACTTACATTTCCTCACCTTGCAGACAAGAGAGTAGTCAGCAGAGCATATACTGGTATATGCTCAATGAATTGGTGTGTAGTAACTTATGGACAAAATAAATAATTCCTCATATTCCCAATACAAATTAAAATTAAGTATTAAGGTCACAAGAAGTGTACTCCTTTTCAATTATCTACTAATCAAAGTTAATCAAGATCATGAGTGATAGTTTTTTCATAAATTTCTTGTGTAATTATATGTATAGAACTTCCTTAATGAGTTTGAATTAAATTTAAATTAATATATTGATAGAACATATTCCAAGACTGAACTGTTTCTTCTGTCTCTGTAATCCCTCAGTCACTCAGGCTCAATATTCTTGCAGTTTAATCAGTGATTTGATATTCTATCATTTTACAACAAAACAAAAGCAAGTGTCCCATCAAGGTGCTGTAGAAAGCAATCATTAGAAAAGAGCAACAAAGCAGGACAAAGAATGGTACTAGGAGAAGCCTGATGATTTTACAGAATGACAAGGAACTAGTTCCGTCTTCAGCTTACTGTGCATTTTATTGAAGGAATAGAGCAGGTTTTAAAATCTACTCATGTACTGAGCATGCTGCTTCCAGTGTGTGGTATAATAGGCGTTGTTTTCAAGTAAAATGGTCTCATGTTCCCTCATTAGAAGGCAGTACCAGACATTCATGTTTTCTGCCTGTGACTGTCATTCAGTTGAGCAGGTCAGGGCAGCCAACTTATCTGTTCTAGGACAAAGTACTGTAAAAAAAAATAATATATTTTTCTGTGTGCTCTCAACTTTTAAATTGATATTTGATAGTCTGTTTGCTCTCACCCACCACAGCATTTTTTTGTGTGCATGTGTGTGTAAAGTTATAAAAAACAAACTCACTGCAAATTCTCTGAATTGAGTCAATTCCAACTCTTAGGTTACACACAGGACAAAGTAGAACTGAGCTGCCTCTGTGAGTTTCTGAGACTGTAGTCCTTTATTTATGGGAGTAGAAAGCCTGTTCTTTCTCAATCAGAGAAACTGGTGTTTTTAAACTGCTGATCTTGTGGTCAACTGTGTAGTGCACAAACCACTATGTCCCCAGTGAACCACATATTATGAGAGTACACTCAAATATAGCTTTAAAATACTCAATGTATGCCTGTGTGTGTTCTTGGGAGTAGAGGAGACACAGTAATTCTATAGTGAAACTGAATTCCAGTGCAGAATTAAATATAATTTACTTGACCTACAACCAATTTAAATTTCATATAATCAACTCAAGGCTCAAATTGTGAATGTCATAGTCTTTCACTTAATGTACCCTTAATAATACAAATTGTTTCTGCCTCATTCCTAACTATGCGTATTTAGGGCCAAACTGATTATATGCTGTTGCACTGCTGGGTAATCTAGAATTCTAACTTTTGTAAAAAGCTGGAGTAGTAGATCATCAATTAGTGGAACCTGCAATATGGACAATATCTTTCATCACAAATAAAAATTTTATGCAACTGTAAGTTTTATGGCATGTATGGTGTTCTTAGAAGTTTCCCTGTTTAATAAAAGTCAAAGCATGATAGAACATTGGGAGGTTTACTATATAGAATTTCCATGGCTGTGATTCTTCACAGGAACAAATCAACTCATTTCTCTCCTGCTGAGCAGCTGGTGATCTTGAATGCTCTCTACCTTGGAAGCCTTGAATTGCAACATTGAAAGATTCTATAGGCAAAATATTGAGTTATATATGAAATATCAAAAGCTGATGTGAAGAATACACAATCATCATGCCAAAAATAATTAGTCAGCATTCAACCATTTCTAGAGAGAATGTAGAAGCAAAAGCCAATGATACCGAAGGAATAACTCCAACCTACATGGAAGGCATCAGTCCAAATTAAGGTTGATTGTTTTAAATTCAGCAAGGTTGAAACACTTGCTAATGAAGATCAAGAACTACAGCCTTCTTTATGGATGACAGCTCAATGTAAAAAAACAACAACCAAAACCTCAAAGTGGAGTAATAGGAAACATCATGATATACATAGAAATTATTAAAGTTTTCAAAGTATTTGTCTTCCTTGAATCCACAGTAAATGCTCATAGAAGCATCAGTCAAGAGATAAGAAGCTGTGCTGTATTGGATACAGTGTTGAAAAGCAAGGTGTTACTTTGAGGACTAATGTGAGACTGACCCAAGCCATCGAATTTTCAATCACCCCATGTTCCTGTGAAAACTGAATACTGAATAACGGAGACTGAAAAAGAATTCATGCACTTGAATTATGGAACTGAATGAAGAATAGTGAAAGTTCCATGAACTCTGAAAAGAATGAACAACTCTATCTTGGAAGAAGTACAACCAGAACTCTCCTTAAAGGCAAACATCGTGCTGTTTCGGCTCATGTGTTATGGGTATGTTTGCAGAAGAGATCTATCCCTGGAGAAGGAAATCACGCTTGGCAAAGTAGTGGGACAGCTAAAAAGGGGAAGATCTTTGACAAGATGGATTGACACAGTGGCTTCATTGATAAGATCCTAGGAACAATTGTCAGAAGCGGACCCCTGGTGATACAGTGATTGTGCGCTGGACTGCAGCCCACAGGGTTGACGGTTCAAATCCAGTAGCAGCTCTCCAGGAGCAAGGCTGGGCTTCCTACACCCACCATGTCAGTGATGCAGGGGGAAAAAAAAAGAAAGAAAAAAAGACGAAGCTCCTCCATGAGCAATGGATGGAAATGGCCGTTGTAACAAAGAGGCAAATATAACAACAATGGTGAGACTGGCCCAGGACCAGGCAGTTTAAAAAACAGAAAAAAAAAAAAAAACAATTCTGAGGATGACTCAGGGCCGGACAATGTTTCATTCTGTTGTGCATGTGTTGCTGTGATTGGGGATTGGCTCAATGGTACCTGCGGACAACTACCTGTGGTTCACAGCCCAATTCTCGCCGAAGCACCAAGAAGTCTAATACTAAAAGTAGAGCATTTTATGACATCATTATATTTTATTAAATCCATTTCTACTACCTTTGACTGAATATTCTTCTTGTCCATTTTTGTCACAGAATCTACACAGTGTCTTTTGGGCACAACACATAAGTTATTTCCAAAAACCAGCCATAGACACAGAACTAATGCTCTGTTGGGTGTAGACTGTCTGGCTAGTTGTGGTGGCTTTCAGAAAGTCATTTACTTCATCCTTCAGTCTTTTTCCTACTTCAAAAAGAGAAGTAAAAAGGGATCTTTGACAAGATTGTTACAGTAATCTAAGTAAAATAATTCATTTGATTCTTCGTAGTGTTTTCTATTTTTTTTAAATGTGTTCTTACCGTAACCCTATCTTTGTAGTATTTTCATAGAGGAAAATTCTCCTGCATCTCTTATTGCAATAAATGTCCGAATTAATAGGATTCCTAATGATCATTTTCCAAGTCTTTCCCTTTAGGTCATAAAGGTTCTGAAAGAGACTACAGCCCATATGTTTTGGACCATGTGCAAAGTCCATGAAAGAAACAAGCATTTCTATGATAAGACAGTACAAAATGAATTGACACAATTCTGATGAAATAAGCAATTTTAAAAGAAGGAAACTATTTAGAGCCTACTATGCTTGGGCTCTGTTAGGTCAGTTAGGCAATTAAGCCATAAGTTTAATTGATACCCACTCAAATTGATACCCACTCATGGTGACTGTGGTGGCAGGAGATTTCTTTAGTATGGCTCTTCTGCCCAAGTCTCAGCAAGTTCTATTAAATGTTTAGGTGGGATGAGGTTCATACCAGAGGGGACAGTTTTTGCCCCCCTCAACACACACACACATACACACACACTCATTCACGAACTCACATTCCTGGCTAAAAAGCATGGTCCATTTTTGATGAAAAGAGAAAGTCCAGGATGTTGGAAGAGCTTCTGTAAGATCTCTATGTGAAATGGCGAAGGGCACCGAGAGTACATACATCAGAGAGTGGCACCAAGATTCAGAGACTAAGGGGTACCTTCTCCTCATCTAGCACAAGGTAATGTAATTATGAGACAGAGTGATATGTGGGCTAGTTTATTGGTCCATGGAAGCAAAGACCAACAGACCAACCAACCACATGGATGAGAAACTGAGAACCTGCAGGAGACTTAACTACTACATGCCTGAGAGACTGAGAACTGGAGAAAGACTTGCTGCTGGCTCAGAGGATTAATGACTGTACCCTTACCTTTTGTCAATCCTGACTGTGGTAACCTATTAACCCCCTAAATAACTCCATAACTGTAAGTACTGTCTGTGAGTTCTGTGGAGTCATTGCAGCTAGTTACTGAGCCTAACACAGATGTAGAGTGATATGGAAAGAATGGATGGTGTCAGAAGAGGTGAAAAAAGATGGAGCATGAGCTCTGCCTAGTGGCACCGAGGAAGCCAGAGGAGGTCAGGAATGTCTGCTTCCACTGCAGTTAACTGCCATGATTACATGTGTTGTGGAGTAGAGCCGTGCTCCATAGGGGTTTCACGGCTGTGACCTTTTGGAAGAGGAGCACCAGGTCTTTCTTGCTCTCATTTTTTGGTTGGTCAAAAGCATGTTATTAGTTGTTAATGCACATATCATATCACATTCCATCGTTCAATCATATCAAGTAGTATTGTATACTTGTTACCACAATCTGTTTCAAAACACGGCTTTCCTTCTTTAACTCCTTGACATCATCTTCCTTTTACCTGCCTCCCCTCTCCCACTTTATCACCCCAGAATCCTTTTCTCTACTTTTTTTCCTTGTCGGTTCTTCAATCCTGGACATCATGTATTGGGAAATAGAAAAATATATGACAAACATTCAGGAGGTTCACCCCCAATGAAAAACACACATCTGAGATAAACTCCATTAGGAAAAGATTAAAATAAAAATAAAGACAATATTGAAAACCAGATAAATCGTACTATGCATCAGAGAAGGGATGAAGGTTTTAACCACTAAAATAAAATTCATCACTTTGATCTTAACACACATCTCTCCAACACACTCTGATTTGTAACCGGTTTCATCCATCTTGAAGGTGTCTGTAGGTAAGTTAAATCATCAGCCTTTGGGTTGGTAGTCCATTACTAAACCACACAAGGAAACTGCGGTAGTTACATCATTGCAACAGAAACTTGAAGTGTAGAGGTAGAGTCTAGCCTTTCAATAAGGTTACAATCTGAGTGTGCCTCCTTATGGGTATGACCTCCTTCTAAGAAGAGTCCTGAGAATCTCCTCTGGAGTCTCTCTCAACCTCTACCTTCCTGTTGAGCATCCATGAGGAGACCTGTGCAAGCTCTGAGATGCAGCTATCACTGTTTGGATCCACACAACTTTGCACTCACCAGCCTGTGATCTTCCTGCATTCTGCTTTGAGGCTATGAGAGTCTGAAGGAGGATTTGGGGGCTCGTATTGAAATTATGGACTTGAGTTGGACTGGGCTGGTATGTTTTCCTGTTATATAATTACTTCAGTATAACTATAAAGTCCTTTCTTCTGCACATATGAATGCCTCTGGATTTATCAACCTGGCCAAATACATTATGTACCAGGAGAGAAGGACTAGAGACACAAATCATGAAGATGGAGAGTGGATTCTTGCCTGACCTCTACCTTATGGTAGTTTCTTTTTACTTTGGGGTCTAGTCAGAGGACAGATACACCTACAATGTTTGCTCAACTGTTTTTTTTTAAATGATATGAGAAGTTAGAGTTTTGATTCCTTTCCTTGGTTGTTGGCTTTGGCTATTCCGGTTTGAGGTGGTTAAAAAGAATGCGATTAATGTGAATTTTGAGCTCAAGGGGCAAAATTGCCCCTCGAACTTCTCTGAGACCATGCTACTTAGTCAAAATGACTGACAGAAGACCTGACCTTCATTTATACAACTATGGGCTGAAGGTGATATGGCATTTGAATGGGATAGTTTAGTTAAGATAAAGGTTGACCTTGACCATTTTAAAAATTGATTTTAGGATCTGGCTGTACTAAGTTCATACTGATTTCTACTACTTATTGTTATTGATATGATATTTGATAGAAATTATTATTGAGAAGTATGAATAAAGAATTTGTAAGCCTACTGCCATCAGACTTTAAATTAGATCTTTAAGTTATTATAGGAAAGTCCTGCTAAGAAGACTTGAATGATGAGCCCCACTCAGTGCCTTGAGTGATAAGTACATTTGCATTTGAAAATACTTTCTGAGAGAG
Source organism: Nesogale talazaci (assembly GCA_004026705.1). Classification (NCBI taxonomy): domain Eukaryota; kingdom Metazoa; phylum Chordata; class Mammalia; order Afrosoricida; family Tenrecidae; genus Nesogale; species Nesogale talazaci. The sequence continues at coordinate 14,120 of PVJH01000464.1, forward strand.
CTATTGGCAGACTGAAGAAAGAAAAAAGAGCTCTTTTGATTTTTGAATTTTAAAATAGAGGCTTGTACCTGAAGCTGGAAAAGTATGGAGTCAAGAAGAAACTCCTCTCTAGGGCCAAATGTTAAAAGAATTCTGTGGGCATCCCGAAATGCTCTCTAGGTGACTCCTGGATCCACTTGTTTAGTGGAAGTGGGAGAGAAGCAGCAATAAAGAGTTGATTGTGTTTGGTGAGTACCACTCATGGATCTTGTTCACAGGAATGAGAGGAAAAGATGAGATCAAGTTGGCTGATCTAAAGTTTAAAGAGTTGTGTGGAACCCGAACCATCTGATATGATCTAGTCCAAGAGGGGTAGAGTTTGAGAATTTGTGAATGGACCCATGGCCAAAAGTCAAGTTGGCAAATAGGCACTCTGGGGAGGCTCATGAGATGGCTCACATTGAGTTGATAAGAACCAAACCAAAGAGAAGATTTTTGAGCCTGTGAATTGGTGCATATGCCAGCTGATTTTATGGAGAGCTTGTCCTCATTTGGTTTTGCTTATGGTTACAGATGCAGAAGGTTCCAACTGGAATGAAGATTTTTCTCATCAAAGATCATGCTTGTCTCCTCGAAATACTGAGTTGATATAAGTAAACAGTATAGAAATTAGATACCCAAAATGGGGTGGATAAAGCATGAAGTACTGGCTTAAAAATGTTCATGGGTAGAATATGTATTCATAGAATTACAGGCTTATGGAGATGTTCACATAATTGCAACTGTTGAGCACAGAATATTTTTGTTTTTTCTCATAGACTATTATGTTTAAATGAGACTGGCACATTTTGAGTTGTATACATTTTAATTCTTTCCTGTTAGACAAAAATATGAACTTATTATTGCCCTTGTTTGAAAAATTATATGTCTAAAGAGTTGTATAAAAGCATCAAGTTAATGCTGAGCCCCGGTAGTGAAGTGGTTGTGTGTGTGACTGGGGCTCACTGAATTGGCAATTCAAATCCAGCAACAGCTCTCTAGGAGCAAGGCTGGACCTCCTACTCCCACCAGAGGGCAGTGATGCCCTCCCCCCCAAAAAGTGTCAAGTTGACAAGGGGTGGTCTGTAGTAGTTACACAATTTCATGTCAAATTGAAGTGTAGGGGTAGAGGATAGGCAATCAGGTCACAGCCTCCTGTGGGTGTGATCTTCTCATAAGGAACATTCTAAAACCTCGCCCCCCTCTGCTTTTACCTTCCTGTGGAGGAGTCATGAGGAGATCTGTGTGAGCACTACCATGTAGCCACTGCCATGTGGATCCACACAATTCTGCATTTACCAGTCTATGTTCTTCCTGCATGCGACATCATTGCATGTGTCTAAAGAGGGATTTATGTATGTGTCTAAAGAGGGATTTATGGGGTAGTATCAGATTTATGGAAGAGTATCAGACTTGTGGGTTTAGTTGCCTGGGCAGGGATATTTTCCTGATATACAAGTATTTCTGGAAATAAAGTTCTTTCTTTTACATAGTCGAGTCTCTGGATTTGTTTTCTAGTCATATGGCAGAACAAAGACTGGTATGATGCATATGGGGTCCCAATAAAAAATCCAGTAATCACATTGAAAGCTATGCAGGTTGTTTTTTATGAGTGCTGCTGGCATCTTTACCTTTGTTTCCTACTGAACTGATCATACAGAGTAAAGATACCCAACTCTCAGTAAACATTTTGTTATCTGGGTTTACGAAGATGCCCATTAAAAAAAAAATGATCAGGAGAAGCATTCTGCCATGTCTAAGAAATCTTTTTCTCACTGTTCTTAATGAGTTGCCTTTTGACACCTTTTAACTGGTCTTGGTTACAGGAGCCCTAGTGGAACACTGGTTAAGCACTTTAATGTTAACCAAAAAGTCAACTGTTCAAACCCACAAGCTGTGTTGTGGGGAAAAGATATGGCAATTTGCCTCTTTAAAAACCACAGCCTTGGAAACTCTGGAATAGTTTTCCCTTGTCCTATCACTTCTCTTTACATTGGAATCTACTTAAAAGCACTTGGTTTGGTTTGGGGGTTTTATGTTCATGCTAACCCTGCCAATGTGTCTGCCTGGCATCAAGTTCAAATGCACTCTCTCATGTATTCATGGTTAAACCCCTTGATTCTGAGCTCAATGTTCAGATGCCTATGGTTAGTCTATCAGAACTATGCTTCAGGCTTCTCTGAACATCCAGTTTACTCTGTTACTTATGGGATTTTTGATAAAAAAAATTTGTTCCATGAATCAAAATTGCAAATTGGTTTTCCCAGAATTATCCAGTCAAAACCACTTATTGAGAAGTTAAATCACACTGAGATTGAAACAAAATATTTCCACTTGTGCCAGGAAGTATAGTGCTTTCCTGAGACAAGCTAGATGTGACTAGTCTACTTTCTTCCAAAATGAAAGCAAAGATCTTCTGAAGTTGATAATGTCATTGTGTTAGTACTATTTGACTAAAGAAATAAATCCGGTGACACTCATATGTGTATGAGAGAGCTTTCTATCAAAGAGTAATTGGATATTAAGAAAACATCCCAACCAAGTTCAGATCAAGTTCATAAATCTGATATTAGCCCAAATGTCTTATACCAGGCTATAAATTCCTCTTCAGACTCACGTAACACGTGCCAAATGCAGAAAGATCACAAAGCTGTGGGTGGACAGTCTTGTGAATGCCATGGCAGTAGGAGAAGCATCACCGGGGCTCTGGCTGCCATCAGTGTGGCTTCATTTGGCTTGTCAACAGAAAAGTGAAGCAGAAAGAGTGTGACCTGCCTCCAAGGAGGAGGAAGAAGTTCCCAGAATTTTCATGAGACGGCCACACCCACAAGGAGGAAACAAATATGATTGACAGACTAGTCTCCGCTTCTTCAACCTATTCACCAAGTTAGCATGAAATGATGTATCACAAAAGGTATAGATAATTGTGTGTTTTTTCTTCCCACCCGCCCACTCTCCAAATTAGCACTCACTCAAATAGCCCAATAGAAAAACACTAAAACGGAACACCACTAATATTCTACTATTTCTTTTTCACACCTGTTGGTGGCAGTGGCAGAATTGATTGATTAGGGATTTTCCCAGAGAGCAATAGAACATCTGGTTTCCTGAAAGTGTGTGAGCTGCAGGAGTTACCTTTGTTCTGTGGAAAGATGTGGAGGGAACAAGTCTGTTGGAAACTCTAGAATACCTTGCAACGGGAGCGGTAGGGTGATTCCACTTTGCTTTGACTCTCCAAGCAACTGTGTGGTTTTCTGACCTATGATCAACCTTATCTTTGATGCTGTACTTTGGAGATATTGTCAGGACGTGCTAGTCCCTGGAGAAGGACATCATCTTGGCAAAGGAGTGAAAGTGAAAAAGGGAAAGACTTCAAGAGAATGGATTGACATAATGGCTGCAACAAGGGGTTCAAGCATGTGCATAATTGTGAGGATTGCACAGGACCGAAAGGTGATTCTTTCTGTTGTGGCTAGAGTCCTTATGAGTCAGAGCTTACTAGAAAGCACCTAACAAGAAGAAGAAGAGAAAATAATAGGCATTGCCCATTCACAGAACCACTGTCAGTGCAAAGGTGGCGGGTGAAAACGTAAACACTTCAATAGCTCAGCAGTTGCAAAATAAAAACTACACAAGATTGAGTTTTGAATGTAACTAAGATTTTCCCATCTATTACATTATTAATCTTTATGTCTATGGTATGTTAGATCATAATGTCTGTGTCACTATACTCTTTGTCCCTCCATTTTTAAATTTTTTTTATGATTTCTACTTGGTGAAAGCTAACACCTACACTATTGCAATACTGGAATTATGTTGTGTATATTTTATGTGGACAGGTACCTTTTTCTGAAGTAACAGTTCACTGGACTTTTGCTTTCAGTCTATATAATGCAAGATTTAGAACTGTTACATACTTTTTGAAATTGCCAACAGAGTTAGAAACGTTTCGTGAGGTTTTATTGTAGACATTTCGGATGTCACAGCTTAGCTGCCTAGAAAGATGTGCTGGTTTCTTAGTGAGGAAGGCCAGCAAGAGAGAAGGAGCCAGAACTGGGTTCAGAGAAAATTGACAATGGTCTATACTCCTGAAGAGGACATCAAAACTACAAATTAAAATGTTCAATGTATAACCTTCAGTTCTCCTGGGGTCTTCTATTGGTATTTTAATTTATTGGGCAGGATAAAGTTGTAGTTGCCAGAGTGATAGCCCTTGAAATCAGAATCATCTGAATACTATGTATCTAGCATCTCCTTTGTTTCAGAATACCAATTCACCAGACAATTGTGTCATTAGGAAAGCAGGATATAGTTCCAAGTGGCAGGGTTTTGTTAAGCACCAGGAGGATTTCTTAGGCTTATTTTTTAAGTGAGAAAGAATCAAGTTAGGAACTCCAATTCAAAATCCCATCTACAAATCAAATCTGGAAAATAACTATTGGAAAGAATAGCACTTGAATTATGTTGCAGAGATAATCGCTTTGGAATTTGGTGGGTTATTTATGTAAAGCAGTTAATATCCCATGTAATTTGAGGGATATAGGGAATCAAAATTGAGGAGCAGAATCAAGAGAAATTTTGAAAGAGGAGTATCAAGAGCATAAAGTCAAGTTGCAAGTCACATACTACCAAGAGTCAAAGCAGATCAGAAAAGCAGGGTGAATGATAACAATAGGCTCAAATGGAGATCATCATCAATTGGAAAATAAGGGCTGGAATCTGGTTGCTTGGTTGAGAGATGCAAAGTTTTGCTGAAAATGAATCTTGGGTATTGACAGGGAAGATATGTGACTATTTTTTTAGGTGTTTTTGCAATAGTTGTGAACTGAATGGTCACGGTGTGAAACCACCCCTGGTTCTTTGGGAGAAGGACAAAGCTTTTGACTCTTCAGGAATTTCATACAGTCTAGGAAACTCACAGGAGCAGTTCTTCCCTGTCTTAGAGGGTCACGACGAATCAGCATTGACTCAACGGTAATGAGGTCAGTTTGGGATTGGCCTAATACAAACTCAACAAATGCAGTAGAAATTAAAGAAAGGCATTATTGTGACCAAGAGAAAACCAACATCACATCAGGCACAAATGACCAGGAGTTTTTCAGGCTATCAACATCCACTTTCAGCTGCAAAGTACATGGAGAGTAGAACATATACCAAAGGGAAGCAACCAAAGGGGAGCAGGGCTTATATCACAAGCTGAAAGCACTGGGAAATAAATAGCTGACCAAATACTGGTCAGGAATTTTTCCCTAAAGTTCTTAAACCTGCAAAGTTCACGGAGACATTTTTATATGGCTTTCAGAACCACATGCTCCTCTTCATCCATATCCGATCGTCCAGTGGGTCCAGTTGTACTTCTGAAGTAAAATTTACAAGTGCTGCTTTCTCCTCCTGCAGTCTACTCCTCTCACCCTAGGGTGCTCTGTCCTTGGTTTCTGAGATAGTCTCTGAACCACTTTCAAAGCTTTCACTCTTACAAGTACTTCCAACCCCCCTCTTCCCCACAATGGCCAGTGATTTCAATATATGTCCAGCCACACCATTTTTCTCTTTCTGTTGGCTTCTGTATAAGCTCAAATGAGAATCTTATGGCTTTATTTTGCTCATGATGTCCTATGCAATCTGGCCTTTGTATCCCACTCCACAAGCTATTCTCTATCACTTTCTTTTTGCCTTATTATGTTCCTACCAAACAGCCTTTCCAATTCCTACGAAAGGTCACAGGTCTATCTGGCAGAGTTCTTTTCTCCCAACCCTTAGCATGGTTGGACAATTCCTTCTGAGACCACTCCTCTCCTCCTCCAGTTGAGGTGCTCGCTATCGCAACAATCTGGTATTTCATTAACATGTCACAGCCCAAATGCATTCATTTGTTTAGATTCTGTAGTCTACCACTAAAATATAATATCACAGAAGTCATCTTTCATTTCAGTGCCAGATTCTCATCAGTAAAGTAGTACATAAATGACTGAAACAAGGAATGACATTATTACACTTTTTATTTCCACTCTTGCCTAGATAAAGAGCTTAATCTTGATACCAATTTCTTTTTTAAATTTTAAATTTTTTCTCATGGTGTCAGCTAATCTAGTCTGATATCTTTGTCTTAGAACTAAATATACGATGAATCAATGCCTACCCAGTGGTAAAAACAGCTATCCCATTTGGAGCAAATGCTATGTGTCAGACTAATCACTTAGGCATATTAATTCATTTATTCTTCATTGCACACTAATAATGTCAATATCATAATTCTCATTTTACAGATGAGAAAATTGAGACATAAGTTGATTTGTCAGAGACAAGATACAAGGCTATGAAGTTTTGCTACATTTTCTATCTATACATATATACCCACAGATATTTTCATTTTTCGAGTTTTAAGACCTTTTATCTTCACCTGGGAAAGTCTAAAGAATTGTATTTACTAGACCCTTTAAATGTAAAGAATTTAGACAAAACTGAGTTAACATATCTGAGATTGTCCTTTAAGTTTGAAGCAGCCAACAGGAATCAGGTATGTCATGTCAAACACAGTGATGTCTGAAGTGTTCTGAGATGCTCACTCTGAGTTTGCCTTTATGATGGCTAGATTCACTTGACAGGTTCAATAAAAGTACTATTTTGTAAAAGGCAGAGGGGTGTAGTTATTTTTTTTACCTGAGCTACAGATAGAGGAAAATAAAAAAAATTGGAGGAAAGTAGAATTCTCTAGAGGATCAAATATATATATATATTTATATATATATTATTTATATACACACACACACACACGCACACACACGCACACACCACACAGCATGTGGATAGAAAGGACCAGGCTTGCCTTGTTGTTCAGTGACTAGTATAGGTTCTGATATTCTCCAAGTTTTTCTCAGGACTTTGAAGATCATCAAGCCAGTAATAACCCACATCATAATGGTGCAAAGGGAAGTTTGTGTATTTTTGTGTTTGTGCCTGTGACATTGTGATAGCTTAAAATAAGATCTTGGCTTTTTCTAAGTGTGAATTGCCTAGCCAGTAAATCCTGAGAATTAAAGTCTAAAAATGACAAAGTCTGTCAAGGATTTTTTTTTAATCACTGGGAGTGAAAATGATGAACATCTGACTCTTTCCCTCACTAGTAGTGGGAATATGGGGCTGAGCTCATAAAACACTAGTCATATAGCTATGACCTGAATTCTTAAACCAACTTGTTTCCTCCCAAGAGAAAATGAGGTCTAAATACTAGGGCGGGTGTATATGGGTAGGTTGCAATAATATAGCAGAAGTGTCTACACTTGGTACCAGAGATAGCTTTGCTGACTACCCAGCTTTAAGGGACATGGTATGAAGTCACTGAGTTTTTACAATAGTCCTGGCTTGTAGGGCATTCTTTTTCTGTACCGATTAGGCATTTCAGACTGTTTGTATTTTTGAAATCTCTAAATAGGAGTGCATACTCCATGACCTCATTAACCTTGTTCTGGCTCCATTCCTTTTTTAAGTCTTTCATTATTTGGCAGACACCTCTATTGGACAGAGATGAGAATGGCAGTTGGGAAAATATGACTCATTTTCAGAAAGCAAAGGGATTTCTGAGGTGAAAACCACCCCTGGATAAACTCAGCTCAGTTGAATTCAATATAAAGTTTTGTGAAATGGATTCACATGGCACACTTCTTCTCTACAACCTGTGAATGAATCATGAACAGTGTAAACTCAAATCCTTGGGGTCTAATAGTTTTTCAATTTAGACTGGTCAAAGTTTAAAGCGTATTGGGAGTATCCATATCAGAAAGAAGAACAACTAAAGAGTATTTATCTAAAGGAGTTATCCTTATCTTAAAGGTGGAATTAAGAACCAAGTAATAAAATAAAGAATAAAATTAACCAGGATTTCTTTGTATTCATTTTTTAACTTTTCCATATGTCATAACTTTTCAAAATGAGTATTTTTAAAAGACATTTTAGGAGGTGGTGATACAGACACCATGTATTGTATTGATGTATTTTTTTTTTAAATAGCTACCTTTCAGAAGACTTTATTGAAGTCTTAACTCTGTGCATTGTTACAATGTTTAGTGTAGATCTAGCATTTTGATTGCAACTCTTACCATAAAAATTTGGGACTTTTTGGTAAAAGAATTTATTTGAGGTAAGGAACCAACTTCCCAATTAAAATGTTCTCCTTCATCGAGGCTGAACCCTATGCTGAGTGTATTTAAAGCAAAAGAACACAACTATGCAAAGGCTGTTAAAATGTTTTAAGCCCCAGGGAATCTGCAAATAGCTGGATAACAAAGTGGGTTTTGTTGTTGTTGTTGTTGTTGCTGCTATTTTAATGCCAAGGAAATATTGCCTTTTGATTAAAGTTAGTGGTAAAGGAAATCTTTTGGTGGGGGAGAGTGGGAGGGTGCTTTTTCTACTGCCTCTGAAAGCTGTCTGGTGAACTTGCCTTATGGGAATGACTGGCCTTTTTCAATGTGATAGAATTACTGACTCAGACTGAGTAACCCAAGTTTTCCTACTGTATTTTATGGTTCGCTGTGTAGCCCTGAGGGTATAATTGTTACATGTTGGGCCACTCACCAAAAGGTCTGCAGTTCACAACCACCAACTGCCCTTCAGAAGAAAGATGAAGCTTTCTACTCCCATAAAAAATTAGTCTCAGAAACCCACCTGTGCAGATATCCCTGACCTCTAGGGTCACTCTGAGTTGGGAATGACTTGATGGTAGTGACTCTGGCTTTGATCTGGGTTGATGGTTTACATTTGCTAAGGTTTCAAAAGGAAATGGAAGAGACTCCACCCTATCTTCTAAGGGAATATTGATTCATTAAAAAAAAACTGGTAAAAGAGCAATAATAATAGTTTAAGAGATAGGGCTGAGCCCCGGTGGCGTAGTGGTTGAGTGCAGGACAGCAGCCCATGGGCTTGGTGGTTCAAATCCAGCAGTGGTTCTACAAGAGCAAGGCTGGGTAGCTCCCACGACCACCAGAGGGCAGTGATGCCAAAAAAAATAGTTCAAGAGAAAATGGGGAATTAACATGAACTTCACAGGGTTTTTGGAGAGACTGTTAATATTGGCAAAGTATGTAAAGCCATCTTTGGCCTATACTAAGTGTTTTGTGTGTTAGTTTTTGGTATGGTTTCACTCTTCTACCTCAACTGACTTGCCTGAAACATAAGTCTACATTCCTTAATAGCTGCTTGTGGTACTTTTTTTTTTTTTGCTGAAACTTGAATTATTTGTACAAGAACCTCATAATTGAAGGAACTCTAGTGTGTGCATGCCACCACACAACACAAATTTATCTTTAAAATTCGATTGGTTATTGATGGTGAGGTGAAATTGCTTGGAATGGCTCTTCTCTCCACATCTTTGTAGCAACCACAAAATGATTAGGTGAGAGCATGCAAACAGGAGGTATAAAAGAACTAAAATAATTATGGAGTTTCATCCCTGACTTAAGATTGAACTTTCTCAGAAGCCTAAGAGGGAATCTAGTGACGATGAAGAAAACAGAGTCAGCGGAGGTGTATGTTCCAGATCCTGACATGGTAGAGGCAGCCAATGTAGGGCCATTAACCAAGGTCATGACACCAATATTATGAGGCTGAACTGAGGAGCGGCGTGGAACTATGAGGCAGTAAGTGGATTTCTGGGTCCACAGAAAAAGACAGACATCAGGAGACCTCCCAGCTAAGAGGTTGAGGGGAAAGCAGCAGAATTTCTGCTAGTATGGCTAGTATTGCCATTTTGTAAACTGTTATCTTTCCTAATACATTCTTTGTGAGTATTGTCTGTGATTTCTGTATGGCCATTGCAACTCATCGTAGAACCCAGCAGAGCATAGAATGCCATGGGTACAATGGTTAGGGTCAGAATAGGGTAAGAATGAAGAGTAGTCATGTCTGGCTTCTACCTGTGTTCTGTTGAATTCTATTATGGTTTTGTGTAGAATTAGGAGGTTACCATGACTTTTGGATCCATGAAATTTTCTCAGTTTCTAATACAACTTTTACTTTTTGGAACATACAATGACTTACTCATTTTTTAAAAGTCTTAAATCCAGGCAATGCATAAATATACATGGAAAAGAGGAACAAACCACAGCATGTTACATTTGCAGAATCTTTCTTTTGTGGGAATTTCCCTGTTGTTCCCAGTGCAGCCAACCCAACTTGAATTCTGCTGAGAGGAAAATGACTTCATGGTACATGGAGTTTATCAATCCAAGACACATTAGCTAGAGACTCCATGTTATGTGCAGCCCTGAAGTCACTGCTTCTTTCCCCCAGGGGCCAAATTCTAAGCCTGGTCATCATGGGGAAGGAAGACATGATACGGTTTAGGCCAACATTGTGAAACTTTAATTTTTCAGGAAAACAATCAAACTTTGTTTCTTAATAATACTACTCTAATAATATCCCTCAAATGATTTTAAAAAAACATCAGGATGTGTAAAAACCCCCAAAGGCTCACAGTTTACATAATGTACCCTGGTAAGTAAAGCACATGTCCATAAATTGAAATCATATATGAGGGAAGTCATGGAACCAAGATAAATCAAGCTTTTCAAATGATATTCCCTGGGTTGTTGCTGACCCATAAACTATTATAGGTTTATGATGATATTAATATAGTAGTTGAAGGCAAGCATATGGAAACTGGTGTAGTATTTACACACAATGATGACCTCCAAAGAGATGGTCGTTATTCTTGCACTTTCTTTTGAGTTTCTGATTATAGTGGTATATGAGTGATTGGAATTAAAACAAAACAAAACAAAAACAGGTTGTCAAGGAAACCCAGAATCAAGGCTAAGGAACAGAGTCACCGAGTGTTATAATCCTTGACTTTTGAGTCCCTTCTGCCTGTAACTCTTAGATGGCGCTGCCTACATAGATGGCAGTGCCCTCATGAGATGATCTCCAAGGTCCAGACTGCCCAGAAGCAGATTTCCAGGTTTACTTATCAAAACCTCTCCAGATAGGTTTGAACTGCTGACATTAAAGCCAATCACCAAGTTGCTTTCCTGTTTGTCTCACTACTGACTAGGATTGTTTGGAATTCAACTTTAGAAAAGGCCTTGGGAATATCCACGAGAAGATGGCGTTACCTGGACAGCCCACTCCCTTTCACTGTCATTGAGCTGATGTGCACTCATAGCGACCCAGTAGGACAGGGTAGAAATGACCTTAGGGGTGTGGCAGGTGCATCATGTCCTGTCTAGTGAAGCGGTGAAGTCTAGCCTGTCAATCAGGTCACAATTTGATGACCTCATTTAAAAGCTTTACAGAGATCAGTCATGCACTGGAGGCCAGACACACACACTTTGTATTCCTGATGACAAGTCTGATGAAGATATGCTGATGGCGGCCAGAACCTTGGAGCTGGAGGAGCCACATGAGGACCCACGCCAGTGCTTAGGCGCTTCCACCTCTACTAGATCCACAAGGCTTTCTACCTAGTGACCGGTGATCTTCCTGCACTCAGCTTCACTGCATGTGTTGTGTGCGTCTGAAAAGTACAGACTGGTGTCAAACATATGGGCTAATATAGAATTTATGGACTTGCTATGGACTGGGCTGGAATGTTTCCCTAATACACAATTACTCTTTGATGTAAAGCTTTTTTATACACCTATGAGTGTCTATGTATTTTTTTCTCTAGTCCACCCAGACTAGCACATGACTACTTCAAACACTCCCTCTTTGCTCTGCTTTCATATGTTCATCATTTTAACACTGGCCAGTACTAGAGATTTCAAGATTGGAGGTCCCCTTTAGTAATGACATGGCAAGCTTTGTTTCCCTTGCCACACACTATCTTTTGCATCAGTGAACTTAAGTGGCTGTGTAAGTTACTCACCAGCATGATATAGAGCATTGACCACCAGGTTAGTCATGTTTCTTTTTTGTTAATTTGTTTTTCTCTTTCCTCTTTGGAGCGCTTCCACTCTATTTTCAAATCTGGTTCTTCATTTTTCTACCAGTCACCTGATACTATCAGTAACCTGACTTCAGATTTTTGTTTTAGTTTTTCATTTCCTTTCATGAGTTTTTTTAAATCACTAGGGGCCAGTGTCTCTTTTTTATTTTTTCCCCCTTGCTCATATGCAGACTCTTTTGTGAACTATAACTTTGCTTTCCAATTAAACAACACCATGGTTTTGATGTCCTAGTCTCTACATTTCTGTAAACAAACATTATCTACTGTCCTGATCCAGATTGTCCTGCAAAGACACTGGGGACCTAAGGATTATAGTTTTGGACTTTGAGAGTGAGAAAAGCTATCCATCTGTTTCTTCTAGTGCTGGAGTGTTTGGATGTTGTTTAAAGGGAGAGGATGTGGAATTGACCAAAAATTGCCCTATGATTTTTCATTTTGCTTTATGGGAGACAGCTGGCTCTGTTGGAAAGAGCATTCGATGTGAGGCCAGAGTATCAGGATTCAGACATTAACTATGCTGCTTAATAGGCCATTGACTTGGACAATTTTCTCTATCACTAAAATTCAGGTGGTTTTTGTTTACTTGTTTGTTTACTTTTAATTTCTAAATGTGCTCAACATGTTCATTTACCAAGATTGTAGTGAGGATAAAGTGAGATGGCACCAGGCTATAATTTGCTTTCTGAACATTAATATAAATTTTTGAAGCATGGGATTCATTGCCATGTAAATAAATGTTAATGACTATTGACTGAAGCAGCCATTGTTGAATACATAAATGCATATGATTTTAAAATGAATGGTTGAATAACTCTTTTGCAATACACAGTAATAGTGGGACAAAAACAGGGTTTATTTATAGAGAAAAGTATACAGAGGTAAAAGAAGGGTTTGTTTTCCATGACTACTGGGATAATAGATATGCTTGTGGAGAATAAATGGTCCAAAATAAAATAAAAGTGACTCCTCCTTCCGGACTCCTTGGTAGTCTGTCAGTGGGAGGCCCCTATCTCTGTGTTTTCTGCTTCTCTCACCCCATGATGCCCTTACAGCCCCAACATGCATGAGTGCATCTCTATCCATGTGGGCCAGACCAGTGACCAGATCGGCAATGCCTGCTGGGAGCTCTACTATCTGGAACACAGCATCCAGCCTAATGGCCAGATGCCCTGTGACAAGACCGTTGGGGGAGAGGATGAGGCTTTCAACACCTTCTTCAGTGAAACGGGAGCTGGCAAGTATGCCAGCAGTCTTTGTAGACTTGGAGTCCACAGTCATTAATGAAGTTTGCATTGACAACTCCACCCTCAGCAGCTCATCACGAGTAAGGAGGATGCTGCCAACAACTATGCCCATGGGCACTACACTATCAGCGAGAGATCATCGACCTCATCCTGGAGAGAATCTGCAAGCTGGCTGACAGTGCACAGGTCTCCAGGGCTTCTTGGTTTTCCACAGCTTTGGTGGGGATACCAGGTCTGAATTCACATCCCTGTTGATGGAGCACCTCTCAGTTGATTATGTCAAGAAGTCCAAGCTGGAATTCTCCATCTACCCCACCACCAGGTGTCCACAGCTGTCATTGAGCCCTACAACTCCATCTTCATCACCCACATCACCCTGGAGTACTCAGATTGTGCCTTCATGATAGGAAATGAGGCCACCTCTGACATCTGTCTCAGGAACCTCAACATCGAGCACCCAACCTATACCAACCTTAATTGCTTGATTAGCCAGATCGTGTCCTCCATCACTGCTTCCCTCAAATTTGATGGTGTCCTGAATGTAGATCTGACAGAATTTCAGACCAACTTGGTGTCCTACCCCATGTCCACTTCCCTCTGGCCACATATGTCCCTGTCATCTCTGCTGAGAAAGCTTACCTTGAGCAGCTTACTGTAGCAGATATCACCAATGCTTGCTTTGAGCCAGCAAACCACATGGTGAAATGTGACCCCCGCCATGGAAAATACACAGCTTGCTGCCTGTTGTACCATGGTGACGTGGTTCCTAAAGATGTCAATGCTGCCATTGCCACCATCAAGACCAAGCACAGCATCCAGTTTGTGGATAGGTGTTGGCAAGGTGCAGCAAACTGTGTGCATGCTGAGCAACACCACAGAGGCCTGGGCTCGCCTGGACCACAGTTTGAACTGATGTATGCCAAGTCCTTGATGTATGCCTTTGTCTACTGGTACGTGGGTGAGGGGATGGAGGAAGGAGGGTTCTTGGAGTCCTGGGAGGACATGGCTGCCCTTAAGGACTATGAGGAGGTTGGAGCAGAAAGTACAGATGGAGAGGATGAGGATGAAGAGTATTAACCTGTTACATTGTACACTCCGTTGTCTTGGGCCTTTTATATCTGTTGTCCTGTAAAACTGTCCTGTGATCCCTAACTGTCCATAAAAGCTTTTCCTTTTTAAATGTAAAAAATAAAATAAAAGTGACAGCACAGTATTTTCTATTTGCATTTAATGAAGAAGAGCACTACAGAGGAAGACCTGTTGGCCAGATAGTGTTATCAACAATCAATCCCCTGTTACTATCAACCTTAATTAATATGAAAGCATCAGCAGCTGTAAATCTCCCTAATAAAATAGCTTGTGAAATTCCATAGACTATCACTATTATTAGTGACATAGGAACCTGTGGTTTTTAGGAAGTGATCTTTTATAGTGTAAGGTAAGTGAAACTAACAAAATTAAAATAACCTCTTCAGGAACACCTTTCATTTCCCATGTTCTCTAGCATGAAGCCCCTAGTTAAAAGTATTAAATTATATTTAGGTGCAAGATTAGTTGACCTAGCAAACTTTGATAATGGAAAAACATTTCAATGCCAATTGTTTCTTAGTTAAAAATGACTGGATTAGGTAAAATAACAATATCCTTTCTTTCACAGTTCCAAGTATAACTTTTTTTATTTTCGCTTGTGTAAATGCATGACTGCACATTGTTAACTGTCATTTTAATTTACTTCATAAACCAGTGTAATAGATATGTTGCTTTCCCTCTAACAAGAAAGGCTACTAATCAATAATTAGCTACCTGCACACAAAGCTGGCAATCCTCAAAATTACTTGCATGGACTTACCATTAAGGCCCAGAGGCAAATATAACATTGTGTCTGTTGTTGAAAGATGCTCATAAAAATCACAGAAAAGATGAGATACATTTCCATTTTATTGTTCTTAGTTATTTAATATCTGTCTACTAGTTTCCAAGTTCATTGAATTGAAATATTTTAGACTCCATAAAGTGTATACATTTGGAGATAGAAAATCTATTTTAGCTTTCTGTAAGTAACTGCCTTGGGTGATGGCACTCTTCATTTAGGTGTTATAACTCACCTGAAAACAGTTTTCAAATCTCATCTCCTTTAGACTGAATGGCAGAACTCACTAACAATTGAAGAATATTGGTGAAATGTAAAGAAAGGGATTGAAATGGAGATGTTATGTTAGTTAAAGTTCACTGACAATTTTTAACGAAATTTGTATTTCACCTTACCATTTTGAAGTTTGACACAGAATTTTACTTTGTTTTAATTAAGAAAGATATCCTTAAGCATTTTAAAGCCTTTTGGTATCAACAGATAACTTTAGATAGAAAAAAGGAGAAAATCCAAGTACAACTTGAATTTCTTGTTGTTGTTTTAAAAATTAGGAATGTTTTAAATTGGTTTATATCCAGCTTTTAATTTGTAGCAGTTCAAACCAACCGAAAAGTTGAAAACTTGTAAATTGAACATTGCAACTACATTCACTGATAAGTATGTCATTTTATCTTTGTCTTGATATGTTTGTATGTCATATGTATTTGTATATATACACATATATGCATGTGTCCACACATATGAGGAGTACTCCCCCAAAACAGATTTATTTCTCAAAGGTATGAATTTAAATTTCTTAACAAAACAAGCTCATGACCTTCACAGTACTCTCTTTTACACTTAATATATTTGTCAAAGTTGTGATTCCATTCTTGGAAACATTTCTCAAATTCATCTGTCTAGATATCTAACAGCACCTCCCTCAGTTGTTTTTTTTTCTTCACCTCTGAGATCAGGTCAGTAAGTTGTGTACATGGGGCAAGAGAAGCATGCTGTGCTTTGCCAAAAACTGGTACACTGAGATGGCTATGTGAGCAGATACATTCTTGTGGTGGCAAAACTAGTCCCTCATCTGCCACAAATCAGGCCTTCTTTGCTGTGCACTGTTATGCTATCTTTTCAGAACCTCTAAAGAGGAATCTTGAGGAATAGTCAGACTTGGTAGAACAAAGTCCAAATGCACAACATGTCGATATTTTCATCCATTTTGGGAGGGTGACAGACACACAGAATGACATTTATTATCAGTTGGCATTTCACCTTTTTTGAAAAGAGAAAAACACTCATATCCTTGAGTTTTCCCTATAGCAGTAAGCTGTGTCCAACATCACAACCGTTTCTGTGAGATTTCCCTGAAACAGGAAACAGACTTTCACAGCCACAGGTTGTTCTCTTGAATCGATCGTGACAAACAAACGAGGTTCACATGAAACTGCTTTTATGAAAAAAATCCATTGTGACTAGACAGAATCTTCCAAGGTGGTGCTACAGGGTGCACTAACTCAGGGCAAGTGGCTTGATGCTCACCTAGCAGGAAAAAATGTGTACTACAAAATCTCTGTGCTGCCCAGCATAATCCAGGTCTGGGAGCCGGGGTTACCCCACTCATAGGTACACATAGATAATAAATCATCATGGTTTATAATGTTTTAATTTTTTAAATGTTTGTGGATTAGATGAAGGTTTACAGAGCGGATCCTTATTACATTAAAATTTTCAGACAGGTTCTATTGTAATATCTATTGCAGTGTTCTCTGTGTAACATCTCTTCCCTCACTTCCTCTTGATGTTTCCCATTTTAACTTTTCCTTTTTTCCTAACTCTGTAACTTTGTCCTTGGATAAATGCTGTACTTTTGATCTTCAGTGGTTGATTATTCTAACAAGGGCATAGGTTTGGCTCCAGAATTGAAGGGTAACTAAGGATCCTTTCTTGTGGTTTATTTTGGCTAGACCAATTGAAAGGAAGTTTAAACCATATGACAGTAACTAAGATAGCATTCATACCTTCAAAATAAAGGTATTCCTGTATAAAGTGCAACATGACTAGAGTAAAGAAACAAATTAATATTATGATCTAATAGACTAAAAAAACAAAACACACGACCATCAAGTTGATTCTGAGAAACAACAGCATAATAATAAATTTAATTTGGTTGATGTGTTCCTCTCACAGAAAATTGTTAAAATTATTATTTCTGTTTGTCCATCTGTTTATTTGTTTTATAATCCAGAACCCAATCTAGATTTATCTAGTAACAGCAAATGTTTATATTTTAATTGCATGTAATCTAATATCCTCTGTATGTCTGATAGCTCTTCTTTTCAAAGGAATACTTCGGTTGATTAAAAGGTGATGCAAAGTTAATTCCCTTACCCATTTAATGAATATTTATTGAAGTTACAGTGGTGAGAAAAATTGAAAAATTCTTCTTGTGGAGCTTGAGCTTAGATGAAATAATTAAAAAATATATGTATGCACATGCATTAGAGTAGGCCAAAAAGTATTGCTATGGAATTAATAATAATCCTTTATTGAACAGAAATATCAAAATGTGAAGTTACTGGGTTTTTTTATATACCTCTATGATAAACTTCTGATATTTTTTATTTCTTTAAACTTTCTCTAATGGTTCCCTTGTGATTTAC
Organism: Nesogale talazaci; assembly: GCA_004026705.1. Classification (NCBI taxonomy): domain Eukaryota; kingdom Metazoa; phylum Chordata; class Mammalia; order Afrosoricida; family Tenrecidae; genus Nesogale; species Nesogale talazaci. The sequence goes on from PVJH01000464.1 coordinate 31,838, forward strand.
AAGTTGATAAGTAGTTCAAAACCACCAACTGCTCCAAGGAAAAAAGATGAAAGTTTTTACTGCTGTAAATATCTACAGTCTCAAAATCTTACAGAAGCAGTTCTGTATTCTCCAAAACTCTCAGGGGCCATTCTATTCTGTTACATAGGTTAACTATAAGTGAGAATTGACTCAATAGCAGTAAGAAGACTTTCCCAAACATTCTGTGCTTTTCTTTCTCTAAACCAGGTCAAAGTAGCATCCCAAGTAATGTTCTTTTTCAATTTCCCATAAGTTTGAGCAACAAACAAGCACTCTGAAAGGAAAAGATCAGGGCGATGAGGTGCATAGGGTAACGTTTCCCAATGATATTCTCACAGAACCACCCTTATTGCCCTTGAAGAAAAGGCCAGGTGCATTGCTTTGATGAGAAAGAAGTCCTGAGCACAACTTTCCTGGCTCTTTATCACTCATGATCATGTAGTGGATAGACGATGGGCTGTGATCTTCATGGTCAGTAATTCGAAACCACTAATAAGCAACAAAAAATTGGACTTTCTACTCTTGTAATCAGTGACAGTCTAGGGAACCCATGGAGGTCGCTATGGGTCAGCTATGACTGAATGACAGGGAGTTTGGTGGATTTTGAGTAGTTTTCTAACACTTCAAAATAAACCCCTATGATAATCATGTGTCTTTCAAGCAAACCTACTAAGATTGCCCCTTTGAGATTTGCTGCCTCCCCCTACCTACAAAATCAACAAAAACCCAAAGAGTAGTCATGGCCTTTTAAAAGAGTCTGTTGTTGTAATTGTTATAAGTTGGACTGCCAACCATAGGTCAACCATTCAGAACCACCACCAGCTCTGTGGGAGAAAGACAGTGCTTTCCAGCCCCTAAAAACATGTTATCATGCACACACATACCCTGTCCTATTGACTCACTATGGTTTGGTATTATTGATTGGATAGCAGTGAGTTGGGTTTATTTAGCCTTCTGAGTTGACCTGTCTTGATTTTAATTTGTCCATAGAATCCCCTCAGAAGTTACTGTTTGGATTAGATTTTATTCACATGCATCCTCACAAGAATAAGACTAATATATTCCTGAGAGAACTTGACTGTAACCATCCATTGGTTATAAAGATAGGTTTAAACACATTTTAAAAAATAAATCCCTGACTTTATGAACTGGAACCAAGTAGTAATACTTCTTTATTTACCTCAAATAAATACAAGAAGGGCGACAGAAAGTTCATGGGGAAAAAGATTCAAAAGATAATGGAAATTTTCCACAATTTTTTTGAAGCATCCTAATAGTGTAGGGTAACTGCCTAGGCCAAAATAGAGGAAAAAAGATTCACTTCCTGAATATTTTTTAGTATAATGCTTTAGAAATAATACCCTCTACTTAAAACATCTCTCAAATTTTCTGGGGAACTATTATCTAATGAAACTTCCAAATAAGAAAGAAAGAAACATAACAATGTGGAAGTAGAAGCCTTACTTTTGCTTCTGATTCTCTAATGTCCTTTGCCATGTAATCCTTGGTTGTTTAATAATGGCAATCAAAAATGCCATGGCTTGAATCAGGTGACACCCTAGTCCTTAAAGTGACATCTTTGCTCGTTAATATTTTCAAGAGGCCTTGTGCAGCAGATTGACACAATGCAATATGTTGGGTGATTTCTTGACTGTTGCTTCTATGAGGATTGATTGTGATTGTAAAATTATGTTATATTACCAAGTCATATACTCCTCAGAATTCCAGTGCCCCTAAGTCTACAAAGTGCTGTAAACTAAAGGTTCAAACATTAATTTCATGTAGAACATGTGATTTTTGCTTTTTTTTCTCCCTCTGTGCTGCTTGCTAGATGTCATCAATTCAGTTCCAACTCTTAGTGATTCTATGTACAACAGAAAAATCACTGCCTGGTCCTGCAATTATAACATTCTCATAACTGTTCATTTTGAGGCCATGCTTGGGTTATTGTGTCAACCCATCTAATGGAAGGTTTTACCCTTTTTCACTGCTCTTCCATTTTATCAAGTCTGATGTTCTTTGCTGGAGTCTGATTTCTCTTGACAACATGTCCAAAGTTGTGTGAAATGAAATCTTGCCATCCTAACTTCTAAGGAGTATTTTTCCAAGAGAGATTTGTTTGTTCTTTCAGACCATGTTACTTTACAGTTTATTCTTCACCACAATAATTTATGTGCTTCAATTATTTTATTGTTTTTATATCCACTATCCCAACTCATGTATGTATATGAGGCAATCAAAAATGCCATGGCTTGAATCAGGTGACACCCTAGTCCTTAAAGTGACATCTTTGCTCGTTAATATTTTCAAGAGGCCTTGTGCAGCAGATTGACACAATGCAATATGTTGGGTGATTTCTTGACTGTTGCTTCTATGAGGATTGATTGTGATTGTAAGAAAAATAAAATGCTTAAGAACTTAAAATTTGTCCCATATGTCATGATTTTCACTACTAGTCCAGTTATGAGATTTTCAGTTCTTTTTACATTGAGTTGTAATCTCTACTGAAGGATGGGTTGTTGATTTCAATCAGAGAGTGCTACCAGCCCTCCTGGCTTTCAGAAAGCAAAGTTGAGTCATCCTCTCATTTCAGGTTGATAATAAGCCTTTATGCGTAGCGCTTTCAAGTCTATCCATAGCGCTTTCAAATTTTTGATAATCAAAGCCTCAAACGTGTCATATTCTCCATTTAAAAAGCTGACCTTTTTGTTCCAAAACCCTAAGCTTACTCTCATCCAGCCAATTCTTACTCATAACAGCCCTATAGAACAAAATAGACCTGCCCCTGTGGTTTACCGAGAATGTAAATCTTTACAGGAGAAGAAAGTTTCATTATTTTTAGTCTTCAGAGTATATGGTGGCTTGGAACTGCTAACAGTTAACAGCCCACCATGTCTTCCACTACACCAACAGGGCTCCAATGAACTTTGCGTCAGGCTCAAAAGTGTGAAGGATTTGGACAAGTTCAGCCTTATGTTCTTATATTTTCTAACTAAGGATGCTAATTTTGGGGGGAGGAGAGGAATGAATAGGTCACAAGTTCTCAAATGCTCACCACTTTAATGTGTATGCAATAAGCCTGCACTCACTATACATGAGCCCATTGCACTACCTGCCTGTCTCTGAAAATTTACATTGTACCTTAATCTACAGAATCTCTAAGTTCCCTGAAGTCATGGTCTGCTGATTATATGGCTAACAATAGGAACATAATAAACCACTGCCATTGAGTCAATTGCTTGATAAGGTTTCGGATGATGTCAATCTTTATGGGTGCAAATGGCCTCATATTGCTCCTAAGGAGCAGGAGGGAGATTTGAAACACCAAATGTGTGGTTAGAAATCCAGTGCTTAACCAAGTCATATGGAACCATTTTATGGAAGCTAAAACAGCACCAACATGTGGGTGGTTCAAACTGCTATGAAGTCACAAGAAAGGAGGGTTGCATTTAGTGCCACTACTTGAATAATAGTCACTAATGTATACAGAGTGAGCTAAGCACTTTACATGCATCATCATATTATCTGGTTTCAAGATCAGCATCCCTGTACTTTAAAAGCAGAAAGATAGACTTTGAGAAGTGAAATAATGATCTAAGGCCACACAGGTTAATAATGGAACAATTAGCACTGGGATTCTGGTGAGTCTCACTCTAGTGTGGAAGATGAACTCATAATTACTACTCCATTTTGTTGTTGTTGTTGTTGTTTTCTATCATGTCCCCCTTCTGACTTATAGTGACCCTGTATGAAATAATAGAATAGCCCCATTGGGCTTCCTAGCTGGTAATTCTTTCTCAAGCATGCAAGTGGGTCTTTTCTCCAGTGTAGTGGCTGATAGGTTTGTACCACTAAACTTTCAGGTTAGCACCTAAACATTACTGCTTACCAGGCTCTAAATTGTACTCTGGTACATCTTTATCTTCTGCACAAAACCAGAGAGACTTCATTACTTCTCATTTTTAATCACAGAGTAATCACACAGTTGTTTACAATGGTTATATTGCATAAACTGTGTGTTAGATAGGGTTCTCTAGAGAAACAAAACCAGGATACTAATAGTAATATAATATAATATATATTTTAAACTAGAAAGATATATAACATAAGAAATAAATAGTTAAGTAATCTATAAAGCAATAGAAATGGCTTGGTGCAACTCACTTGTGTGAGTCAACTAATACACTGGCAGTCCTTTGTATCTTAAGGGCCTCTGTGTAGTCCTCTGTAGAGCAATTCAGGATATCTGGCAACAGGCAGCAAGCAGTAAGGCAGGTCACCTGCAGTCAGCTGGATGACATGGTTCGATAGTTCCCAGCTCAAGAGATGTATATTCCAGTAGCTTGGTGAAGCAGGGCTTGAAGGAATCTCAAATTACAGCCTCACAGTCCAAGGATTATGTGTCCCAAAGGTAGTGTGGCTTACAAATTGAGACACAGGGCAAGCAAGGCAGCTGGCTGATCTGAAGATCCAAGCGCAAGAAAGAGAAAGGCGAGGTTCACCAAATCATTTATATTTCTGCCCTTCAATTAATCTTATATGTGTTCATTGGCCATGTTGGCACAACAAACATAGCTATCTTCATTGGCCATGTTGGCACAAGTTACCTACTTATCACACACTGTATGACAAACTAAATGTACAATATGGTATATAATGCCTACACAGCAAGTAATTGTTGCTGCTCCTAAGCTAGGCACTACTTTGGTCTCCATGATCAATTTTGGAATGGAACTGCTCTGAATTAAAAGTCAGCAAATGGTTACATGAAAAATGCCGGAGGCTTCCATTGGTGCTAGACCAAATAATTATTTACAGACATTAGAAGATCATATTGGAGGATTAGTCTAGAATGGCATGGACAGATATATCTGCTATTAAATGTCCACTTTGGGGGATGCCATTTTGAATAAGCTCTAGGTGGACCAACAGCATGTATACATCTGCCATCAATGTGCAGACTTTATCAACTTCAAACTGAAGACTGGAAAAAGGGAAGCAATAGCCTGATTCAAGCAGCTGATAGGTGATGGGCCTTAGGATGCTATCTATGACACCAGCCGAAGAAAGCAAACAAGTCTGACTACATTGCAAATGAAGTGATTGTCACATTATAATTTGAGTCAGTCTGTCTTCTTCTCAAGAAAATGGTCAAAGACACAGCTTATTTCAAACTTTCCAAAAACAAATCCACACAGGAATAGATGCTGCCCAAGCAGACCTCATTTGAACACAAACCATCTTGAGCATGCACATTATTTTTAAAAATCAACTTGACCCATCACGCACGGTGCCTTCACTGTCCCGGAGTCAATGCTAATTCATAGTGATCTTATAGGATGATAGAAATGCTTTTCTCTAAGACTGTGACTGTGAACGGGAGTAGAAATCCCGTCTTTTTTCCGACCACTATAGGCGCTAATTTAGAAGGTGGGTTCTTATATTGTTTTTGTTAGTCACTTGCTATTTTCTCTTTTTAAAATCATTTTAGTGTGGGCTCATACAACTCTAATCACAATCTATACATCCATCCATTGAATGTCAAGCACGCATGTACATCTATTGTCCTCATCATTTTCAAAACACTTGCTTTCATAAGTAGCAACCAGCCAAGACAGCCTCAATGAAAAAGCAGGAGAAAGAGAGGACAATGGTGGAAGAAGTCATGAACCTGATGATGTGCATAGAAGCCAATATTGACCAGCCACAGAAAGAAATGTTGAGAATGCTGCTTCGAGTCATGCAGGATATGAGGGAAACAATACAGAAAAGGTGGAAATGAGAGAGGAGATAAAGGCAACACACCAAAGGGAAATACAAGACCTCAGGGATGAAATAACAAAATCCAGTGGCAACTTGACACACTTTGCCAATAGACATGAGGAGACAGAGAATTGCCAGTGACATAGAGGATAATCAAGCAGACCTTAATAAATGGGAAAAGCAGTCAAATAAGAAAATCAGAGAAGCTAAAGAAAACTTGAGAGCCTTGTCTGATGATGTGAAGAAGAACAATATTAGAATAATTGGACTGCCAAAATAAGACACAACAAAGGAGTCAGCAGTGAAAATAGCGAGGAAATCCTTAGAGGAAAACTTCTCTGGCTTAATAAATGAAAATAAGGCAATCATTTAGGAGGCTAAAAGAACACCATCCAGACTCCATTCCAAGGAGAAGTCACCAAGACACATAATAGTTAAATTATCCAACTATGAGGAAAAGGAGATCATAAGAGCAGCTAAGGAAAAGCAAATAGTTACCTGTAAAGATAACTCTAAGAGTATGATCAGACCCATCAGCAGACACAATGAAGAAGAGGAGAGAATGGAGTAACATATTCCATAAAATGACAGCAAACAATGCAAACTCAAGAATACTATACTTGACCAAATTATCTATTAAGATGAAGAAGTAAGAGTCTTCCCAGAGAAGGGAAAACTCAAAGAATACACAAAAAGAAACCCAGCCCTACAAAAAATCCTTGACAATCCTGTATGGGCAGAAGATCAACACTTATCGAGTACAAATGAGAGATCATCATATAGAACAACTTCACCCATAGGGTGACAAAGGCAAAACAACCCCCAAGACATTATTGGCTCAATAGTCGAAAGAAGGCAAAAACGTATCACACACACACACACACACACACACAACACAAGTGGATAAGAAAGCTAGGTAGGAAAACACTCAACACAAAAGGTATAAGATGACATCACAGAGTATACAGATGGATGTAACACTGAATATCAATGGCCTGAATCAGGCATTAAAAGACAGACGCTAACAGACTGGTTCAGGGAGCATAACCTATTGATCTGCTGCCTACAGGAGACACATCTTAAGCTTGCAGACAAAAAAAAAAAGGTTGAGAATTAAAGGCTGGAAAAATATATACCAAGAAAATGGCAATAAAAAAAAGCAGGGGTAACAATTTTAATATCCAACCAATTTGACCTCAAGGTACAGACCATTATAAGGGATAAGGAGAGGGCACAATATAATTCTCAAGGGAACAGTAGATCAAGAAATAATGAGCATAAGAAATATACACACACGCAATGCGAGACCTGCAAAATCCACAAATCAAACACTCCAGAATATAAAAAAAAGAAGTCACAGACTCAATAATTACAGTTGGTGACTTTACTATACCACTCCCTGAAAAAGACAAATCACTGGGAAATAAATTCAATAAGTAGGATATAGATCTAAACAGCACAATTGGATGACTTCCCTTGCTATTTTCACAGCTCTCCACCCACTTGAAAAAAATTCATCTTCTTGTTAAGACCACATGGCACATATTCAAAGATAGACCACATGCTGGGGCACACATGGCTCTTGAGTAAATTCAAGCATATAGTGATTATACATTGTGTATAAGGTATAATCTCTTATACTGTGCAATAAGGCTGGAAGTCAACACAAGGACCGTGAAGTAAATAAGAGCTGAAGACCAATGTGTGAATAAGCAAATGTGGTGAAGAATGCTGATGGTACGCAGCTATTAAGAGATATAGTGTGTGGGGTCTTAAAGATATGACGGTAGACAAGCAGCTATCTAGCTCAGAAGCAACAAAGCCCAAGTCACCAAGACACATAATAGTTCATCATAGTTAGCTGCTCTTATGGTTTCCTTTTCCTCACAGTTAGAGAATTTCAATATTATGTGTCTTCATGACTCTGGAAGAAGAAAATGAGCCTGTGTGACCATGAGATGTCAAAGAGATTCTGACTTGCAGGTCAAACCCTTCTGCTATACCTATGTTTAAAAATACATGGGAGCACAGCCACTCTCATATGTCTGTAATCAATATGGCTGATCTTAAGCGAGAATGCAGCTGCATAGATACATTCAGAGTAGTTGACAATTCTGGTTCACAGTAACCCGATATAGGATTTCCAAGCCTGTAAATCATTTTAGGAACAGGCAGCCTCATCTTACTTTTGAGGAGAAGTGGGTGGGTTTTTATTGTCAACCTTGGAATTGGCAGTTCAGAACTTAACTGGCAACACCACCAGGGCCTTTATAAAGCCTATAGTATTTATTACCTTGCCCTTTAAAAAAAATGCTAACCTCGAGTTCAGTATTACATAGTGCTTCTTTATAGACTGAGTTAAAATGAAGCAACTCCTGAGGATGGAACAGAAGTGGGCAGTATTTGGTGCCGCTGACATAAGGTTGTTATGAGATGGATCACTATTTTTAAGTCTATGGTCCTTACCAACCATAGTGTTTAAAAAGTCACATTCTTGAGAAACAGTGGAGAAAAATTATCTAGTGCTGTCCCTACCAATACTGCCAGCTAGTTCTCAGAATCATACATCCCCTGCAGTGGAGTGCATTCCAACTTTTGGAAAATTCTTGGATGTACAATCACAACTATGATCCAAGGAGTTTTCAATGGTTGATTCTTCCAAAGTTGATGGTCTTTCTTTGGAAGTGCCTCTGGGTAAATTTTAATCATCAGTCTCTCCAGGAGATGCTGAGCTCTATAACCATTTGCACTACAAAGGGAGGATGTCAGATCTACTCAAACCAAAACCGCTGCTACCTTACAATCGACTCATAATAACCCTGTAGGACACAATAGAACTGCTCCATAGGGTTTTCTTGTTGGCAAATATGATGGCCAAATTCTGCGATTCATGGAGTGCCTGATAGGTCATAACCATTGCCCTAGATAGCAGGAGAGCATGACCACAAGGACTGGATCACAAGGGCTCCTGTAACCTAAACAAACTTACTGCCATTGATTCATCTCTGAATTACCCCTTGTGGATTTCCAAGATTGTAACTCTTTACAGGAATAGAAAGCTTCGATTTTTTTCCAGAGAAGAAGCTGGTTGTTTCAAACTGCCGACCTTTAGATTAGCAGCCCAATGTGTAACCACTATTCCACCGGGGGACCTCTCAGTTCTATACAATAAAACAATAAGATAGCTTGTGCCCATGGGAAGAATTCTGACTTACTGTGACTCTATATAGGGGTTCTGAGGTTACAAATCTTTAAGGGAGCAAATAGGTTCACCTGTTTCCCATAGAGCAGTTGGTGGTTTTGAGCCCCTGACTTTGAGGTTAGTAGCCCAGCACTTATCCAATAGTACGACCAGGGTTCTCCAGGTCCTACACCAGGGTTCAAAAACATTATTATTTTATAGCCCCCTTTCAAAGTCTGTGTGTGTTACAAGAGATAGTTAACATGCTCAGCTGTCAAAACACTTATGGTTCAAGTCTACTCCTAGGTATCCTAGAAGAAAGATCTGGAAATCTGCTTCTAAAAATCCAGCTGAGTAAGCCCTGTGGAGCATGGTTCACTATGACACAAAAGGGATTCACAGAGTTTCTTCTACTAGCAGCAACTGCAGTCTGATCCAATATACTGGATTCAATCTAGACAAAGGTGAATCCTGCCTCCACACTCCCAATCAAACATATTTGCTTTAAGCATCATGGTATGGGATGACATACTTTTTGCTTTTTGACACACAATTTCCAGAGCTACTTCCAATCTAATCACCACTATGAGGTGATTTTACTAGATTTTGTTAGTCCTTTCTGCTAAAATACCAATGAAAGAAATCACTGAATTAGAAGATTAAAAGTAATTTAGGGAGTAAGTCAATACAAGATTCTGATTCAGCTAATATGCACACCCATACTTTGTAGCACAATATTTTTACTGTAGCTAGTGTATTTGATATTGCCAGTGTATTTGATATTGCCAATGTGCTTCTCCTCCACCCTCTACAAGTTAAAAATGTAAGTAGAATCTAAGATATTTCTATTTTCAAAAGACCCAAAAACATGCTATATCAAGAAAAGCAAATTCAATGTAAAAGATTCAGGATAAAAACATAGTAGGAAAACGTAGATCAAAGCCCAACAAACTAAGTGCCAGCGGTCAGATCCCACTGGTCACACTTTTTTTTTTTAATAAGAACTGATATCCATAGGTGGTAGTAGGGTGAATGAGTGATGTTCTTAAGGGGTTCATGTAGAAAAAAGAGTATTTGGAAACTGGGAGTGATAGCAAATGTACAATTCTGCTGGATATGATTGAATCATGGAATGATTTGATATATGTATTAATCCCCATTGATTAAGCAAACAGAATTGAAAACCAAGGATGTTCTTTTAAATGGTTGAGGGGGGAAAAACCCAGAGAATAATAGTTCATGACGTAAAAATTATATGAAATTCAAATTCCAGTATGCATAAACAACCTAATTAGAACACACTTTACCTATTCAAGGAATAACATGTGCCTGACCCATTCCGAGGTATTTTAAATCTTCTCACATGCATGTTAAAGTTGGGCATTGAATAAAGAAAACCAAAGAAAAGTCTATGCATTTGAATTATGATCCTAGTGAAGAAATGTTGAAAGTATCATAAATTATAAAGTAGAACATATAAATCTGTCTTGGAAGAAGCACAGCCAGAATACTCCTTAGAGTCAAGTATGGCCAGCTAGTCATGTACTTAGGACATGTCGTCCACAGGGACCGGTCTCTGGAGACGAATACCATCTAAAGTAGAGGGTCCTAAAGTAGAGGGTCACCAAAAAGAGGAAGATCTTCAACCCGATGAAGTGATACAGTGACTGTGTTGATGGGCTCAAATTCAAAAACCATAGCAAGAGTGGCAGGGACCTGAGCAATGTTTCCTGTTGTGGTACACTGGGTTAAGGTGAGCTGGAACAGAATCCTCTCAACAACAACATTCTCAAGACTACCAGGCAGTTTCCTTTCATTTTACATGTGAAGACAATCTCACTTCTCTAACCCAGTTCTGGAATTTCTAGTTGGATAACCCTTAATAACCTCACATGTAGTGTTTTATGTCCATACTTACCAATTTTTCCCACCCAAGGTAGCCACCTCTCTTACTTTTGAAATTTATATTAGCAATACTACTTGTCCTAGTCACGTAGATTGATTCATCATGAAACCAGCAGGGTGAGGCGTGAAAGGTGTTCTGCTCAGCACTGTTTTCTCATAGTGCCTAGATACTTGTCACCCTCTACTGCCCATCAAGGCAAATTTCTTACTGAATTTCAATAGGAAAAGGGAACATATCCTATTTGTTTCAATAACCAGGTATCCAAAAAATCAAGGCAAATCTTGGCCACTATGGGAAATATAAGCCCTCCTGGGTAGCATGTAAATCCCATGGAACACTAAGAAGGCAAGCATTTTTTCCTACCATGTTCATGTAAAATTTTAAACTACTCACCCACCCCGTATTTTAAAGGAGCTTTAGTTTGACTCTTTTCTGCTTAGACTATAATACCAAGAATTGAAAGCATTACTCCAGGCAGTGAAAAATAGAATAGACACTTCTTTCCATAATAAGTCCCCACATTTTTATTACTAGAGGCAGGTTGGAATTGTATTACCTTTTTTGAGCTGCCACATCATATTGTCGACTTGGATTAAGCTCAGGAACACCTAAAATTTTAAATCTCTTTTCACATGCACTACTGCCAAATGTCATTTTCTTTTGAACTTGATTAGAGTCCATCATTTAAAACAAATACCATCTTTTGCTTTAAAAACACCCCCAAACCAAAAAAGAACACTTTTTTTCTAATGTGTTTGCTTTCCCTTCTACTTTTAGACTATATGTAATCTCTTTAAAATGTTTTGGATATATGAGTTATTTATTTTAATAGCTTTATTAGCATATACTTCACATATATAATTTAATGGTTCAATCATAGTAAAAGTTTTGTACAATCATCACCACAATCAATTTCAGAACACTTTAGTTCTTGTCCTCATTGTAGCAATGAGTTATTTGTTTATCCATTTCATTGGTAAACATGTTTCAAGAGGAGAGTGCCAAGGATCAATCTATTTTAACACTTTAATATCCCTTCTGCTTAGCATTTCAGTGCATTCTTTTTTGATCCCCATTGCAGTGTTGAATTCATTTCCTATAACTATCCCATTTTTTTCATCAAAAATTAAAGATATTTTATACCCTTCATAACTACCTGCCAATTTACTAGATAATCCTTGGGGGAGAATGAAGTGAATAGGTATAGTTTTCATTTGATAAACCAGCTAATAGTCTGTTCTCTGGTCCATCCACTGCAGTCAATATATTCCACTTAGTCATTTGATACAGGTGTTTTTATTCTAACATGAGTCAGTGCTGCTCATTAGCCAAGTTATTGTTGGGTTTTGTTTAGCTTTAAAATTCTGAAGTCTCTCTTGACATCCTTGCTTTAAGTTTTTTCAGTGTTACCTTCCAATGAAAGTACTTGGATATTCACAGTGAGCTATGTCGAACTCCAGACCTTAAATCAATGCTACCCATCATCCAAAGACATTGAGGGGATCAGTCCATGTCAAGTCAAATGTGCTCCTTCTGAAACTTTGTTTTATTTACCCTAATTTGTTGAACAATTATATGATACTAATATCAGTTTGTTTAAAAAATTCTTTCTATTTTTTTTTGGTCTATAAATAATTCCTTACACTGGTATCCCACTTAGTTGGGTATGCTATCTTAATCTTATGAATTCTTTCTGTAACTGTACTGCAATGCTATCAAATTGACAGACTGGTGGTAAGAACACTATTTCCTATTGATGAACACTTTTGATACTATCTACCTTCAATCTGGTCTGTTTTACCGATTCTCTGCTTCTTATCTCTCTCTGGACTCCTTATAATGATGTCTTCAGAACTTTCTTAGTATCTTTCTGAACATACCAGACATCTCCTTCCTGCCTAGACTGGCACCTAGCCCTTGTCACCATGATCTCCAGACACTGTGTTCTGATTCACTGGCTACGCAGGGGAGATCATGCCGCGGTCTTTGCTATTGCCAAATGCCTTGACTTCTGTTTAGCTGCCTGGAGCAAAGGTCTACCATTTAAGTTCAAATGCCCTTGACAATTTTCTCAGTTTCTCACAATAGATTGACTTTAGACTCCATGCAATATTTTAAAAATGCTTTCCTACATGAGCTACTTTTTAATATGTTGTCTATGTACAGATGACTGACTCCTTTTCTCTTGGGTCTGGTTGCCAGTCCTCTTTTCTGAATTTAGTCTTTGGGTGCCCTTGTGGTTTGGGGGTGGGGGTTGCTCTTGAGTTCATTCAGACTGATAGCAATCCCAGGTGACAAAGTAGATCTGCCAAGAGGGGGTTCTTGGCTGCAACCAAACTTTGCTCCAAGAGAGCTAGTGGGTGATTGTGGACCATTCAGCTTTCACTTAGTAGCCAAGTGCTTAACCTCTGCATTATCACAGTACCTACTCTTTTATTCATATCCAAGTAATGATAACACCTTCTACATGGTGCTAAGCATTGTGCAATTATTTTTAGGCGACATATTTGTTCACTGTCAAGTTTTCACATGCAAATGATATAATTGATAGGACCATGGCTTGAGTCAGGTGTAAAATGATCTTTTGGGAAGGGACAAACTAAACTCTTCATTGATACTGTGTATTTTAAAATATGATTTGGAGGACTGTTGACTTATATATGTTTTTTAACCCTTAAGTCAAAACCAGCTCTTCACAGACATACTTATATATATATATATGTATATGTATACATATATATACATATATATGACACCATGGATGTCCATTTTCACTTACTTTGTATCCTTTGTATGTAGGACACTGCTCAGCACATCGTGGTTGTTGTTAGGTGACCATTGAGTTGGTTCCGATCCATAGTGAACCTATGCATAACAGAAGGAAACATTTCCAGATGTATACCATCCTCACAAAGGCCCCTTTGCCTGCACTCCTTGTTGCAGGCCCTGTGCCAATCCATCTTATTGAGGGCCCTTTTCTTTTTGGATGCCCTTCTGCTCTACCAAGAACAATGTCTTTTTCCAGGGGCTGGTCCCTTCTCACAGCATGTCCAAAGTGTATGAGATAAAGTCTTGCTGCCATGGCCTTCAAGAAGCCATGAAGGCCATACTTCTTCCAAGACAGATTTATTTGTTCTTTTAGCAGTCCATGGTACATTCAATATTCTTGCCAGCACCACAATTCAAATGTATTGATTCTTTTTCATTCTTCTTTATTCAATGTCCAACTTTTACATGCATATGATACATTGGAAAATCTCATGCCTTGAGTCAGACACTCCTTAGTCCTCTAAGTAGCATCCTTGCTTTTCAAGAGCTTAACGAGATCTAGTGCACCAGATTTACCTAATGCATGACATTTTTCGAAAGCCAGACTGCTACTTTCATGAGCATTGATGGTAGATCCAAGCAAGACAAAATCCCTCACAATTTCAAGTCTTTCTCCATTATCCTGATGTTATATATTGGTCTAGTCATGAGGGTTTGAGTTTTCTTCACATGGAGTTGTAATCCATACTAAAGGCTGCTTTCCTTGGTCTTTCATCAGCAAGGGCCTCAAGTCTTCACCTTTAGCAAGCAGGGTTGTGTCATCTGCATATCAGGGTGTTAATAAGCCTTCCTTCAGTCCTGATGCCATCTTAGTCTTCATATGAACCAGCTTCCCTGATTATTTTCTCAGCATACAGATTGTATAAACATGGTGAGAGGACACAATTTTGGGCACACCTTTTCTAATTTTAGACCATGTACTCCCTTGTTCCACTCACATGGCTGTCTCCTGGTTGGCATACCGGTTCCGCTTGAGTACAATGAAGTGTTCTGGAATTCCCATTCTTTTCAAGATTCTCTATACCTTGCTATAATTCACACATAGTGTGCATGGTCCATAAAACAAAAGGGAATTTATTTCTTGTATTCTCTACTGTGAGCCAAGATCTATCTGATATATACAATGATATCCCTTCTTCCCTGTCCTCTTATTATGACCTGAAACTCTGGCAGCTCCCTCTCGATGTATATCTGCAAGCGTTCTATAGTAGAAAAGTCAAGCATTTGTAGAATGCATGCATACATGAGTGAGTATGTGAATAGTGGCAAAAAGTGAAAAAATAAAAAGAACCTGTAGAATAGCTACAGTTGGCCTTGACTTCAGAAGTGATCGACATCATTGATATTGTTCCAGCTCACAATGACTCTCAAACCCTGACTGGTCCTGCACTGTCCTCCCAATTGTTCTTATGTTTGAGCTCCTTCCTGCAGCCCCTCCATCAATGATCTTATCAAGAGTCTTCCTTCTTTTCACTGACCTTTTATTTGATCATCTGTCATATGCTCTATTGGTAATTAATTAGTCTACCTAGCATATACAATCATTTAAACTGTACTACTGACCCCACACATTATTTACAACAATTAAAAAGAATGAAAACAAACACAGTGCCTTTGCCTCTACTCTAGAGAATTAACTGATCCATTCCAGAATTCCTTCTGGGAAAATCACTTACCAGAAAAATAGAGACTTGAAAATAAATACAATCTTCACTTTTCTCTATTAATGTTAAAGTACTTGAAGATCTATTAATAATTGTACAAGTGAATATATTGAACCTTGTCTAATATATCATATTTTAATTAGTTTTGACTTTTCTAAATTGCAATTAAGTGTCACTTATACAGTTCTTCATTTTACAACCAAATTTACTTTTCCTCCCTTGTGTTTCTGAAATTTTTGTGTTTTTTTCTGTATTTTCCCTCTATAAGACTGTAAAATAGACATATATTCCCTTTTAAAACACAAGTTTTCTTTTCTTTACAGTTGTAGGCCAAGAGTGTAAGATCTTTGTTAGATTTTGTCAACAGTTTTCCAAATAAATGAGTGTATCTTTTATGTATAATTTTGGTTTGCAGGAGGAAGATGATTTTTGTAGGCTGGCTCGTTTTAATATTTTTCCTCTATGTGTTTTTAAGCCTTCCAGAAGAATCAGCCTATCTATAAACTATTCACAGGATCAATAACAGATTCATTATCCATAAATGATTTCTGTGGGAGCCTTGTTGAGGCTCACTTGTGAATAACTGCTGATTGTCATTTCCCTAATAGATGGTTCAGCTGCATAACTTTCTGTGTGGTTCTATTTTCTCCTGTATTCATCTTAGACAGAATTCTGGTTGCACTGGGCTGTTAACCTTAAATTCATCGGTTCGAAGCCCCAAGCCACTTTACAGGAGTAAAAGGAGACTGTCTACTCCCATTAAGATTTGCAGACTGAAAAACTCTCAGGGGGCAATCCTCTTCCCTGGTCTATAAGGCACAATGGACACTTGGCTGTGAGTTGAGATTCAGCTTACACTCCTGTTGCATGCAGAACCTTACCATAGCATGCTCTTCTAAGAGAAAAGACACACGCACTCAATAAAACCCCAAACTAGACTCCTCAGCTTTAACTTCAGACTCCCTGTTCTGATTTGAGTCAGGTGGATGGAAAGCACATGGAATGACATCTGGGTCTCACAGTCCGGTGGTGTGTGCCCTGGAGTATTCCGATGAGCTGCGGCCTTACCAGACAGGGCAGAACTGCCTGCTTACTATGGTATCTTAGCAGGCAACTGATAAGGGACCAGATCCCCAGATTGTTTCTCCCATGGTGTGGATGGGAGATTCAAACCACATAGTTCTCTGTTAGTAACTGAGCATTTCATATACATGCTACCGGGGTTCCTCTGCTTTCAAGGTGCAAAAGATGAAATGTTTGCGGATCAGACTGTGGAAGCTGTCATCAGTCCAGGATCATATTGTTGTTACAGAGACATGCAGAGATGCTATTTATGAAATTGGAATCCCTGGCATAGATGTCACGGAGACATCATGCTCCAGTAGGTAAATGCTGACTGCTCCCTGAAAGATGACTGGTTTGAACCTGCCAGTGAGAAAAAAACAAAACAAAACAAAAACACAAGACTGAGTATCCACTCTCCTGAAGATTATAGCCTAGCAAATCCAAGGGGGCAGATCTGTTCTGTTGTGTAGTTTCCCAGGGTAATCGGAGTCAGAATTCATGGTATACTACAACAGGGAATTTGCCAGAGGGGTGGAAGAAGCATGCGACATGCATCATTGCAATTTCAATTCTGGAAAAAAAAAAGGAGAGGGGGATGCCATTCCCAGTTTTGTTTGTTTAATTTTACTTTGCTTCATTTCTAGGGGACCTAGAGAAGTGAGATGAGAGAATGGGTGGAGACAGTCTACTTTTAGAAATCTGTGCCCATTAGAAGTTATTTAATGACTAAAGCCTTATATTCAAGCATATTCTATAGCATTTCATCCCTTCTTAGAAGAAATATAGGTAACATCAAGGAGAGCTACAGAGCAAGGCTCACTGAAAGTATTCTCTTCAATAAAATCAACAATGGAATGGGTGAAAATTGCCAAAATCAACTTTAGGGTACTCTTGAAATTAAGTGAGACTTTCTGATCCCTCTTCTCTCAGTTCCTGCAGATTGCTGTGATCTGCTTGGGGATCACACTTCCTGAAAAGATGCCTCCAGGCAAAAGACTGGGATAATTGTGTTGCTGATGTGTGCCCGTCAATCAATTCTGTGAAAGTTAGAGCAATGTTTAGGGAGGAGGGAGGTTTGAAATTCGGAATAGAGATATCAAGTTGCCACTCAGATCCCATGATGGTGAAGGAAATCTTTTACACCTGAAACAAATGCACATACCCCAAACCTAAACTCACGACCATAAAATCAATTCTGCCCTATAGCGACCTTATTTTATCTGATGATACTTAAAACCCCTATGAAAAAATGCCATATAAAAATCATATGTAAGCAACATTGTACAGAATTCACAAAATTACAAAACAAGATATTCTGTATGATGGGACCTAATCTTTTGTTAAAATTAACCAATTTAGAAATCCAAAATAAGAAGGGGTTAATTCCATTTTTTCTGAGTGAAAATATCCTAAAACGGGGCATATTTTTTCCAACCTCAATTCTTAAACACTTATGGCTTGACATTTGGGACAGTAATCATAGTCGTTGGGGAGTGTAAGGGTCACGGCAATCAAAATTACTCTTATTACTACCTTATCACAAACTCAAACCTTGTTATTTTTTTTAACTAGCTCTGTCTTGTACTGTAACATTCAATTGTGGGCATCTCTGTTTCAGGTATGCAATTGCCACTCATTTTTTCCAGGCTTGCTGTAGTTGAATACATACTAATGTTCCTTTCTCTTCCCTTCTTGCTCATTCTTCAATGAAGAGCCAAAAGAGAGTGACAACATTTGTAAGAGTAAAGATTTTTTATTTCTTTTGTTTTATGTCTTTAGGTAACTGGGGAGATGTGCTTAAAGAACAGCAATTGGACTCAAGCGACCCATATTCAAAATCCTGTCTTGTTTCACCTTGGGCAATAAATAAGCATGTCTTCAAAAAATTGAAATAATAATATCAATACCACAGTGTTCTTTTGAATGAGATGAGATATGTCACTGGCCAGTACTTAACTACTTTCCAGGGTAAGTTGTCATCATGTGCACTCATGTTGGTTCTGAGTCATAATGACCTTGTGTTCAGCACAATGCAACATTGGTCTTTTCTCTATCATGATATTGTACACTGGCCCAATTGTGAGGATTCTTGTTTTCTTTCTTTTTTGGGAGGACGGGGTGTTAATTTGAGGTAAAATACACGCCAAGGCGGTGCTATTTGATCTTCATCAATAGTTTCTTCAAGTCCTCTTTCCTTTCAGTAATCAGAGTTAGACCATCTGCCCATAGCGGCCTATTAATGAATCTTCCTGCAATCTTGATGCCATGTTCTGTTTCATGTATAGTCTAGCACCTTATACTGGTTGCTTCATGTACAGATTGAATAAGTGTGGGAAGGGGGTATAATTGTGGTGCTAGCCAAGAATATTGAAAGTGCCGTGGGCTGATAAAAGGACAAACAATTCTGCCTTGGAAGAAGTATGTCCAGAGTGCTCCTTAGAGGCAAGAATAGCATGACTGTCTGACGTGTTTTGGACATGTTTTTAGGAGACGCTAGTCTCCGGAAAAGGGCTTCACGTTTGGCAAAGTAGAGTGAGGACAGAAAGGTATAGATTGATGTAGTGGCTGAAACAATGGACTCAAACATAGGAATAATTGTAAGGATGGTACTGGACTGGGCGGTGTGTTGTTCTGTTGTACACAGGGTTGCTTTGGGTCAGAACCAATGACATGCCACCTAATAATACCATATCCCTTTTCTGATTCTGTATCCACTTATTCTGTTTGAGTTACTAACTCTTGCTATATGTTTAAGTTCTTCATGACCACAAGAAAATATTCTGTGGGCCGAGCCCCAGTGTCGTAGTGGTTGAGTGCAGGACTGCGGCCCACTGGCTTGGCGGCTCAAATCCAGCAGCAGCTCTCCAGGAGCAAAGCTGGGCCTCCCACTCCTACCAGAGAGCGGTGATTACCCCCCAAAAATAAATAAATTAAATAAATTTCTGCATTTCTCACTCTTCTTGATCACAGCATGTGAAGATGCACAGAACTGAATGCCTAGCAGTCAGTCAATAGCCAAGGGTAATACATTTCTGCTATGAGTGGACATCAGCATGCTATCACTCATTCCAAATCATTGCCTCAATCCAGCTTTAATTCCTGGCAGTTCCCAGTTGACACTTTGATGCAACCTTTTTGAAATTATCTTCAGTTATATTTTACTAGTGACTGATATCAATTATATCATTCAATAACGTCCACATTCTGTTTGGATTGCCTTGGTTCGGTATAGACAAAAATAGACATCTCTGCCAGTTGGTTGCCCAAGTAACTGCCTTCCACATTTATTGGCTTAGTCACATGACTGCTTTGATGATGTCATTTGTTTGTAGACACATCTCAATTAATATTTTGCTAGTTCCCAGAGCCCCGTTTTTTTGCCGATGACTTTAGTATAGCTTGGTCTGCTTTCTTGATTCTGTGCTACCTACACAGTACGAATACATGGAAAAATTAGACATGTACCTGGATTTATGTACACATCTTTCGTTCTTTCCATTAGAGCACCCTTCATATTTTGAATTTTCACATAAATTTTAAATTTTAAAAAAGAACAGCATTCCTCATTTTTTTCCAGCTCTGAGTGGGTTTCCTCTTCTGACTAGAATACTAATCCTTATCCTAAGTTGCTCTTTAGAAGAGGTAGCTACTAAATGTGATAAGTGTTATGAAACAAAGCAATGTATTTATAATAGTGTAGGATTCATTATAATTCATAATACTTGTTCAGATTCAATTTTTGTTATGATACAGGTACTGTAACCCTTAGCAATTTGTAGGAAATATACATTAATCCTAAGTGTCTATCTTCTGAGCCAGTTTCATTATTTTACTTTTCATTATTAATTATAATTCCTAATACTTGTTCAGATTCAATTTTTGTTATGACACAGGTACTGTAACCCTTAGCAGTTTGTAGGAAATATACATTATTCCTAAGTGTCTATCTTCTAAGCCAGGGTTTCATCATTTCACTTTTAGAAGGTACAGGCATTGAAATTTTACTATAAACTCAAATTTTATTTCAGTATGATTATTGTAAGTTACTCTGCAGAAACTATAGATCTGAGTATAAGAGAAGCACTTGATAATATTCAATCAAGAGGGGAATCAGTGGTGAGAGGTGAGCATTGACACTTCTTATCATAACTGTTAGAACAGTATACTGGATGGCTGAATCAAACCTTTGAAAAAAATGCTTCCCAAAGTGAAAAGATGTCTGTGCTTGCTTGGTGCTGGAAGAGAGGTTAGATAAGAGTTAAAAGTTAATGGATAAATCTATATCCTTTCAGAAATGCTGAATGGGTTTAATGCCTAGAAAAGTTTACAAAATAATAGAAAATATCAGTTGTATAATTTTATGACAGTTTTCTAAATATCAAATTCCAGAACACATTGTAAAAATATTTGTGTGATATTACTCATATAATGAAAATGTTATTCAAAATTGATTCCAAAATAGTATCCTATAAAATAGGATAAAATAAAGACATTATTGTATTTTGATAAATTACATGTAGAATTCCCCCCAGTATTTTATCTTCCCTTCATATTGGTGTTGAAGCAACATCTCACTGTTAATCTCTGAAATTAAATTGAGTGAAACTGAATCAAGTGAAAGACAAGCTTATAATTTTGGAAAATAACATATGTTCAAAATATGAAATCAATATGTAAAATCATAGCACCACATTTTAATAGGAAACTCAAGAAATTCATCATTATTTTCCATGGTGTACTTTGATGAAATGAATACTTCTTGATTGAGAAATGGGGAGGAAATTACAATACAATTTATATATGACTTTCTTTAGAACCCGTTAATGAAGTATTGGTAAGATTGCAGGCAAGACACAAAAGCTGACTCTTAACTACTTCAGCTATTAGTCTCAGTGTTCTCACTTGCAAAATGAGAATGATGCCTATACTTATAATATATTAGAGATAAATGAGTCAATATCTGCAAAGTACTTGCAGTAAAAAGAATATCTGCTCATTATGAACTTTATATGAGTTGGAAAAAATTAAACATCCAGATAACAGAGAATTAAAGCAGGTTGTTCATCATATAGAAATGTCTTCAGCCTGTGATGTCACAGAGCACTGGCTCAACAACTCATGAAACATGATAAAATAGCATCATGAAATTCCTCTCAATATTAATAGGAAGATGAGTCTACTAATTACACCCAGATAATTAAACTGATGCAAGGAAAGAAGAAAGAAAAGTGAGTAAACATAGTGAGATGTTAGGATTAAACTGGCCAAGACATATTCCTGCAGTTTCCTTTCCCAGGGAGTGAGTTGGTCTCCTACCAAGCAGAGGATTTTAGGAAACGAGACCTGCTCAACAGAAACCAGATGCAGCTATGTGCTGGAGGCAATCAATTCTGGTAGAATCCTGAGTTACTGGACCAGAATGGGCAATGTCATCATGTTCTCACATTTGTGCATCCCAGACACTGATTTAGTCCTCAGAGGGATTGGTGCTTCAACTGAGGGCTGGGGACTGCAGCTCTGTTATTTCAAGGTATTGGGGGGGGGGCATCATTGACCTCTGGTGGTTATGGGAGCTACCCAGCCTTGCTCCTGGAGAGCCACTGCTGGATTTGAACCACCAATATTTCAAGCTATTATAACCACAGAGGCTCCGGATCAGGATGGGTGGTGTTTCCTAAGCCAAATAGATCAAAAGTGTTACAATTCTAGAGCTTTCTCCCTACCTCTGACATCCCACTCTGCTGCAGGCCAGTGTGTTGCAATGAAAATGCATAAAGAGCTTGCCTTTGTGAATTTCCTCTTTGTGCACTTGCCATCTGATAAGTCATCCTTGTCTGCTGGACAGAAGCTGTAAGCAAAAAGCAAAGCCTGATCCTCTAGTTTTCTTCAGAGTTTTGAAAGCCTTGGTTCAGTCTGGGTGTTGTAAGTTATCTCTTAAGGCTGAGACAATATCCTGAGCCACTACCCACAGACCTACTGTAATGAAACCCAGGATACTTTGCTCCAAAGAACAAAAAAACACTGCTGAGAAGATAGATTCTGTCACTTCGGTCAGATAATCACAGGAGAGAATGAAAAGAAAGAAACTGAGAAGGAAGGGAAAGGGGTCTTATTGATTTCCTGCAGACCAGGGAGTCTATTGATTTGGGTAGAACTGGTGAAGAAATCACATGTTTGGGACACTTGCAACTTTAGTCCTTAATGGAAGTGGCATCGGGTGAGAAATGCCAGCCCACTCCGAGCAGCTCCTTGAGAACGAAGTCTTAGCCCATCACCTTTCTAAAGAGCTGACTTGACCACTCTTTTTTGTGACAATTTGTATTTGTTTAGGCATCTTTGTTGGCTACTTGTCACTCATTAACCAAATGGAAATGTTCCTCCCTTTTATAATCATCTTAGTGGGGACACACAAGCATAATAACACACAGAGCTGCCTCAAAAAGTTTATGGGGAAAAATTAGAATGAGCAGATCATGGACTTCTTTCTACGCATGTTTTGGAGTCTTCATCTATGTGTGTGTTTTCTACAAATTTGTCTGAGGAGTGTCCCCTGATAGTGTGACTTTTGAGCAGATTTACAGGAAGAGAGAAGAAAGCTGTCATTTGACACTTGAAACAGAGTGTCCCAGCTTGGGCAAAGAGTCAGGAGCAAAAAGAAAAATAAAATCTCTACTGAGTGGGAAACAAGAAAGCAGGTCAACGGGCCAAGGACAGGGAGAATGGCAGAGAAAACTTGAATGAACTTGGAATATCAGTTGATGTAAAGCCCAGTGTGTGAAGGACTCTGCTTCTTATTGAAGGAGAAGGGTAATTAGGAAAGGCTTTTAATTAGAGGACTGATGTGCTATGACGGAGCTGCACATGTAAAGGATTAGTCAGTAGTCCTTACTGAAAATAGGAGAGTGATTGAAAAAAAAAAAAATCCAGATGAAGGTGGCCTAGACCACAAGGGGGAGCATGGAGGAATATGAGCTGTAGTTGATTCTGATGACCTTGCATTTTTTTTTTTTTAAAGACCCAGCCAATGGGATAAGATCCTATCAAATTGAATATGGTCAGAAAATAAGCCAATGATACTGCTGGGTTAAGAAGAACATATTAAAATACTTTTAAAAATTGAAAGAGTTTCAATACAATTATACCATGCTTTTTATAAATGCTGGTACATAGTTAACCTTCGGTGAAGGCACCAATTTCTATTTCTTGTTTCTAATAAGAATAAAAAAAAACTAGCAAACTGATTTTATCAATTCCATTCTGACTGACACAGACCCTGTAAAAGAAGGTGGAAGGGTCCATATGGGCTTCAAAGAATGTGACTCTGTGTCTGTGTGTTTGTGTGTGTTAATCTTTTATTTCACTAAAAGGTGATCTCAGGATAATTTCAGTTCAAGGTTTAAAGAGTGTCTCAGGAAAACAATGTCTCAGAGAATCCTCTAATTTCAACTAGCCCAATAAGTCTGGACACTTTAAGAATTTGAGTTATACATTTTTCTCCTACTCTATCCAAATTCATCAAATGTGGTCCTAATTAGAATAGTTAGTGGTAATAGTTGGGCACCATCTAGGTCTTCTGTTCTCAGGGTAGATGGGATTGTAACTTATACAGACTACTAGCACAAGAGACCATTTTCATGTCTAGGAGATTCCTCCTCCTGCCCCTACCCCCACCCAACACACAATCTTTGGCTTTTAATGAGTGGAGAATGATAGTTCTTTTTTAGTGGACCACTCATAAGGTTCCATCCCCAATACAGAACATGAGCTTGTGGTGACCATTAACTAAATTGTCCTATGAAACTAAGGACCTAAGCTTCAAACCCAGAAAATCTTTTCACAATGTATCTGTAAAATGTAACTGTTTCCTCTTAACTTTGTGAGGATTTTTAAAACCCTATTAAGGAAAATACAGAGAACCATACACTGTAAATAGCATCTGTGAGCAATAAATCTACAAGAATGTATCATCTCAACATTGACATTCATTTACACGCTACACAAACTGTCAGAGAAAATACTGAACAAAAACATAGACCAAAAAGATCAGGAGAGTCAGAGTCAGAACTAAGTGCCCATATTCATGTACAGGAGAAGAGAAGAAAAAGTAGAATTATGTTTCTTTTACATATATGTATTGTAATATTTAAATGTATTTTCATGGTATCTATGTTTTCCTTTTTTTCAATAATTGTATTGGGGGCTCTTACAGCTCTTATAACATTCAATACATCATTTGTATCATAAAGAATGTAACTCTTTATGGGAGTAGAAAACCTCTTCTTTCTCCAGGGGAACAACGGATGGCTTCAAGTGCCTGTCCTTACAGTCAATAGCCCATTGCGTAACCACCACACCACCAGGTGTAGCTTCTATAATTTATAATAGGATATTGTGTTTATTTTATGTGATAAGAGGTCTTAGTTCAATTTCCAGAAATTTGTAACAGTGCTGTGTTAGGATGGGTTGTCTAGAGAAACAAGTACAGTGGCATCGACCTATGTATTAGAGTTTGATATCAAGAAGCCTTTCTATATCAAGAAGGCATCCCAGACAAGTCCAATTCAAGTCCATAAGACAGATACTGGGCTATAAGTTCTGCTATAGACTAATAATATAGCTGCAGGCAAATGACAGAGCAGGGAGAGGTGAGAAGGAGAAAGGTCACAGGCCAGTGGGTGTTGTCCTGTGGATTCAAGGATAGTGGAAACATAGCCTGGCGTCAGCAGTTCTTGGGGTCTGGGGCCCACATGGGGCCACCCCTGGAGGCAGTCAGAGTCCCAGCAAGCAGGAAAAAGGAGTGGCAGAAAGAAGAGTTCCCAGTGTCTCTTACGCTTACACAAAAACGTTTCTGACTCCAAAGAGGTGACATCAGGTTTCAACCCTATTGATAGATTGGGTCTGGTCCTGCCCCTGCTCCTGTCCTTATCTTGTTAACATAATTCCTAAGCATCATAAATGCTAAAATTACCAAGGAAAATATTTCTTATATTTCTTACCTCTCAACATGCCATGAAAGAATGAACTTTATCAAGTATTCTGTCTAAATATGTGTTTGGAAATTTTGGATATTAAACAACTGTCTGTCTTAATGATGAATGAGTAAGCTATTTTCCAGAATGGATGACTTGAGGTGAACAACATGAGACTTAAAAATCTTTGGAAGTGCTAATCTTCTGTATGAAAGTCTTTTCCAAGAAAACTGAAGAAACTGGCTCTTGTACCATGGACAAACAACTCCAGACTGACTTGATGTATCACTTCCCAGCTAATATCTGGCAGGTACTTAATAGTGAATTAAGCTTCAATTTCTCATCCTTCATAGGAAAACTAGATAGAATGTGATGATCTCTTGATATTTATATCTGTAGGTCAATTAACTGTAGGTCAATCAAACAATATGATCAGAAAATGAGTCAATAATGAAACTCTAATATTCACTCACAAATATTACCTTTTGGACTACCCACCTAGAAATAGCATGTTTTTATTGAGAAGCTGTGACCTACCCAAGCAACAAATATGTCTTTGTATCTACGTCTACACAAAATGATAAAGAACAAAGATGTGTGAGATAAGATTTCTATATTAGAGGAGTAAATGATTTGTTATAGAAGCATGAATTAAAAAATAAAAGATGGCATAGTAGTTGTTACCTTCAATACTCTTCACACATTTCTCACATTTTCAATTATAACATTTAATCACACGGTAGGGTGTGCAAGGAGATCTAGTGGCCTGGCAGCTTGAGTGTTGAGCTGTTAACTGCAAGTAAGCAAACTCTCCCCGTGGGACAGATCTGAGGCTGCCTGCTCCCCACTAAAAGATTTACAGTGTCCAAATCTTAAGGAACAATTCTACTCTGCTCTATAGATCCACTGTAAAGTGGAATTGGCTTGTCTGCAGTTTGGGTTTGGGGATAATGTTGGTAAGGTTTATACCTTTCTATTCCCTTTGGAATTAGCAGGGATCCCATGACTTCTTTCTGGAAATGAAATACAAATGGTTTAGATCCTTCTCTGTGCACTTGCTTAGTCACTTCTGAGTAAAAGTGCTACGCCCCCTTCTCCCAGCCACAGTGAATATAAAGGGACTACAGACAGGCATAACTTCAGTCCCCATCAGCCTAATTTCTTGAGGCTCTTTGCCAAAGTACATTGGATGTATAATGTGAGCAAAGGGTTAATTATTTTCTTTTTAAGGCAGTGAGTTAAGCCCAAGTACCTATCCAAACTGGAACTGGCAGAGCAACAGGGCAGGGTGGGTGAGATAAAAGAAAAATAGGGTAGGGAGGGGAAAAAATGAGGAACTGATTCCAAGGGCTCAAGTAGAAAGCAAATGTTTTGAGAATAATGAGGGCAACAAATCTAGAAATGTGGTTGACAGAATGGATGGATGGATGGATGGATTGTGAAAAGCGTTGTATGGGCCCCCAATAAAGTGATTTTTTTTAAATGTGCTTTAAAAAAAGAAAAACAGTGCAGTCGTTAACAAAAGAAAAGACACTAAAGAAAACATCCTAGAATTGGGAGAGCTCTAGACTGTTCTCTTAACAAGTCAATAGGAGTAGGTAAAGAAGGATAGTGGCCTATAATAACAGAGAAGGGAAAGACTGATGTCTTTGTAAAACTGTACATAGAGCATCATTACTGTAGAATACTGGGCCAGGTAAGTGTCAAATGGTAATACTAGAAAAGTATGCAACGATCAACTCATGGTAACCTTTGTTGACAGACCTATTTTTTTCCCTAGAAATAACTTAAATTTTTAATGAGACATTCAAATTGTGTAAAATATAAATAAGTAGCTTGTATCTGCCACTAGCTTAAAATTAAATTACAAATACAGTTAAAGCCTTTGTGAATATAATTTTTTATCACTTCTTTCTCCCAAATTTTGCTGGAATACTCTACTCAGACAACAATCTTGAGTTATGTCTTGAATTTTTGTGGATGATCTTCAATGCCATTATGCTGAATGCACCATCTTTTCTTCGTTGCCATTGTTGCTGTCTTTTCTGTTCTTTCTTTTGATCTTACATGAATGTAAAGTGATTCATTGAAAACATAGGCCAACAGGAAAGTGAGTGAAGAGACACATTGTACAGTGTACGATATGAAATAGCAATTTGTAAATTATTAAAGGTTCATGGGGGGAGGGAGGAAGGGAAATATGGGGAGGTGGAACTGGGGGCCTAAGTGGAGGGAGGATGTTTTGAGAGTGATGATGGCAACAAGTGTGCAAATGAGACCTGCATACAATTAATGTATGTATGGATCATGAGGGGAGGTGTATGAGTATCCAATAAAATGATTCATTTAAAAAAGTGGGAGGAGCTTATACCAAGAGCTCAAGTGGAAAATGTTTGGAAATATATATGGCAAACATGTGCAAATGTGCTTGATACAGATGATGTATTGAATGTTATAATAGTTGTAAGAGCCCCCAATAAAACTTTTTTAAAAAAGAATATATATAGTACTGAGTTATTTGAATATAACAACATTTTTACCATTGCTCTGTAAATTCCCTTTAGATTACTTACCATTTTCACAATGGCAAACAATCCCATATTGCACTTTGTATTAGTTTATCCTTGTAGGGCTTGGCAAAAGTGCTACCCAGAGTGCAAAATGTTGGGTCTAAATTTGTGCAGACACTAAAATTAATTAGATATCTCTATAAATGGAAGGAACATTCAAGGTATAGTGGATTACACTTTGGTCTGCTAAACACAAGCTCAGCAATTTCAAGCCACCTGTCTCTGTTGGTGGATTGAAAATGTTGACTTAGTCATAAGCCGCCCTTAGGCATTCTACCAGTCACACTGGAGAGGAAAATGAGACTTTCTGCTCCTATAAAGATTCACAGCCTCAGGTCCCTCACCAGAGCAATCATCATCTGCCCATCAAGGTCATTATGAGTTGATATCAGTGAGGTTTTTTGTTTTTTTCAAGGAATAAAAAGACATACAGATTTAGGTTTAGCTCAGAAGGCATGAGAAACTTTTGAAGGACAATTAAGGAAGTTATTTGATTATCAGATTTCTGTTTTAGAAATATCTGGGAACACTATGAAGATTTGACTAGAATTAAGCGAAAACATCAGAAGATCAGATCTGAATGAAGGTAGGGCCCCAAGGTAGAGAGTGACCAGGTGGGGAGTAGCCAGAGACTAGATAACTCTACAGAGAAAAAGGCGTGGATGAATTTGGTCTATATGTTTACTAGCAGGTCTGGATGCTTCCCTTGCTTCTATCTCTGTGTGTCTCTAGGCGCTTAGATAAATTAACTGTTTCTTTTCCTTTACATATTTTTTAAAGCGAGAGAACTCTAGAAATGTGTGTGTAAGACTTTGTTAAGGCCCTGTATAAAGTGACCTTGTGGTGCAATGGTCAAGCGTCCAGCTGCTGATGCCAAGACTGGAGGTTGGAAACCATCAGCTGCTCCATCATTGAAAGATGCGGCCACTTCGTCCACAAACGGCTTATGTCTCTGGAAGCGAGGCAGGTCGACTCTGTCTTACAGCATTGCCATGAATTGCACTCCCCTCCAAGCAGTGGGTTTGGGTGTTGATTCCATGACACTATACTGCTTAGCACTTACTTTTCTGGAATTACATTGGCTAACTATAAACCTCAGATTCACTGGTGAGGTATGTAACCTGTCCTTGCTTGAAACCTTTTTCTAGAAAGCAGAGATGATGAAGATAGCATCTTCCTCTTTGGGTTGTCATTGTTAATTGAGATAATCTATAGAGTATGAAAAGATGTTTTGTACATAGAAGATATTGCTGAGCATTAGTGCCTGTTATTTTTTTAAGCCCCAAATCAAATCTTCAAAGTGGTGACAGCATCTGTTAGTATGGAAATTGAAACCTCGAGTGTTTGAGTAACTTAGGCAGAAGCTGAAGAGAGACCAGTCCCTGGAGCAGAACATCATACCAGGTCAGGGAGAGGGGCAGACAAAAAAGATGAAGGCCTCCAGCAGTGTGGATGAACTCTGTGACTACGACAAGGGACTCACACAAGGGAACCACTATGAGGATTCCACAGGACCAGGTCATGTTTCCTTCTGTTATATACAGGGTCGCTATGGGTTGGAACCACCTGATGGCACCTAATGACCCAGCAACAAGGTCAGCTAGTCTTGGTAATTTGGGGGATTTCAATGCCAACCTGAACCCATATTTGAAGCATTACAGCAAATGTTTTTTGTAGATATTGTTTGAGTAAATGCTGTTTAGGAAATTGTAATAATAATAATAATAATAATAATAATAATAACAAGGACACTGCTGCTCTATGGCATTGAGCACATTGGTAAATGCTCTTTGCTCATAACATTGCTTTGCCGTTAAAGCATGATATGATAAATGGTCACACCATTCATTATTTCACCATGCCTTCAACATTGAAAATAGTTTGGAAGCAATTAATCCTGAGTGGATTAGACTTCAGATAGGACCATGCCAAATAAAATGCCAATGTCCTTGACAAAAATCTAACTGCTCCCCAGTGGAGGTGGGCTCCCTCATGACTGGAGTAGTTCATATTCTGTACTTTCCCATTTCTGCCATTGTCACCCCCATTAAAAAGAGCAATAGCTAATATTCAAACAAAAATAAAATGTGGGGGTGTTATCGTTCCCACTTTCTTTCTTTTTTACTTAAATGGGAGCTCGTATAAGTATTGTCAAAAATATATATTTCACTTAGATCGAGCCTACTTGTCTAAATGCTACCACCATCAGTTTCAATATATTTTCTTTCTTCTTGAACTCTTTGGTATCAAAGAGTTCTCTTTTTCTCTTATATTTCTTAACTGAAATTGATTTGTGTTATAGTTCCAAAGCAGTATTTTCATACCTCTATAAAGAAGAGCCCATCACTGAGTCATCATATCAAATACATCTTTGGTATGCGTTTCATTTAGGTTTTATTTGCTCTCGTGCTTATTTTGTTGCGTAAGTTGTTAGGTGCCTTTGTGTTGGTCCTGACCCACAGCCATCCTATACGCAACGGAATGAAACATCATCTGGGCCTGCGATATGCTCACAACTTCTTCCTGTTCTTAGGCCCATTGTTGCAGCCTGTGTCAGCTGGTCCAGTTGAAGGACGTCGCTTTTTCAGTGCACCTCTAATTTCCTAGCATGCTGTGATCTTCTCATGACAACTTGTCCAAAGTATGTAAACCAAAAGTCTCACCATCCTTGCCTCTAAAGAGCGTTCACGCAGTACTTCTTCCAAGACACATGAGTTTGTCCTTTGGTCCGTCCATGGTTCCCCAGTATTACAATTCAAGAGCATCTATTCTCCTCCAGTCCTCCGTATTCAATGATCAACTTTCACATGCCTAGGAGGCCATGGAGAGAAAATGCCCTGGCTTGTGCCTGGTGCATCTCAGTCTTCAAAGTAACATTGTTGCTTTTCTACAATTTAAGAGGTCTTGTGTGACAGATTTATCCAATCCAATGTGTCCTTTGTTCTCCCAACCACTGCTTCTAGAGCACTGATTATGTATTCAAGACAAAATCCTTGACAAGTTCAATATTTTCTCGATGTATCATATTACCTATTCATCCAGCTGAGAAGAGTTTTGTCTTCTTTCTATTGAGTTGTAATCCACCCTCGAAGCTGCAGTCCTTGGTCTTCATCAGCCAGGACTTCAACCAGCAAGTCCTTCAATTATAACATTTCATAAGTCCCCTCTCCAATATTTTCTTCTTAATTTTAGCAGTTACCACAAGTGAAAGCACAGAGTTCTAAGTATGCTGTTCCCAATCCAAACTAACTGTCACTGAGTTGATTCCAATTCAGTCCTAAGGGACTGTATAGAATTTTCCTTTTGACTATCTGAGCCAAACATTTTCATCAGAAGAGGAAACCTCAACTTTTTTCCTCTGAAGCTGCTGGTAGGTTTGAACTGCTGATCAATGATGCAGTTCAACACGACAACTATGACACTAGCGCGCCTTCTAAGTCTGTTATGTATTTTTCTATTCATTTGTTTCATTAGTTACCACAGCTAATTTTAAAAATCATTTTATTGGGGGCTCTTACAACTCTAATCACAATCCGTGCAGGCATCCATTGTGTCAAGCACATCCGAACCTGTGTTGCCATCATGATTCTCAAAACATTTTCTTTCTACTTAGATCTACGTGTTTATTTCTAATACTCCATCCCCTAACGTTTTCAGTACTGTACTAACTGCCGTCACGTCGATGCTGACTCATGAACATGCTCTAGGACAGGGAAGACCTGCCCTCTGGTGGGATTCAAAGACTGTAATTCCCCTAGAGTAGAAAACCCCATATTTCTCCTGTCTAGAATTGCAAGCACCTACATAGTTTACTGCTTATAATTAATTGGTCTTCTAAAATGTACTTGGGCAATTTAATAATCACTCCAAAAATCATTGATGTTTGCCATTATCGTCTGTTGGCCAAGCATCTACTCCTTAGAACAAACCGAATGACATTTTGTCTTTATAACGACAGTGCCATCACACAAATAGGAGACAGATTGAAGACCCACAGGCTCAGATAAAACAAACAAGGTTTCACTCTTCTGGATCTTTGTTTTATGTTCTATGTTACAATATGACTGTAATCACCTCCTTCTAAAATTTGCATTTTTTATTTATGGAACTATTTCTTTATTTTTGTACACCCCAAAAGATTTTTTACAATAAGTTTACTGTATTAACATTGTATTTGATGGATCCACAGATTACTCTACAGGGTATTATAAATGATCCTAAATGCAGGCTGGCTGTTACTATTCTGTGTTTCAGAAGGCATTAGCATTAAGTGAATATTGATAGAGAGGGTGTGTGCATTTTAGCCATTTAATATACTGTATTTGTAATACCCAGTAGAAGTGGCGTAGAAAAAGCTATCAATATTGAATAAATGTTTTAGCAACATACATTATAAATTTTAAGTGACTAACATGAAATATGCATAAAACATGGTGCTTATTAGTAATCTTAGACTGTTTCCTTTAGAGGAAGCCATTAATATTGTGATGACCTTAGGTATACAGTAATAGGCTTTAGAGAGACATCCATTAAGCCAATCTAAATTTAACTAAGATAGAGTAAATTCTATAATTATGAAAGTGCATGCACACATAAACGTAGACTGAAAAAGAACTCTCAGATGAAAGTAATATTTTATGAATATTTGAAACCTTAAAATGAAGCACAAAATCTCTTTTGTCCTTTATCCCTGTTTTCTCCTTTCTCATTCTATCATTTACTCGGTATCTAAAATTAATTAGTGTTATCTGCATTTGTCTCTGTTCTGATATAAACAAGTTAATATTTCCCCCACTCTTGTCATAAAATAAGCTCTTGGGAATTAAGAGCGGCTGCTGTTGTTGTTAGGGGCCGTCAATCAGCTATGAAGTCAGCATTTCACGTGCTTCGAATCTTGCTAGGATTGTAAGTTCAGAAAATTACAAAAGCTCTTTAAACCTTAGTTTCCATATCTACAAAACAGAATGCAACATTAGCTATACCTTACAGTTGCTACAAGAATTAAATGGAATATTCCTAACACATTTTTATTGTAATAATCTTTTAATATATGCAAGGTCATTATGATCTTGTTTTCTTTATTTTGCTTTGTTGTAGTCTAACTCAAGCCTCTAAGAAACTATGCTTTCCAAACTGAACATAATTCTTGCTACTTTTTAATTTTTCTGTGGTCCAAGATTGGACTAGTTTGTTATCTTAGTATTCTGCTATTTTATGTGCTGGCTACAGATTGCTTCAATAGGATGAGTTAACCAGCCTCTCTCTAGTATTAACCTCCATCCCCATAGGAAATGTGGTCAATCTAGACTGAGATGTGTTAATAAGAGATTAATTCATGCTAGATTTCTAAAATTCATATGAAAAAGAAATATAAAATATGTCATTATTGATGTTGATTATATGCTAGAATGATATTACTGAGTAACATAAAATCTATTATGAAAATTAATTCCAACTGATTTTTTAAGCCCATCCTTGTATACTCTGAAAGGTAGACTAGAGGATATAACTCAATTGGACAGTTGGTGGGAAGGAAGTTAAAGGTTCATCTCTTTCATCAACGCTTTTCTACTTTTCTGGGAATTTCATTATACAGAACTTAAGTCTAGAAAGGAGTGTGAAAAGAAACATGAAATTCGGAATGAGCTATGATGGGGTCTTGAGTCAAAGGCAGAAGACTCAAGTAACAGACGAGTGACTGAGCCAGACTGAACAATGGCTCAGAAAGTCACTTTGTAAGCCAGGCTATGAAGAAACAGAATAGTCAGGTAGTCAAAGTGACAACTTGGAAGCAGTGGTCACAGGAATAGAGAAGAGAGGATCAAAAGGAGAGAATGGTCATGAAGGATTTGAGGAATTTGCTTTGGGAAAACTGGAGCCATTTTCATGACCTAGGCTCTTCTACCCCTTCTATAGACAGTTTGTCATATTTAAAGCAAGGTTTAAAGGCACAGGTTTTCTTCTGCCTATCTAATTAATACAATAAAACAATGCTAATCTAGTATAGATATGAAATAACATTTTTGCTTGGTTTTCAAGAATAAGGTATACTATGTGATATTTATAATGTTAGTTATGCATTTCATTATCCTTCTGATGTAGTTATTTATTCTTCAGTATTTTGTGGTTGATTCTTCTAAGTCTTAAAAAGGTTAGATGATTCATGTAATATCACATAGTTACTATGTTTGCTGCAATAGAGGAGGAGCTTAAAGGAATGGGTTATGATTCAAATTCTCCATTTTCAATGTCCAAGATTTTCAGGCTAATGAAATAATAACTTTTAAAATGCTTGGGCAAGGAAATAAAATTCTGATGATAGAAAATTCAGTATATCCTAATTCAGTCCATAAAGCATCCATTCTTTGTGTTTTTTTAATTTACAAAAATCACAAACATTCACAATAAAAGATTAATAGAGATCTCCATGTACAGCTCACCCGACTTCAACAACCATCCACATTGAAAATAATTGTTCCCTGGAATCTCTTTCCAATGTTTTTGCTTAAGTATTTTACTGGAAATTCTAGACTACATGTCATTTTGCCTCAGAAATTCTAGACTACATGTCATTTTCCCTCTAACTAGTTTATTATATACTTAAAATCATCACATTTTGACATTTCTCTATATAATTAGCTTTGCATTATTGTTATTAGGTGACGAGTTGACTGATTCAATGACTTTCTGTGCAACCCAAGGAGACATTGTCCAACCCTTTTCTATGCACCCCTTGCTATGTTTCAGCCCAGTGTTGCATTCGCTGTGTCAATTCATCTTTCCTCCTTTTTGATAAACTTATATTTAACCAAGTGATGGCATGCCAAGAGCAAATAGGATCCACTTTCACCACCCCTACTTCTAAGGATAATCCTGATTGTATTCCCAATTCAGATTTGTTTCAACTTCTGGTAGTCCACAGTATCTGCAATATTTTAAGTCAAGATCATAATACGAAGGCATGGATTCCTTCTCCAATCTTCCTGATTTGTTCCTGGATTTCACATGCATGAGATGATTGAAAATATCACAGCATATGTCAAATCCAAACCAATCCTAAAATTGATATCCTCACTCCACAGCACTTTCAAGAGCTCTTTTGCAGAGATTTATGCAATGCACTGTCATTTGATTGTTTGACTGCTGCTTCCATAAGCATCGATTAAGGATACAAATAAAAGGAAATCCTTTGTAACTTCAGTATCTTCTCCATTTATGGAGATATTGTGTATCATTGTGTAATCATTAGGATTTTTGTGTGATATATGTTGAGGTGTAACCCATACTGAAGACAATATTCTTTGTATTATTTTCTTCAGCTATTTGAGGTTGAGATGTCGAGTACATTACTCCTTTTTGGTTGCCTAAATCCAATTCTTTGTACATTTCATTATAATTCTTTATATTTGGCAGCTGCTCTTTGAATTTTCTGCTAAGCTATTTTACTTCATAATTCCTTCCACCTGCTTTGGCTTCTCTGCATTTCAGAGCAAGTTTCTGAGTGGAAAAGCTCAAATACGAGGCAATTGACAATATCATCACCTGATACCATAGTTCCCAAAGTTGCATCATTGCTATAGAGCCCTCTTCCTGATGCCTGTACATATTTGATTTCTTGATGGCTGATTAGTATTTTAATTATCTAATTGTTCATATATAGTAAATGTCTCAAATACCTAAACTTTTATTTAGATATTGGCTTATTTTAATCAGAAGCCAAATACATTCTCATTATTCAAGGTTGTTCAAGTGTGATACATGCTTTTATGTACTTTTCGACCTAAACTAGTGCCCTCTCTTTTCATTTTATTTGTTTATGGTCATACCATTGATTTACTGAAGATAATTTATTGGAATTTTTTAGTATAATGTGCCACATTATAAATTTGACTGATTGATTCCTTGTGGTGGTACTCTAATTGCTTAACTGTTTGCTGTTTGCTTATGTTAGATTCTAAGAGTGGCTTAAAATTAGGTTCTTTGTTTATTCTTTTTCTTCCAGCCTGAACAGGTAGTCAATGCAATGGAAGCTAACATCAGGAAGTTTGAAATGTTTTATGATCTTCCTTTCTTTGATGTTTAATTGAGCAAAGATTCAGATTCAGCCTGCTTAATCCTATCATTGTAAATTGATGAATTGCCTTTCCCATATATTCATTTTACCATATGTATCAATCAAATTTCAGCCAAGAGTATTTTCACTATGCCATTTGGTATTAAATGATTTACTGTGCAAATTTCACTGACATAAATGGAGCTAGGAGGGTAAAGTTCTGGATGGTGGTTTCTACATTACACAATGTTTCAGTAACTAATCTTTCTGGGATAGACTGGAAAGAAAAACAGAAGAACGGCTGAAGTTGAATGACGAGGGAAGTTTAGGGCGAAGTCTTTGGAATTTCTAGGAAATTGTGAAGTTTTTTGTCACATCTATGCATCTGAAGTCAATATTTGTGTATTGGATGAGGAACCACTGTTGGAAAAAGTTTGGAAGATGAGCTACATAGAGGAATATGTGCTCTGCCAAACCCTTGACATACCTCTCATTATGTTTGACTAGAGCGGTGTGGCAATCATGTGCTTATGTTAATTTTATGATTGAAATGTAGGGGTGGAGTCTGGCCTGTTAATCTGGAGATAGCCATTGAGTAGCCGATGAGGCCTCTGTGTGGGCATGGCTTTCACCTGAGACTCCTGGGAAATCTCACGCTATTTCCCTTGTGAAGATGAGAAGCTATCTTCCCCAGTTGTTGGGAGTTAGTTTCAGAGATGATTAATCACAGGCAACACAGAATGGCAGCGTCTGGGAGGCTGGAGTAGCTGGTGGAGAAACCACACGGCTTTGCCCTGATGGAGCCGGACCTCTGAGGCGGGGGCAGCCATATGGAGGCCTCTTCCAGCGATGAGTTGTTTCTGCCACCGTGGGATGCTGTTGATGGACCCTTAGCCCTGGAAGCGAGGAGACGTGGGGAGACCCCTGTCAGTGCCGGGACTCTAGCCACTGACCTGTGACTTCGTGAGTCAGAAGGAGACTTTATGGACTGATTTTGGCATATGGGTTAATATCGGACTTGTGACTTTGATGTGGATTGGGCTGGGATGTTTTCTCAATGTCCTGTTCCTCTTAAATGTAAACCCATTCCTTATATCCATTTGCGTGTCCTTGAATTTGTTCCTCTAGTCTACCCAGACTAACTCAAATGGTGTGTCAGTCCAGGTAGGCTAGAGAAACAAATTCATAAGCATGCATATGTATATAAGGGAGAGGTTTATATACAAGAGGAATGGAACATTGAGAAAGTATCTCAACCTAGTCCAGTCCAAGCCCACAAGTCTGATATTAGCCCTTATGTCCAATACCAGTCTATAAAGTCTTCTTCCCACTCACAAAGTATATCCAGTAGAAGCATCTCAGCGCTGGTAGGGGTCTCCCATGGCTCCTTCAGTTTCCAGGGCTCAGAGTCTATCAACATGCTGCCATGAGTCTTGTCAACTGCAATGTCTCCCAAGGACTGAGTCTTGTCTCTCACCTCTAATTGGGAAATACCACAAGATTTCCCAGAATTCTCCCAATCCTGAAATTGACACAAGATGGCCACAAGTGGTTTCATGAAACTTTTAATAATTTTGCTTTAAAATTGCCTCCCAAATTATATCCTAACTGCTCTTTTGCTCAGCTTGAGTGCGGAAGCACCGTTACACAGAAGCCTGGTTCTTTTCTTAGCAGTGTTGGCATAACATAATCCAGCACACTATCTACTTAATTAAGGTTTGTAAAATGGTGATCTTTTAATTTGGTAATTCTATACTCTAATTCTATATTTCCTTCTGCACTTATTAGCTATTTTTTAGAAGAACTTTCGTTATTCATTAGACCAATTTGGTAACCCAGAAATATATACATACCAGAGAGAAAAGAATAAAGGCTAATTCCCATCAATTATACATTACAGAGAAATGAGCTGTTGCCCTAGCAACTTTCAGCAGTGGCTGAAGAATTCTGTTTTGTTCTGGCTCTCTCTCTCTCTTTTATTTTTGCACAGGTTCTGATTGCATCTTATTCGTCCAGTGATTTCCCCTTTGTCATTTTACACAGAATCTACAACTTGTGTTTTCTGCTGGTTGCTCTCAAAACTGTCTTCCAAGGTTGTCCCTCCGCATGTGGTTGTCTCATATGGAAATGAGTGTGTTTGGTCACAGTACTGCTGGTCATTATTTCTCTGTCTTTGAACCTGACACTACACAGGTTCTGCAGCTGATGGGCATTGTGGGCCACATCTATGCATGTTCTGAGATTCCTAGAAAGTTTCTTTTACCTGATTCTGTTACAAATATCATTCATGTTTTTCCTTGTTGTATTTCCTCTGCTTTAAGGAGAAATTTCATAAAAATCTATGTGACCACCATCGGAGCCCTGGTGGCATAGCAGGTTATGTATGTATTGGACTGCTAACTACAAGGTAAGCAATTCAAAACTACAGCCTCTGTGAGGAAGAAAGATGAGGGTTTCTACTCCTCTAAAGAGTCAATCGCAGAAACCCATTCTATCCTGTCTGAAAGGGATATTATGTGTTGGAATCGACTCAGTGACAGTGAGTTTAATTTGGTTTTGTTTTAAGTTATAACCATTGTCCCCTACTCCTATCACCACCCCACCCCTGGAGCATCCTTCTATAATCTTCAAAGTGTTTTAATCTACTAGTCATACCTTCATTAATTCTAACAAAATTTCTTGTCCTCAAAGCTTTTATTTACGATTAACAGCCTTAGTTCTCTATAGATGGACCCTTAAGAGATTACGTTTTCATTACTTTTACAGAATGTCCTCTTTTTACATATGTCCCCTCATTCCCCTTAAAGTATTATTTATATATCCAACAAGATGGTTGTAGATCAATACCCAGATTTGGAACTCTGTCTTAACAAAGCGTAAATGGAGAGTTCAAATGTTATTGACACCTTGAATGAAGTCATTGGAAGGATTAAAGACAGACAGATGGATGGTTAGACAAAAGAATGCTCAAATAAATGAAACAAAATGAATAGACACTCTGGGACTTAAGGGATGGTATTTCTAAAAGGAATGTGTCTTCATTTAGAAATGAGAGAATGGTGACTGTTGCATAATCATTCATCTGACATGTTACTAATGAGCCAGGGTTGCCCTTAACCATTGTGGGCATTGACCTGAACAGTGACTCTTTCATCAAGAAAGTTACCTGACCTAAATCTGGTAGAAATATTTTTGCAAAGCAACGTTGTTGTTAATATTCACATAATCTAAGAAATATTACAGTTAATAAATTCCTGTTTATCACATTATTCTATGGTTAACAATAACAACAAATATTGTGAAGAATTCTGTATGCTATGGTGAAAAGAAGGGGACAGAGGGTGATAGTGACCCTAGTGACTTCCCTGGGTACTGGACACTTTACTGACTGACTGGGTAAAATATTGTCAATATAGTACTGTCACACAAGACCATTTCTTTAACCCAGCAAGCATTTTGAATTTCCTCATCCTGGCTGTTTGGTTCGTTTCTATCTGCACCAGATCAAGATATAAGGCAGACTCAGTAGTCCAAGGTGTACAGCTTATCAGTAGAGAGGTAAGTGAGATTTAAACTATACTTGCCAACCTCTTTGCTGATGTCTGCTGCTACTTTGGGAAAGACTCCATCTCCCCACAGCACTCTTGTCTTCTCTTTATCACTTTCCCTTCCTTATACCATGACCTTCTTTGACTCCAGTTATAAAAAAAAATAAAGAATTCTCCTACATAGGTTTTCAGATAACATCTATAGCACACTCCTGTCTCTTTTTAGAATTTTGCAACAGATGTGTTAACTTGGGTGACAGGCATGGATGTCAGCAAGCAGCGAGAGCCACAGAGGGCTCTTGGCGGGGAGTGCCATCTTGAAAGGTAACAGAGGTAGATA
This sequence comes from Nesogale talazaci, assembly GCA_004026705.1. Classification (NCBI taxonomy): domain Eukaryota; kingdom Metazoa; phylum Chordata; class Mammalia; order Afrosoricida; family Tenrecidae; genus Nesogale; species Nesogale talazaci. Next base: position 71,747 of record PVJH01000464.1, read on the forward strand.
CTGTAATATACACAATCTTCCATGGTTGGTGATCTACAGGTAGATGCATGGTTTGAAGAGGTGTGGGAGGAATACTGAGAGTCAATCCACACATATAATATGGATTGGACACAAGATACTTTTACAAATGCATTTACTTTGGCTGCAAATACACCCACCAATGTAGTGGAGCATAACCCAAACCAAGCCAAACTCACTGCCAACTAGCCCATGCACATTCATAGGGACCCCCTGTGGGTTTCCAAGACTGTAACTATATGGAAGTAAAAGTCCAATCTTTCTCCAAGGAGCTATGAGGCAACCTTATGAAAAATTTCTTAGCTATAACCAAAGGCTTTTAGGGAATGAGTCACTGGGGCTAGCAACTCAGGGACTTGGTCTAAGGAGACACCAAGTTCAATGAACATGACATATTTCACAAAAATAACATTCTCCAGTCTAGTTTGTTGAGTGCAACTCAGGTATTAAAAGTTCCTGAGCAGTCATCTGAGGTGCTGCTTTAGGCTGGTCAGAGGGAAGAAGAGCGAAGACAACAAAAGACACATGGAAGCAATTAGTCTAATTAGGCAGACAGACTATGTGGGCATCAATCATCTTGCCTCTGAGACCAGAATGAAACAGATACTGACTAGCCACCTCAATGAACTGTTCTGAAAGGATCACATCAGAAAGCGCTAGATAAAGTTGGGGGTGCGAGATGCAAATTCAGAAAAAAGACCATGTAGGATAGAAATCCATATACTATCACTTTTAGGTACTCAGATCTAGAGATGAATTCATAGCCCTTGCTTAATTTTAAACCAAACAATAGCTGGATCACTAATGGGATCATTAACACTCATGAGGTACACAGTCTTTAGAATAATCAACTATTTGAAAGACAAAGGAAAGTATTTACCCAAGGGTTTAAAATGAGGAGAAATGGAAATAGGAAAATTTCAGGGTAGAAGTAGGATAAATGAGGTTGTAACATGGTGAATGTAACCAGTGATATGAACAAAAGGGTTTGAATTATTGCATGGAAAAACTGATTTTCTCTATAAGCCTTCACTCAATTCAGAATTATAACATTGAAAACATTACACTTTAGAATCATAGAACCTAACATTAAGTATTTATGGACAAAATTGTGACAGTACTGTTTCTTAGTATCTTTATAATAATTATTTTAAAAATTATTTCATCAAGCTCAACTAGATTGAAAGCCTGTAGGTCATTTATTATAATACTTAGTGATGCTATTTAAATTGACTTTATCTTGAGTAATGAACAAGAATTAATAAAATATTATTCAAGGAAAATTTAGTTGGTTCCTTTGACTTTGAGAGAGTAGCCATATTTTTCACTTCTGAAGTCCAGACACAGTTTTTTTGTGTGTGTGTGACAAAGTGGTTTTTGTGTTTTTATGTGTTATTTATCGTTCTATGGTTTTAATAGCTTTATAGTTTAAAAAATCATGGGTGAGTCAACTTTTATATGTTAAAATGAATATTGTTAAGTGCCATTAATGCCAATAATTTCATAGGTGATGAGTATTGGAGAAACAATGCCAATCTTCTGTAATACAGCCCTTCTTCTTTTGCTTCTTACTTAAATATTAAATAGTTATTGATTCTCATGGAGACAAATATCAAGCCCTATTAAATGAGTAGTTGACTATTGATTAATGTAAAGGGGAAACCAATACTTGCTTCAGGGGACAGTGGTGTTGATATTCACTGGGGATAAGCTAAGTGTATACTCATATTATTTTGACCACAGTAACTACAACATCCTACTTGAACTCCCATAAATTTTATCATTAAAAAAAACGTTCTTTTGTAAGAATTCATTTGGAACTTCTAAATCATTTGGAAGGGCATAAGCCAAACAATACTTATTTTTCTGTGTAAACAGACAAGCAAACAAATCTAGATATTTAAGTGGTATTGGAAAGAATTTATATTCAGTATTTGGGTATCAATAACATTAAGCCAAACATTTGAGGGATAGTTTTTATATTAAGGTGAGAAAGGCCTATAACCTATTATCTATAACTCTTGGGGAAAACAGTGTTCTGAATTCATAATCCTTTCAAATTTCTGTTTCAAAATCACAAGGGCATAAACCAAATATTAGTCAACACCAGTAGTCCATAACAAAATGCCACCATATTTAGGTAGCAAGCAGTTTGAATATTCACACTGTATATGACAAGTGAAGCCCCCACAAAACCACTTCATTTTAGAGCAGGTCATGTTTTGCAGCAACATTAACTTTTGCTGATTTAATGAAAACAACTTTGTTTTAAATTTGTATTAAATTGTTTAGGTCTGTTTTTAAAACTATTTCAAAATTTTTTTTACTTATAAGCAGCATTTTAATGGTTTTTAAGTCATATAGGAAAAGAAAATAAATTATTGAAATTTTTTCTCTCATGCAATTTACTAACTAATCTCTATGACATTTTGACAAGAAGCCATCCCTATCTGCTTAATTATTTCCAGCAATGGAACCATGCAAGTTAACTCCTGCTACTTTTAAATAAAGTTATTCAACAGTCATTGCAAGAAAGATCCTTTGCATTCCAGACACAGAGAAGTAGCCCTCGCAGTAAATTCATGCCACCTCTGTTTCTCACATGTGTGAGTCGGGGTAGACTAGAAGAACAAATTTCATAGACGTGCATATAGTTATAAGAAAAAGGTTTATATACAAAAGGAACAGGACATTGAGCCCAGTCCAGTTCCAAGTCATAAGTCCGATATTAACCCATATACCTGAAATCAGTCTATAAAGTCTCCTTTCAACTCACGAAGTCACAGGTCAGTGGGTGCAGAATCCCGGCGTTGGCAGGGGTCTCCACATGGCTCCTCGCTTCAAGGGCTCAGGGTCCATCAACAGCAGAAGCAACTCATTGCTGGCAGAGATCTCCATGTGGCCGCCCCAGCTTCAGAGGTCTGGCTCCATCAGGGCAAAGTGGTGTGGTCTCTCCACCGGTTCCTCCAGGTTCTCGGATGCTGCCATCTTGCCTTGTCCATGATTCATTGTCTCTGAAACTAACTCCCAACCACTGGGGAAGATAGCTTCTCATCTTCACAAGGGAAGTATCGCGAGATTTCCCAGAAGTCTCAGGACTTCTTTGCCCACATAGTGGCCTTATTGGCTACTCAATGGCTGTCTCCAGATTACCAGGCAAGACTCCACCCTTACATTTCAATCATAAAATTAACATAAGCACATGACTGCCACACCACATTATGCTGATTTTTGAGATTCTAAGTGTAGTCTAAGGACCACTTATATTTTTATTACTGTGACACTTATTAGAAATGCAGAATCATTGTTTTCATTCCAGACCAAATAAATCATTTTTTTTATTTTAGAAAGAAACCAGAGATTTCAAGAATATTTAAGTTGCTAACAATGATCTTCCAAGTTTTTGAGAAACTAAAATTACCAGCCATTTCTTAATAGCCTCTTCCTGTTCTTGTTATTTGTTTCCGAAAATCTCCTTTTAAATCTCAGAGTTTGATGAATATCTGTATTTCAGGTAGATTTCCATGCAAATAATAAAATATGTAAGGGACTAGATCAAGTTTTAAGTTCTCACACCCATTTAGGCATATGGGTGGATTTCTTGGTGGTAAGACCTATACCTGGACACCACGCAGGGAAACAGTCTTTATTGTCCAATGCTTTGGTGTTTAGGTCCTATGTCCCTGTGTGGTAGTGATTATGCATTATGTAGCTAACCAAAAGTCAAGTAGTTCAGAACCATCAGCTGCTGCATCAGAGAAAAATGAGGCTTTCTACTCCCAAAGATAGTTAGAGTCTTGCTAACCCTCTGCACACAGGGTCACTCTGAGTCTGGATTGACTTGATTTGAGTGCATTCCGCGAGTTTTTTGTTTTATGCAACAGAAGAATACGATCACTATATCCTTTAGGAAGATAGCTCCACAGAGCAGGACAAATAAGTAAGTCTTCTCCTTAAGTAAATATAATTGGCTGGAAGAAAATTTTCTGCACATAAAGCTGCTATCACAAAAAGAATCTAGTTTTAAGATTCATTATTATAAAACGTTGTAAGATGCTGAAAGCACTGTCATTTCCTCTTCCTTGTTCATTCCCCACTTCCCCAATCCCCTCTGGGACTATTCCTCACCTCCTTCCTCCTTCATAAGAGGAATCTTTGAGTTCATTCTCAGGGGTAGTTGAAAAAAGATGAACTAGGGAAATGACTATCATGGAGACAATTTTTAAGGCAGTAGAAACAGAGAGATACACAATTAGAGATAGCCAATTCTGCTGCCCATAGCAAGAGAGGAAAGCATATCTGATAAACAGCCCTGAGACTTAATGGTAGAGATACAAATATAGGCTTCCTTGAGGCCTAAGTTGTGGCTCTAAGAACTGTTTAGCTATGCTTCTAAAAGGAGAGTTTAGATTATATGAAAACTTTCAAATATGTTGTATTTTTCTTGTTCTTATCAAATGGGATGAGTAGACACTTAAAAATGTATGGATTTTGGAAAGGGAAAGATTGATGGGAAAATTCATTTCTTTATGATGAATTTTATCGCTTATAATCCAGATTAATTCTAAAACTGATAATTATGGGGTTCGATCTAGTGGAATCCAGAGAAATGACAAACAGTGCTTGGAATGTGTATAAAAATCTTTGCCTTTAAAAGCTAATTTAAAGCAAATAGTTGTTCATTTTGAGGTCACAATGCATTTTTGTTGATAAGGAAAGTGGTTCCAGGCTTCTAACCACCAGGTTAATTGTTTGAAGTGAACAGTTGTTCTGCCATAGACTGAAGAGGCTTTCTCTTTCTGTAAGAGTTACAGCCTTGACAATTCCACAGGTCTGGGTCTACTCTGCTACTGGCGTGCCGTGAATTGGAATAGACTTGATGATGGCAGCAGTGTTTAGAGTAAAGAGTGGGGATTGGGCCTGGGGGTGGAAGAGAAGGGGAGCACACACTGAGTTTTTGCTTCATCTTCCTAAGCAGATAGGGGTCAATAAAATGTCAACATTTGCTGCGGCCCAGAAAAGCCTGCAGACGTGTCCTCCCCAAGCAAGAGGGAAAACAAGATCATCTTTAAGTGTTCCTTCACAGTTGTGAAGAGTCTACAATCCAGAATTGCTACTTAAAATTATCCTTCTTATTAGAGTTTGTTAATATAATTATACCTCCAAAGAATTCAATTTAATTTAATAACCCAGTTTATTAATAAATATAGGAGTATTGACAAGCTTTATAATCATAAAACGTTTTATTCACCCTAAGATTTTCGATCTTAGTTCAAACAAGTTTGTGTCAATGGAAGCTCATCTTCCATGGTTCCCTGGCAATGCTAGACATGCTATACAATCGCTATGTAAAAATAACAGTTGACAAGCTCGAAGCATCTAGAAGCTTAGGTATTTGGGAAACTTTCACTCATCATTCTGAATTCTCAAGGATTGTAATATAATTCACATTAACTGATTATTTGCTATGTGATTATAGGAGTTTGGAAAGCTGTTTGATTTTAGTGTATGTGTGAGGTAGCAAGAAGAGTACAGCCAGCAAGCTAAGTATAATCAGGCATAGATGGTAATCATAAATATGACTAATATTGAGGACCAGTCCTCAAGTGAATAATAACCATGTTTTGGAATATTATTTAGATACTATGTCTCTTATTATATACATGGAGATTCTGATCTTCAAAAAATAAAAGTTCCATTTTAAGCATCTTGAACAAAAAAGAGAATTACTGAATCATAACAGGGAAGCAAGAATAAATCTTGAGAGAACTATAGATAAAATTCTACCCGCCCTCTTCATCTGTATTTTGGAATAAATTCAGTAAGATATGCTGATGTCTGAATGTCTGCATTGGGGAATGTGACCTTGACATTGCTTGGTCACATTCTTTACTCAGCAGCTGGCACCCAGGAGGTCAACTCCAGTCTCTCAACAGGCTCTTTCCATAGATCAGGCAGTCTTTTAAGGTGGCTATGTTTATATTTCATTTACTGAGGGAGGGGCAGAGGGGGGCCCAGGGAAGAGCAATCCTGATATTACTCACAAAGCCAAGGCTCCGCATAACTTTTTCTATTGAGGCAATACTGATCTTGCCCTACAATGCCAACAATGTCTTTTGATGTTCTCTCTTGCCTCAGATCAATGTGATGACATGAATATATAATCTGTTATATGAAGGAAGATCATTTCTATTGCAAATGAGTGTGTTTCCTGTTCATATAAGTGCATAGACAGGAGGAATGCTACCAACATTGAAAGAGACATGCTAGCAATGAGTTGAACACAGCCTAAGAGAGTTTGAGAAGACTTAGTGGAAAATGTGCTGATCTTTGTTTATTAAGAATCAACTTCACATGACCCAAAAAATGATGTATTGTGTTTCCCCCCCCACACCATTTTCTGAGTAAGACTTGCCTTTGTGGTCCCTCTGAGTCCCTCTAAGTGGAATCGACTTGATGGCGGTGAGCATGGTCGTGGTCACCATCAAGCAAATGCACGATACAGCAATTGAGAGAGTTGCTGGAAGCCATTATTCCCAGGTGGCACAAACGATGATGCAAAGCTAGGAGGAACAATTGAATGGGCATTAAATAAATGATACTAGGGAGCTACAGAAGCAAGATCAATATTGTCTCAATATAAACACTTATGCGGAGCCATGGCTTTGTGGGTAATGTCAAGATTGCTCTTCCCCAGCCCCCAGCCCCACCCCCTCAGGAAGCAAAATAAGAAATTAGTCAAGAAAAATACTTTTGGCATTTCACCACATTAAATGTTGGTTCTTGGACTGGAGCAGGAAGAGGGAATTCCTGGAAGATTCTTCACAAGTCCTCTTTCAACAATAAACCAATCCATAAGAGCCTCTTCTCTGCCATGATGTCAACATATCACACTGACAATCATTGCCAACTCAGTGCCAACTAACAATATACTATTTCACTTGGGTCTATAGATTTTATATAAAGATAGAGAAAAATGTTTATTTATTCAGAGACCATGTTAAAAACAATGTTGTAAGAGGCCCTACCTTCCTTGGTGATAGCGCTGGTCCTTAATACACAGGCTGTGCAGGCAAGCAGAGAAGATAGCTATGATTCCATATGCTAAGTGCTACAGTTGTCTGTCAGAACTACAGGAAAAGAACATAAATTGCTATGGAACTCAGTGAGGAAGCCATCTTGCTGCTGTGTGAGAGAAAATGGGAGAAAAGATGTAATATTTGAGCAAGTCCTTGAAAAGCTCATTTAAAATGTGTTTCTTAAGTAATATTTGCTAACAGAATCTTGAGGCTTGTGAAGAAAATACAAAGCTTCTATCAAGACTTTCATGGGAAAATTTTCTATGCAAAATGTTGTCAAGACTTTTATCGCTTTAAAAATGAAAACAAAGTCTGTTGAGAGTATTTTAGTTCTTGCTATATTGGTAGATCAACAGCAGAGACATATTTGTAGTGGCCAATACAGTCTCAAAAGGAAAACAATATTTCTGGATTTTTTTTTTTTTTTTTTTGGGCATCACTGCTCTCCGGTGGTGGGCATAGGTGGCCCAGCCCCACTGCTGGAATTGAACCTCCGTCCCAGTGGGCCGCAGTCCCGCGCACAACCACTACGCCACCGGGGCTCAGCCCAATATTTCTGGATTTTTAAAGTATCTTTCCATAAACAAGAAAACAACAGATAAATGTGTTGTTCCAGGAATAGTAACAATTACTACTATTCAACAGAGGTCTTGGGGGGAAATTACTGACGGAAGGAAAACGAGTGTCCTCTGATTTTATAACTTATGGAATAAGAGAGACCTGGTTAATGTGCTTCAGTAAAGACGGCACTGCATTAGCCCATCACAAAGAAACCCTAATGCAACCTCTGGTTAGAAGCAACACTGTAGAAGTGTGGTGGAGAGCCTGGCGTCAGTGCTCACCACACAGCTCACAGGTCAGTTTGCACACCTCTCACGTATGTAACTATCAGAGATTACTTCATCCCCTACATGATGGGAATACTAGTTGCCATCTCATAAAATCAAAAGATTGATGAAATGCATTTCAACCCCTTTGCCCTAAAACCTGTGGTCATATTCCAAATGTGCAAGAAATGTTGCTATTAATCCCAGGAGTTAGGATAGCCCAACAAACTGATGAATCACAGAATATATAAATCATGTCCTTCGGGGAGGCCTCCCTAGACTCATGTCATCATCTACATTTGAGTCCCAAACAGGAGACTTGGCAGGCATCGATGGTTGAAAGACCAAGTATAGATGGGAAATTTTGCCATTACAAATTTTTCCTTTTTGCCTGTGTCCTAAATGAATAGGCTTGCTTCCTTTATAGAATCTTCACACCACATATAAAGTAAGTCTAGATGAGTTTAAGTTGATGATATGAATAACAATAATAATGAAATTTAAATTAGTTACATGAATAATTTAAATTGAATAATGAAGTCATATCATTTCAAGAAGAAAATATTATCAAATATCTAATTGGGGAAGTTTTTTATAATAGGACATAAATCCTGAACTAGTTGTACATACACATATATAAGTATATGAATGGGTTTTGAAGAGTTAAGATAAAAAGACTTAAAAGACAAAAGGAATTTTCATTAACTTTTTGAAGTCCCTCAAAATGTATACACATATATACATTCAAACCAATATACACTGAGAAAAATGTATGTATGTGTGAAGCTTAAAACTTTTTGGAAGTATTCCATTCTAATTTCAGTTTTTGTATAGAAATTTCCGAAGTTCCCATGTGTGTATAGAGGGATAAAATTATGTGGGTGTGTTTTTTTTAATATAGCACCATTATTCCTGTTGTTGACAGTTGCCATCAGTTTGACTTTATCTCAGAGCAAACCTATGTAAAGCAGAAGGAAATGTTGCCAATTTGGAGGATTTAAAATGATGTAACCATTGTGGAAAATGGTATGGTGCTTCCTCAAAAACATGAAAGTAGAAATTTTATATGACTCATTAGTGGAAGAACGGATAAACTCGGGTACAAACACCCAATGGAATGCTACCTAATGTTCAAGAATAATGATGAATCTGCCGAACACCTGAGCACATAGATGGACCTGGACGGTATTATGCTTACTGGAATTAGTTGATCACAAAAGGAAAATGATTATAAGAGATAACTATTTCAAATAGTCAAGAAAAAGTTTTTGCACTAAAAGAAACATTGTTTTAATGTTTTCCAGGGTGGAAGAATATGGGAAGGAGGGGAAGTCCCTGGCTTGCTGGTAGATAAGTATTAATTTGAATGAAAGGGAAGATAAGATACAAAATGCAAATTGAAAAAAATCAATTCAGACAATACATCAGGAGATTTTGAAGTGTTAAAGAAGAGGCAAAATCCTTCAATAGAGACCATTTCTCACTCGATAGTTCTATAGACATGGAAGCAGAACAGGTGTGGGAGTATACACAGAGATATGTATAGGTTTGATAGAGAATATTTCTTCTGTGTAGTTGCAATTGCTGCAAAAACATATCCACAAATGTGGTAGCTCATATGGGGAGCAAAATAATGAAAACTTCTCCCCTTTATCCTTGATAGCACTTTTAGGGAATGAATACTTGGCTCTGGGATATCAGGACTCTTGTCTTGTGGGACACCAAGTAGCCATTGTAACATAGTTCAAAAAGACAGTGTTCCACATTCTATTTCATTGAGTTTTTTTCAATTTGCATCTTGTATCTTGTCTTCCTTTTCATTCAGATCTTAAAAGTTTGTGAGCAGCCAAGAAGAGTTCAACTATTGATCTCTCCTTACCCTATGCTAAGAAATCAGAAGACATGGAAACATTTAGTCTCATAATAGATTAATAGACCATTAATGGAAACATCAGTACATGTGACTATGAGACTGAAAGAACTAGAAAGTACCTGGTTACCCTGACCAACCACTCTGAAGATAATTACTTTATTAGGTCTTGGATAGAGTGGAAGAAAATTAAAACACCCCTGAAACTTAGCCTGTAATTACTGTCAGGTTTGGAACTGAACTCCCTATGGTTAGGGAAAACAAACATTTAAGATCAAAGAGACACCATGTACCCAAGGATGAGGTACAGACTTAGGAAGAAAGGAGAAATGAAAACAAGAAACTAGGAGAAAGTTCAATAGATTGTGGTACATAATATATAAGTTGAAACAAAACAACATAAACTATTCGATTTTAAAAATGATCTACTTGGTAAACTTCACCTAATTCACACCAAAACATTTTTTCAAAAGGTAATTTTTACCTAATCATAATAAGATATCTAAGTGGCCAAAAAGCAAATAAAATTGTGCTTAATCCCAAATGAGATAACAGTAGTCATTGAAACAAAAGAAAAATAACAAAAATAATCAGTTCTGAAAAATGCTTGAAACAACTAGAACTATTATAATGGTACTGTTGGGATTGTAAATTTTGGTAACTACTCTATAAATCTGGTTTATAATTATCTTCTAGAGCTGACCAAATCTCTGCAATGCTTCGGAGAGTCCACTTCTAGCTAACTAGCTAACAGAAATACATGAATATATTTTATGAAAGCTTGTAGAAGAATGTTTAAAAATTGAGAAATCTACTTTGATTTATTTCAGGATAGTAGTAACTCTGGCAGAGTCTTAATCTTGAGATGAATATGAGGGGGCAATCATGGTGTTAGGTTGCATTGAATCAATTCTAATTCAGAGGAATCTTCGTTCAACAAAAAACCACTCTCTTGCACCGACCCAACCTTAAAGTTGTTGCCACCGTATTACCCACCTCCTTGAAAGATTTCCTCTTTTTCTCACTGACCTTGCGCATTATCAAGTATGATGTTCTTTTCTAGAAACTGTTTTCCCTTGTTAACACACGCACAACATTGGAGATTAAGTCTCCATCCTCCCTTTAAAGAAAATTCTGACTGGACTTATTCCAAGAAAGATTTGGTTGTTCTTTTGGAAATCCATGGTACTTTCAATATTTTTCATCGGGACTATAATTCAAGTGCACCCATTATTCTTTTCTTTATGCATGATCCAACTTCTCATTGCATAGGAAGCAATTTGAAATATCATGACTTGGCTTAGGCACATCCTACTCTGAAAGAGATACCCCTACTCTTCAACATTTTAAAGGGTCCTTGAGTAGCAGATCTGATTGCTTGATTATTTCCAGCATCATTCATTCATTGAGAATCCAAGGAAATCCTTTAAAACTTGATGTCTTCAATCTTCTTGCCAATCATCTATTGGTCCAGTTGTGAGGATTTTGCATTTTATTTCTAGTCCTTTTCCTTTTTAGCAAAAAATGCTGTGCTATTGGCATCTTTCAGGTTGTTCGTTGACCTTCTGACCATCCTGATGTTGCCTTCCTCTTCAGATAGTCAAGCTTCTCAGCATATTTGCGCAACATAAAATAGTGAATCGTATGGTTAAGGTCTTACAACCTAGATCACACCTTTCCTAACTTAAAAGCATCAATATTCCTTTGTTCTCTTCAAATTACTGCCTCTTGGTCGATGCACACGTCTGTAGGAACACAATGAAGTGTTCTTTAATTCCCATTCTTCTCAGTGTTATCCAATAGTTATTGTCCGAGTCCGGCAACGGCCCCCGCCCCTCCCCCATTGTAACTTGTGTCCGGAAACCAGCCACTTTCCACGAAACACTTACTGCCCAGCCCCTGACTTTTTGCAGCTGCCCAAGGCCACAAGGGGAATGATTCAACCATTAGGTATGTTCTGCCTCTCCCTTCTGCACAAAGCCACAAAGGGAACGGCTCAACCATCACGCCGTTGCCCACAGAGAATAGCCTGACCCTTTTTGGGCCGACAGAGGGGTGTATAAAAAATTCCCCTCTACCTCGGTTGGGCGCGGCTTCATCAGCTTGCTTCCCCCACGAGCTGTTGAGCCTGTCCGCAAGCTCCCAATAAAGCCTGCTTCAAATCTCCCCTAATTCAGACTCCCTCTTTGTTTTGCATACACAATTCCTACAAACTTCCTGACAGCTATAAGGATCAGGCTTATGATTCTTAAGGATCAGGTTTATGATCCTTACAATCAAATGCCTTTGCAAAGTCAATATGTAGTGGTAAATACATTTTCTGGTATTCACTGTGTTCAGACTAGATCCATATCTGTTGTCAGCAATGATATCCTTGATTTCATGCCCTCTTGTGAATCCAGCTTGAATTTCTGGCAACTCCCTCTCAATGTACTTCTGCAATTGTTTCTGAATTATCTTCAGCAAAAGGTTAGCGGAGGTCATAGTAATGTTGTTTTTCAATAATTTCCACATTGTTTCGTCACCTTTTGTTCATGTGTGTACAAATATGGACCTCTTCCGATCAGTTGGTCAGGTGTATGTTTTCCAAATTTCTTGACTTAAAATGGTTGTCTGTAGTATACCATACTACTTGAATATAGTTGTACATTAGCTATTTCTATGTATTCCTTCCATAATCCTTTGATGCATCCTTCATTATTCAATATTTTGCCCATAAAACCCTTTCCCATCACAACTAGAAACTTAAACTTTTTATTCAGTTCTTTTATCTGGAGGCATGCTGATTGTGTTCTTGCTTGGGTTTTGAACGTCAACTTTTTGCACATTTCATTAAGATACTTTGTTTCCTTCAGCTTCCCTTCAAAATTTTTTTGCTTGGCTCTTTTACTCTTCATTTCTCCCATTTAATTCAGCTATTCTAAGTTCAAGGGCAAGTGTTCATCCACTTCTGACATCTACTTTGGCCTTTTCTTTGTTTCTTGTCTTTTTAATAAACTTTTGCTTTTTTCACGCCTGGTATCTTCTATCTTATCCCACAACCCATCAGCTATTCAGTAACTTTTATTCCATAAGTCAAATCTATTATTGAGCTGTTCTAAAATTTTAGTGTGCTGTACTTAAGGTTTGGCTTTTGTGAACTTGTTTTCTTTGTCTTTTACTTGAATGTGAACCTGTGCAATAGACGTTCTGTTGTATGGTCAGACGCTGCCCCTGTTTGGCAACTGAGAGTGAGCTTCTCCATCATTTCTTTCCACAGATGTCATTGATTTGATTTCAGTGGATGTCAGCTAGTGAAAAAGTTCACGTATTCCAAAGTTCATGTATTTCCAATGAAAAATCATTAGTCTTATAAAATTCTATCCTGTGTTAGTAGTAGGATCTTGGCTTTCTTGATCTTGGCTGTAGTAACACAGCTGTCTTGACTTCACAAACATTGATCTGCTCTATATTTTTTATTGATGTTCATATTGCTGAAAAAAGTTAATTTGAAAATGCCTGGTATTTAGTTTTAAAATTTATTCTTAATGTAATTAAGTGCTGTTGCTATTTTATTTTCAAATTGCCGTTTTGGGGAATGTGAACATGACTCCAATATGCTGAGAAGAGAATTATTGTGATAATATTTACTTAAGGCAGAGAGGGGCTGAGCCCTGCTGGCATAGTGGTTGTGCGAGGGACTGCAGCCCACGGTGCAGTCAAAAAGCTGGTTCTTCAAATCCAGCAGCAGCTCTCCAAGAGCAAAACTGGGCCACCTACTCCCACCAGAGGGCAGTGATGCCCCCCCCAAAAAAAAGGGGGGGGAAGAGCAAAAAAATCCCATTTGTTCATTCATTTAAAAATTGACCAAAAACCAAAAAATCTTCTTTGTTGTTGAGGAACTTAGAATTGGAAATTTAGTAGATATAAATGAATAGATTCTAATTTATAGTGTAATAATTTAGATGTATCTAGACAAAAGAAACATACAAACAAGCTTACTTTTGATGAGCTATAGACAAAATTGTTTCATGTGAGAAATGCAGCATTCCAGTTCATCAAATGTTTAGTGAGAACCTAGCTTGCCAAAGGGGTTATCCATGAAACTTTATTTTTGAGTTCAACCCTTATAATAAGTCTTGATGGTCCATTTTTATTTGAGCCTCGAGTTTTGTTTTTTGTTTTTATTAGTATATTGATGTTCACAGAGCTGTTTGGTGGGGGAAAAACAGTAAAAAACTCTGTGGAAAGCCTTCTCAACATTACTTACTTCCCACTGAAGTGGGTAGCTGCAAGTAAGGGGCTAAGTCACCATCCAATTCAACCTTAGGCAGTGCTGAATTTCTCCAGGAAACCGGAGTGGTGAAAACTTTCCTTTGACACAGAGAACATTGATAATGAACTACATTAAAATAAATCAAAAAGGGAAATAAGATGCCTGGCCAAAATATCAGAGACCAAGTAAGTCAAATATGTTGTAACAAATATATACACATTGTGTGGAAAATAAAAATTAATATTTATACCTTGAGATATTTTAAAATAGAGAAGAAAAATGCTAGCTACCTTGAAGAAAAAATGTGCTAGAAATAGGAGCAAGGCAGTCTTGATAAGCACAAATGCAGATGGAGCATACGAAAGGTAATAAACCTCACTTACAATAAGATATATGCAAATTAATACTTCAGAGCAATGACATTTTTTACTGATCAAATTGGCAAAAAGTCAGAAGTCTGACAATTGACTCTGTTAGGAAAGCTGCTAGGAAACACATCCTTTCAGAAATCACTACAGGGAATGCAAAATGTCTCTACATCTGTGGAAGGAAATTGGCAATATGCAGATAAATTACATGAGCAAAATTATGTAAAGATATATTTACAATGCTATTCATGAACCAGCAGTAGTAACAAAAATTATATTGAAAATAACAAAAGGCACCAATAAGGGATTTATTGAATAAACTATGAAATGCCCAAACAATGTAACTATTAGAGAAACATACCTGTAGAAATGGAATGGGGGTAGAATGAGGAATAGCTGTATGTACTAAAGCAACTTGATATTCATCATTTAATGTTAACTAAAAAAGATAGGTGAACAAAATATATATAATACTTTGCCCAATCTAACAAATGATATGTGTGCACGCACATTTTTAGAAAGATGACACAGATACTTGCACACAACAATTCAAAATACAAAAAGAAAACATGACAGCACAATGAAATTTCTACCCATCGGAGGAAGAAGTCTGTAGAGCACCCAGGATAGTGGTAGAAATGAAACAAACTTCACTTAGTACATACCAGAATATTGTTACACAGAAGCTCTTTGTAACCAAATACATTTTACATGATGTAAAGAGAATTAGCTTTTGAGACATCCTTATAAAGCAGAAGGGAAATGAAAGAAATTAGCTATCTGTGAATTAAAATGATATAATTAATTGAATTATAATTAGAGGAGCAGTTTTGAACGACTTTAAAACTTGGTGATTTGACTACATATTTGTTTGCTGTATATATCCTAAAGACAAAAACATGAGATATTAAAATATTTCATTCATATTACTACTGTTGGTAGAGGCCTATTTAATATCATCTTGTGTGTCTTGTAAGATAAAAAATGGTTAGTTCTTTAGTTGACTTTAGATACTGTTATGCTTGACATGGAAGAACAGAAACAAGGTAGAAGATGTTAGGAAACAACACTGATATCTAGGATTTTATTTGAATCATTTTAGTGGGGGCTTGTATAACTCTTGTCACAATCCATACATAAATCAAATCAGGCATGTTTGTACACATTCCCCTCATTTTCTCCTAGACATTTAATTTCTAGTGAGCCCTTGGTATCAGTGCTTCCCCTCCTCTGCCCCCCACCCTCATAACTCCCTGATAGATTGTACTTTGTTATTATTTTCATCTCTCACATCAACAGTTGTCTCTCCACCCACCTCCCATATTTTCTGTTGTTCTTTCCCATGTAGATGTGTGCCTATCATTGTGATAGGTTCCCTCTTTCTTCCTTCATGTCTCCCTTATCCCCCTACTGTTCTGGTATCACTCTTCCCACTCCTGTTCCTGGATTCTAGGTTATAGTAACTCATATCCCTTTCTATACCTGTATATGTGTTCCAGTCTAGTCTAAATTGAGAAGCAACACTGGGACCATGGTAGTGGGTAAGGAAGCCTCAGGGACCAGAGGAATATAGTGTTTCATTGATGCTTTACTGCACCCTATGGCTCATCCCTTCCCTGAGGCCCCTCTGTGGGGAGATTGCTCCACTGTCTACAGATGGAATTTGGATCTCTGCTCCAGCCTCCTCATTCTCAACAATTTGTTTTTGTTTGATATGTGTCGGCTGATACCTTTTACTCCGTCCCTATGACTCCTCATGTTCACACCAGCAGTGTACTTCTTCCATGTGGACTTGTTGCTTCACCGCTGAATGGTAACTTCAAGTCTTTAAGAGCTCAGATGCTATATCCTTTGATAACCGGGCACTCTCCGTCTTCTTCATCATATTCACTTAGGTACCCATTTTGTTTGTAGTTATTGTGTCAAGAGGGTGAGTATTTCAGACTGCTGAGTGTTTAGAACAATGTGTTCCTATATTGAGAGAGGGTATGAGCAGAGGCCCAAAGTCCATCCCCTACCTCAGTCTATTGCAATATAAATATATGTACATGGGCCAATACCTCTATTTGGGGGATTAATGTATTTGCATATGTATACCGCTATGTTTATACCTTTATCCTTTGGTTTGCTACGTTGGTCCTTCCTGTTTCCTTTTACCTTTCTCCTGTCCCACTGTCACTTTTCCCTTATTTCTGGCCCTTGGTATCTCCTTTAAGCTAGTTTGCTGTTGCTCTGATTACTGCCCCCCCACCCCCACTTCAGATTCCTCTTTCTTCCTTGCTACTGACTCCAACACCTCAATTGTTCTGCAGCCTGCTCACCACCCCCTCCCCCCACCACCCTCACCTCCCAGGTCTCCCCAGGACCATTGATCTTGCTGCTCTCTCCATGGGCATGTCTCCAGTGCCTCTCCTATACATAGGTAGGTACACCAACTATGACATAGCACAAACTGTTCTTTTTAAAAATGAAAATAGTAAATAAATAAGAAAAATAATTTTTTTTAAAAAAGAGAAAAAAATATGCAATACTCCTTAACTGTCTTGAAGGCCAGTGAAGAGACCCAGGATTTTTGTATAGATATCTATAATTTGAATGAGAAACAAACATGGATGAATAATTCCTTTTGATGAAAAAATATTACATATCACTACCATATCCACTGAAGAGCCTTAGAAACAATGACCAATCCAATGATATTAAGTCTTCATAGTAATATAATAACAAGTTGTCTACAAGTAGCCTTTCCCACTAAAACAGCAGTTCTCAGCCTGTGGGTTGTGACCCCTTTGGGTGTCGAATGATCACTTTCACAGGGGTCATCAAATTCATAACAGTAACAAAATTACAGTCATGAAGTAGCAACGAGAATAATTTTATGGTTGGGGGGGTCACTCCAGCATGAGAAACTGTATTAAACTCTATCAAAGGGCCACGGCATTAGGAAGGTTGAGAGCCACTGAACTAAACGGAACAAATATCCTACGTGAAGGGTGCACTTTCATATGTGAAGCAAAATATGTCTGAGATGAACAAAAAATATCTTGTCAAATCGAGAGCCTATAGATAGCATTCCAATCTAATTTTGGTAGTGTTAAAGGTTTCAGGAGGCAATTAGAAGCTACTGCTGGCCAAAGCAACAGCAATAAATATTTAAAGCCCTATTTAGAGGATGTTAGGAAAACAACTTCTTACTTTAAAAACTGGTAAATAGAAGTAAAAAATAAGTAAGAGTAAGAATCTAATATGTATCTTGCCTTTCCGGTAGAAATCATAACTCAAATGTCTAAACAGTTGAAGAGGGAGAATTACTTTATCAGTGAATGATTTCCACTGAAAGGTGATAAAAGGATGATCATATTTTTTAAAGCACCATTGTTCAGCCTATGAGGAAACCACAGTTACTACATGATCGTTGATGATAGCTCATATCCAAAACAAACAAACAAACAACAGATGTGATGACCCCCCCGATTGAAGTATGCTTACTAAAAAAGAAAGAAAAGTACAAAAACTATAAATCTGATTAAGCCTCAAGATCTAACTAACAATTTACAAGAAGTACAAGGCACAAACAGCAACATTAATCAACTGCACCGGGATGCATCCAGCAAAATCCAGATTGTGGAAAAACTTTATAGGCCAAACCCAATCTCTTGAATGTAGGAATTGCAAGGAAAAATTAGAGTTTGAAGATGAACTTATAAATTAACAGATAACTCAAGAATCTTTCCAAACAGTCATGATAAATGAACCTTATTGTATATGAGAGAGTGTGTATTTGATAAAAATGATATGATGTCTAGGATTTGCTTAAAATAAGTTGGGTCAAAAAAACATGAATAAATCTGAAGCAGTACTTGCCATGAAGGTAAGATGGGTGGGTGATCTGTACTGTTATCCACACTCATCTATATTTGAACTTGTCCACAGAGAGTTATATATATACTTATACATGCATATGCACATAGCTTTATTATAAGCAATTACAAGGTTATACTGGCTTTTTAAAAGCACTGATAGTTAGAGAGGGGCATCTCTTATAGTATAAACTCAAACACTCCTAAGACAGGTACCATGGAAAATGATTCATATACATATTGGTCTCCATATTTCATTTCACTTGTATGGACTCATTTGCAAAATTGAGATGAGAATGGCTTTAACCATCCTCCAGCTTAACTTTATTTACGCTGCCTTCTGTGGTAGAATCTCCACTGTTGTAGAATCATCTCTACTGTTGTAGAATCACCAGATGCATTGTTTTATATCAGATCCCAACCTCAGTGCTGAACAGAAGCCAGCATGAGTGGCTGTGCTGCAAATTAGAATGATACACCTGTGAAAATTTTAGGCCAATAACAAAATAAAAGTTTTCTCCAGATCTTGTATGACTCAGTATTGCCTTTTCTATAATGAGAAGCTTCCTTAATGGCTGATCCATTAGGAGAAAGCTTCGAGGTTCAAGTAGAAGCCATGAGTTAGCCTCACACAAAAGCTCTCAGATTAACTGGTAAACTCAAATCTCAAGTGTATCTTTTTTAAGGAAATTAAACATGAGAGTGTTTGCTATTTATTACTGAAGATTGATTCTTTGTTGAGGATTTAAATTCATCACCTTCAGTCTGTTAACCATTTGGAAATTTATATTGTTGTTGCAGCTATTTTTAGGTGGCATCGAGTTGGTCCTGACCCCAAGGGACACTACGTGAAACAAAATGTGACACTTCCCCATGCTGAGCTGTCCTAGCAATCAGTTGTTCCTATGATTGAGCTCATTGTCGTAGCCACTGAGTCAATCCATTTCATTTAGCATCTTCTCCTTTTCCCTGCTCTTCTTTACGAAACATGATATCCTTGTCCAGAGACTGATCCCTGTTGATCACTCATCCATAGTAAGGTGAGAAGAAATGTGTGGTCCTCCTTACTTCTAAGGAGACTACTAGCTGTACTTCATCCAATGTAACTTGTTGGTCCTTTTGGAAGTCCATAGCACTGACAATATTCTTCATCTGCACCACAATTCTTCTAGAGTCCTAGATATATTGGACTTTTAATGAAATATTTAAATATACAAGAAGCTACATTTAAAAAGAGAGAACTGTAGGTGTAAATTAATTGTCACTGGGAACTAGCCTTCTTTGGTTCAGAATGTTCAACATTGCCTGGTTTTAAGAAACACTAAGAAGCATTCCCTGATTCACTTTCAGCTATGCTGAGATGTTGCTGCTGGTTTTTTAATAAGTAAAAAAATTAAAAACTTTCCATTCTCCAAATACCAAAAGACAAAAATTTCAGATGGCCCACATAAGGGCTTTAAAGGTTTTGTGGATAAGATGGAATTCAAAGGTAATGGAATTTCTCCATAAACTTTTGAAACCTCTTCATATATAAAAAATCACATTACTTAGACATCAGAATAAATTAAATTAAAGCTTCTATAATTTCTTCAGAATTTTGCCTAGTTTGGGTTACTACTTAATTAAGGAGGTTCAAATTTATATCTATGTATATATATGTGTGTGTATGTATATATGTGTGTCTATATATATAAAATCAGTGTATCACACTTTTGTCCTAGACTATTCATTTAGAACTAACTGCTTGCTTTTCTTCTGGAAAAGTTTTCATTGTATTATAAATTATATTTTATTATAAACAAAACTGTAGAAGAAATAACCCTACTTGCTATAATGTGGGAATAAAATAGAAAACCAATGCACAGAATTAACATCTAAGCATTGATAAATGCAAACTTGGCTTGTGAAATGTAAGTAAGCCTTATAGTGTTTCTGTGTATAAAACAGTGCTTCCCAAAGTGGATGATCTCACTCCTGGGGACTCTGCAATGCTTCAAGAGTGCTAGAAAGGCAAAGTCATACACTTTATCCTGGATCATGTACTATAGGACACTCTTTTTTTTTAATTGCCAGGAGGGTGCTGAGTCAATTTTCTCTGAAAAAGGGCTGTTACACCAAAAGCAAATTTGGGAACCTATGGTATAATTTAAAATAGAAAAAAAGGAAGCCTCCCACAACTGTTACCTTCGTGGTAAGTATGGATCATCCATGTAGCCACCCTGCCTACTGGGTACAAATTTCACCTATACAAACAAATCATCCTCAAAATACCATTTGATTATCATCCATGTTTTGGCGACAATATAAACCCTAGATAGTGCATATGATTAACAAATTCGCCCCCAATCTAAAGGATGGAGATTTGCGTCCACTCAATGTGTCTCAGAAGAAAGGTCTGGTAACCTACTTCCAAAAGGGGGGGGGGGCAGAATCTCTGCATTGAAAACCCTATGCAGCACAGTTTTAGTCCCAGACACATATCAAGTAGCCGTGAATAATAGCAAACTCCAGGGTAAGGAGTTTTGATTCATAATCTAGTGAAAATTGTCCATTTCAACTTTAGGCAATTTGAAGAGGAAGGGAGAGGAGAGCAATCCTAGTTGTTTTCTCCTCTTTGGACTTCTCTCTTTTCCATGTGACAAGAGGATCTTTTCAGATCCTCTTGATGAGTCACCCTAACTGATCAGCACCTTCGATTATAGGTGGTAGTGCCTGAAAGGGCCAGCTTTGGAATGAGAATCATTGACATTTTAGATTCACCCTTGAGCTTGGGGATGAGACCTAAAGTCAAGAGTTTGAAATCACCAAACTATTGGGAGATGGCAAGGCTTTGACTCCCATAAAGAGTGACAGTCTTAGACACACAGGAAAAATTCTACCCTCTCATCCAGAGTTCTTATGAGTCTTCATCAATTTGATGGCTGTGAGTGGGTTATTTCATTGCTGAAATCACCATGATAAGAATATGTTCAGAGTATTAAAAAAAATCCCATTGCTGTCAAACTGATGAAGGAGCCATATTGTCATGAGGGTTAAGAACTGTGATGCTAGCTTAAAAGTTGGCAGTTCAAACCCATTCAGCAGCTCGAACAGAGGAAGACCTGACAATCTCTTGCCATTAATATCACAGCTTATAAACTCCTCTGGAACTTAACTGCTCTGTCACAGGGAGTTGCTGTGAGTAAAAGTGGAACCAAAGACACCTGATAAAAATAACCGCAGTGGTTTACATCACACACATTTTACTTTTAGGTTAGAAAATTCATGGGTTTGTTAAAAACTCAGGAAAATAATCTGGTTAGATTCTACAGGATTAGGAATTTGAGTCTTTTGAATTTTCATCTACTCATTTAGAAAACAGCACAGTAACAGGTTGCCATTGAAATGTGACACTTCTAGTCTTTAGGGGGTGCTTGTATTGAGTCATATAGGTGTTTTTCATTTTTTCCTACTTCTGCCTCTTATGAAAGAAAATATAAAAGCTAATATTATTCAGGTCTGGGCAACTTCCCAGCAAAAATTGCTGAGATAGGAAGACCTATGATGGCTTTCATTTTGTAACGGTAGAATAATTTCAAATTTTGGAGTATCTGCAAGTATTGGGGGGGACAAATTATTTCCAGATCCAATTTGGAAGACTGAAACCTTCAGCTTGCTCTGTGCTGTTTCGAGGCGATACATTTGGATTGGTCTAACACAGATCCGGGTAATCAGTTCAGGCTGTGCTCGCTTTATTTGTTTGAGGCTTTTCTTCCACAGCTCTTCAAAGCATCATCTTGTTAAGGCTCAAATCCCTATCCTGTACCACATGGCTTTGTAAACATTTATTTAAATGTGTTTTTCCCCTTGAGAACACAGCATTTTGGATGTTTATGTTTGCTTCTTTCTCAGATATGAACTGATGCATATAAGGATCCTCATGTTGTGTCATGAGATAGGAAATTTTTTACCTCCAGAAGGATAAATTTTTGACATACAAAGCTTGAAGACTCCTGAAAGGGGTATGGATAGATGTCAGGAAACAAGCAAGGAAAAAGGAAGCTACAGACTTATTTGTTCTACCAGGAAGTCTTTCAGAATATATGGTTATTTCTCACCAATAGCCATTAAGTATGTCTTCTAGATATATGTATTAGCAGGGGTGTGGTTGGAGACAGTATCAGTTGAGTTGACTCTGTACTGAGTTTACTAGTTGATGAAGATGAATAATTTCAGAGTACTAAGACATCTTCCTCCCACCATCTAAGTCCCCTGTAGGAATTTATTGCATAGATTCATTTAAAGTAACATAATGCTTAGTAATATCCTTGTATGGAACACTAATACCTGAGTAAAACCACAAGCAAAGTATTATCTTGTCGTGATTCTTGAGGAACTACAGTGATTTGGATAATTGCCTCCTGGAATGGCTGTGGGAAGTAAAAGGATAGGCTAAAACTCAAACACAACCTATGACAAGGTGACTCTTACATATTTTACTTCTGGTGACTATGTAAAGAGTGACAGTGCTCTGGTGTGCAGGTCTTGGCTATGGTGCCAATCCTTGACCAAGAACAAGAACTGTAGTCTGTTCATCTTGGAACAGCCAGGACATAGTAACAAAAATAGAGAGATTCTTTTGAGCCACATCTTCAAGAGACTGATTGCACATGATACAGTATTCAAAGACAAGTTAAAACGGGTATAAAGGAAGAAGGTCTTTTTTTTCCGTCTATGTAGCTTTCCCTGTAAACTGAGGCCTCTAGTCTTCACAGAGACCAGCAGTAGCATTAAAAGATACTCTGGAAAGCCATCATAAGGTGATAGATGTTGAGCCCAGGAGTAATACAGGGTATATCTGAGCTCCAGATTTACTGGAAAAGGACACTCATGCAACACAATTATTATGGCCATGGGAAACACAAGGACAAACATCAAACTGAGCATAGCATAGGATAGGTGATACCTATCTGTCACTTCAGGTGGAAGCTTAATAGTTGAATTGAGTGGTAGCTCTCAGTGTTATGAGTTGGGTACACAGCTAGAAAACCCTTGGTGGTAGCCTAGTTCATTCGGAACACTTTGCTCTAACCATTCCAGGTATCCTGACCTGGCCAGTTATGTCTCCTTCATGACCTTTCTTTCTTTCTTCTCTAATGAATCTAACATCTTAAGGATGTATTTCAATTTCATTATCTTTTTTTTTTTTATGCATCAATGCCCTGGTGGGAGTAGGAAGCCCAGCCTTGCTCCTGGAGATCTGCGGCTGGATTCGAACTGCCAACCCTGCTGGCTGCAGTCCTGCACACAACCACTACGCCACCGAGGCTCAGCTTCAATTTCATTAACTTTCCAAAGTATTCATAGATATTTTAATTCACTCTCTTGGTTGTGGTTCACACTTTCTCCCCAACGCTCCTTTGTTGTGATTGTTAGGTGACATGAAGTTGATTCAGACCGTTCCTCTGTGCAAAAGAACCAATGATTGCCTGGGTTTGTGCCTTCCTCACCAGGGCCATGTTTGAGCTCATTGTTGCAGTCCCTGTGTCCATTCATTTCATTGCATAAAATACAGATGATATGAGATTATAAGTCTTGTAACAAATTATTGCATACTTCTCTTGGGTGGACCTTTTCCTAACTCTTCTAGTTAAGAGTACACATTTTGTTTCTACTTGAATTTCTATAGACTACAATTATAAATGTATAGTACTATGTTCTCTATATATATACTTATATATTTCACACTAGATAAAACATTCCTTAGAAGTAGAAACTGTGGCTTTTATTTTAATGCTAACTGTATTTAGCATAATGGCAAATCTATACAATGCATGGTTGGAAATATAATCGAGAGATTTTGGATCCTTCTTCAATCAACAATAATAAGTCATCATTTTGGAGGGGCGAGGTGAGTATTGATATGAGACCTCAGTTATAATTTTATTACCATACAGATTGTGTCAACATACCAGGGATGACAATCTTATTGAACAGGCTAGTCAATAAAATGTGTTAGTATCCACTCATCAAAATTCTCTAAACTTCAATAAATTACAAGTGATAATCTAATTGTGTAAGATTTTGTTCAAGGGTAAATCCAACTTTGGGGAGACAATAAGCTCATATAAAAAGAGACTCTGTTTAAGAAAAGAAATCAATAAATAAAAGCTAACTGGTTTATATCTGCTAAGATCAGGGGTCCTGACTTCCCTGCCTGAGTTATAGTAGAGTTGTTATAACTGGCTCTGTCTTCAGTGATTCTGTTTGCAGATGCTGGTTTCTACTTCACAAGTTTTACTGTTTGAAACATTCTTCAGCATTAATAAAAACCCATAAATCTGATCAAAGGATAAACAGAAAGACTGCTAACAATATCAAGTGAAACAAACACACAAATGCCCTGCCTTTGATTAGCTGTGTTTGTTAAGTCTGAGGTCAAGATGGGTTGGCCAAATTTTCATAGGATTGAGCATGGAGGGCTAGCTATCACCCATGATGTGACTTACCATAATATAATCAGCTCTGTACCTGAATCTGCAGGGAGAAATCAATCAGTTTTAGGATGAGTAAGATCAAATATTTTCCCCTAATTCAGGTCACAATCCTGGTACAACTGAAGAGAGCTTTCCTTGGAGGTAGGGAATGGAGAGAGGGGTTTGCAGACTACTTTCTGTATAAGAAGACTATATAGATACATTTTTTTGCTTGTTGAATTTTTCTTTGGATGTGAACCAATGGACCGCCATACTACCTGCTGGTTCCTAGAATCATCAAAGGCTGCCATCTGATCTGCCAACCTTGAATTCATTTGACCCTCCAGTTGAATATCTGACTCCGAAGCCACTAGCCTGGGCCATTCCTAATAATCTTGGGTCTTTCAGTACCTGAATCCCTGCAGCGACTAGAGTCGGGAAAAATCTTCAGTGTCACATGTGACCCACAGAGTTGAAACCTTGGTTGAACTCTGGACTGGACTCATCTACTTGTGCTTCTGTGAACAAATATGAGCCATTTTCTTACTATACAAGTTTCTCTTTATATATACATGTATACACACACATATACTACTAATCTTGTTTCTCAGGAAAGAAAAACAGTCTAGACCCCTATAAGATGGTTTGGAACTGCCCCCATACAATTCTAAGGTCACAATTCTATTATTATTATTATTATTATTATTATTGATACAATATAATATTTTATTTTTATTTTAATAAAACATTTTATTGGGGGAATCATACAATGTTTACCACAATCCATGCATACATTATGTCAAGCTCTTTCACACGCCTGCTGCCGTCATCATTATCAAAACATTTGTTTTCCCGAGTCCCTAACATCAGCTCTTCATCTTTTCCCCTCCCTCCCAACTCCCTCCTCCTGCATGAACCCTTGATAATTTCTTAATTATTATTATTTTGTCATATCTTGCACTGCCAGTGTCTTCCCTCACCCATCTTCTGCTATCTGTCCTCCAGATAGAAGGTTATATGTAGATCTATGTAATCCGCTCCCCCTTTCTACACCACCTTCCTCCCACCCTTCCTGTATCTCCACTCTTACTACTGATCCAGAGGGGTTCATCTGTCCTGGATTCACTGTATTCCCAGTCCCCGTCTGTACCAGTGTCCCTCTTCTAGTCGAGCTGGATTTGTAAGGTAGAATTGGGATCATGATAGCTGGGGAAAGGAAACCTTTCAGAACTAGAGGAAAATTGTATATTTCATCATTACAGCACCCCAACTGACTAATCTCCTCCCTGTAAGGTCGAAATTCTCAGTTTTTTGTTTGTTTGTTTGTTTGTTTGTTTTTTGGGGGGGGCACCACTGCCTCTGGTGGTCGTGGGCACTACCCAGTGCCGCTCCTGAGAGCCGCCGCTGAATTTGAACCGCCAAGCCCGCGGGCCGCAGTCCCACACTCAACCACTTATGCCACTGGGGCTCAGCCAAGGTTGCAGTTCTTTACAGAATTCAACAATCACCTATCTCTGTTGTGGAGACACTTAAAAACCATCATCCTGACAGTGCCCTCTGAGTGCGCATCAAGGAGGCCACAACAGATCTTTGCTAGTCGATAGCTGTTGTAATGTGTGTGGTCTCAGCTCGTCCCTAACAAAAAGGTAAGCGGGCAGAGAAACTCTGTCTCATGCTTCGTGTTTGTTGTTGTGAGGTGCTATTGAGTCCCTTGATGACCTTCTTCTTTTTTGCTGCCACTCCACTTGACTACACATCATGTCTTCCTCCAGGGCCGACTCCCCCTGATTACAAATCCAAGTTACATGAAACAAAGCCTTTCTTTATTTATTTCCAAAAGACATTCTAGCTGTGCTTATTCCAAGACAGATTTGTTTGAAATTCTAGAAGTCCATGACTTTCAATATTCTTTGCTAGCACCACACTTCAAATGTATCAAGTGTTCCACAGCATTCCTTATTCCTTTTTCAACATGAACACACATCTGAGGTGATTGAAAATACAATGTCTTGGCTCAGTTGCACCTTATTCTTACAAGTCACACCCTTTATAATGTAACAATCTAAAGAGTTCTTGGGCAGCCCATTTGAAATAAGTCATCTGATTTTATGACTACTGCTTCCATGAGCATTGATTATGGACCCAAGTAGGATGAAATCAGTAATAAGATAAGTCTTGTTCTGTTCATTATGGTGTTTTCTGTTAGCCACTAATGAGGCTTATAGTTTTCTTGACATTGAGTCGTAATCTACACTGAAGGCTGCAGTTCTCGGTCTTCATCAGCAAATAGTTCATGGCTTTATCGCTTTCCATAAGAAAAAAAGAAGGGTTGTGTCATCTGCATATTTCAGGTTATTACTAAGTCTTTTCTCATTCCTGTTGTTGTGTTCCTCTTCACATGGTCAAGCTTCTCGAATTATATGCTCATCATACAGATTGAATAGGTAAGACTTTGTTCTGATTTAAAGCTACACAATACTCCTTTGTTCTTTTCAAATGACTGCCTCTTGGTTAAGTTTAGAATGAGCACAATGGAATTTTCTGGACTTCGCATTCTTCTCAATGTTATGTATAATTGTATGACTTACAGAATCCAATGTCCCCACTGGGATGGAGGTTCAATTCCGGCTCCCAGGAGCAAAGGCTGGGCCTTCTACTCCCACCACCAGGGCAGTGATGCCTTAAAAAAAAAAAGAATCCAATGTCTTTGCATATCCAATGGAACACAAGTAATCATATTTTTCTCTTATGCCTGTAGAGTAAAAACCTTTGCAATTAGTAGAAAACTCTTGTGAGAAGCCAAAGCATATTCTGTTCTGTGCAGTTTGGGCTGCACTATCCAGTCATTTATGGAACCCTGGACATGCAAAGGTTAAGTCTTTGGTTGCTCAGTGAGAAGCTGGTGCTAAGAACCCACCCATCTACAGACCTGACACTCTGTTTCAGTATACATTATCGCTCCATAAACCCTAGTCCTATTTTGCCACCTGGGGTTTTGATGAGTCAAAGTTGGCTTGAGAACATGAACCAACATAGACAACAAGCGAATCACTTATTTATTCAGAATACCAGCTAAAATGAATTGAGCAATATGTCAAACATCCTGCTAGGTACTCAAAACTACACTTGCAAGATAACTAAGCAGCATGATTGAGAGCGAAAGTAAATCTCCTTAACTTTAGGATAAGAGCCTTGCAGAGAGAATCAACTGGGGCCAGGGGGAAGGAAAGAAACACTGGCATAAAAACATGGCATAAGGTGTAGTGCAAACTTTCACGGAACGATGTTACCCATTACCAGTGAGCGACACTTGGATGCACATGGCCATGTCTGGAATCACCTCATTGCCAGCAGCAGGGCACAGAGAACTGGCTGGAGAATCACAGCCATCTCTTCAGTTTGAACGTGGCTGCTGTCAGTCTTGGAGACCATGCCAGTCTTGACAAGTCTGCTGCTTGTGCCTTCCAAAATGTTCACAGCTTTTGCATTTGAAGACTGCTCAGTAACAGGTGGCATCTATAAAGACCTCAGAGTTCAGTGGAATGGATCCAAACACTCGATAGACTTGGCTACTCTGGTGTTAATCATCAAACCTAAATGCCTAAGAACATATACTGGTACAGAACTGAGTTCTCGACACATGCAATCCAGGAAAGATAATCCCCTCAGGAACAACAGTGGGAGTGGTGATACCATGAGGATAAGGGGAAGGTGAGGGAAGAAGGGAGAGAAATGGGGACCTGAGTAGAATGATGCTTAACTCCTTACCCACCTCTCCAAGAGAATGAGCAACAATGATGCAAGGAAAGGAGACAGTGGGCAGTGTAAGACATGAAAATTATAATACTTTTTCAGGATTCCTTAAGAGTAGGAGAGAGGAGAGATGAAAGAGGATCTAATATCAAGAGCTTAACAGAAAGTGCATTTTGAAATTGATGATGGTAACATATGTATAAATGTGCTTTATACGATTGATATATTGATTGTCTTAAGAGCTGTAAAAGGCTCCAATAAAATGATTTACAAATAATTAAAAATAATTCCATAGCTTTGGAAAGAGGGGGATTCCAGTTTGGGGGGTTATTCCCTCATATGGTGCTCAGAGAGGTTTCAATCACTGATTTTGCTGAGGTAGATCTTCTGTATAGAGTGGCCAAATTTCTTGTGAACAACCCAGCAAATTCAGTCTGGACCACTGCAGATTTCAGTACATTTAATGCCTTTGAATTACTGGGTTGATGAAGAATATCTAAAGTACCATGGAATTCCAGAGAGCCAAGGAAGTTGTTTTGGAAGAAGATTAGGCCAAAGATTCCCTAGCAGGGGGCATGGTTAGACTTCAATTTGCATTCTTTTGGAACATTCTCAGGAGAAGCTGAGAACCTTGTGCTGAATAAAATAGGAGGTCCACAAAACAGAGGAAGGCTACTGAGGAAATGAATTGATACGGTGGCTGGGACAGTGGGCTCGGAGCAAACAACACTGAAGAGGAAGCCATGGGACTGAGAGGCTCTTGATTCTGTCGAACATAAGCTTGCCAGGAGGTGAAGCTGACTCAATGGGACCACCACCACCAATATCTTCTCCTTCTCAAAACAAAGACAACGAGAACCCACACTGCCATGGAGTCGATTCCAACTCACAGTCCCCCGTGAGACAGTAGACCTGCCCCCGGGGAGCTCAAAGATTCTAAGTCTTTAGGAGACTAGCAAGCCTTACCTTCTCCTGCAGAGCAATGGGTGCTCTCAAATGGCCAACCTTGTGGTTAGCAGCCCTGTGCATAACCACTACACTGCCAGGGCTCCTGGGAGCCTCGTCATCCAGGACTCGAAAATACCACATTGTAAGAACCCTTAGAGTACCAAGACACACAGGGGAGCACAAAACACTAGGGGGTGTGAGCCTTTCCTTACCAAACAATAAAACACTTAGATGTTTTTATAAAAAGGGATTTTATTCTTAATTGAGCAGTCCTTGGCTTGACTAAGTCTCCAATAGTTCCCCAATGAATTACCAACATGCAATCTTCCACGTGCAGCTATGAAGAAGAGAAAATCCTTCTTGGCAACCTGCGGTCCTTCAGCTGCTCTCTGTGTTTGCTGACGAAGAACTGCTTCTCTCTTATTCAAGAGACTCAAGTCTCTATTCTCTTCACTCTTGGTCCCTTTCCCTCAAATGCTCCTGTTCTTTCCAATTTGGTCGACAATCATCTTCCAATTACTGGTGTGAGTTGATATTTTTAAAACAATAACTCTGCAAATCTAATATCCTCCAGCCATACCAGCTCAGATAATTGGGATGATTGTGTAACTCTCAGGACTTCCCTACCAATTAGGATAGGTTTGCTGTATTAGGTATAAGATGGAGTCTCTCTGTCAACTCATTTCTTTTTGTTAGGCAAGATCTGAGAGCAAACAAAGAGCCCCAGCAATCACTGTTAGCAGGGAGCTCCGGTAGCAAGGGCTTGCCTAGAAACTGTAAGGGTGCCTGTACCCACAGATGTTCTGCCAGGGTGGGGGATAGAGGGACATTGTGGCAGGTTGGAAAGGTTGCAGCCTTAGAAATGCTGGGAACGTTTGATCCTGCCCTGTAGACTGCTGTGTCAACACACAGTACGGACCAGACCATGGGAGATTGCACTGTTTTGCGGTGCATTTCCCACCTCCCACCCCCTTACCCCACTTCCATTGCTAGCTCGCTTCCTGCCTAGCTAGCACTTGATAAGCTTCTTGGATTTCTATGAATGCCAAAGAGGAATGTTTCCCATTTCCAACAGCAGAAATTGTGAGGTAGAATTCAGGATCTTCACACAGTCTCTGGAGACAGAGCCAGTTAATGCCCCTTTAATATACCCCAGGGAGAGAACTCTGCCCCCCAGATCTCAGAAAGGACAAATCTGCTGGCTGCTAATTGTCTGGATGAGTTATAGCACTCCCTTGTGGTGTAATAGTGGTTACATTGGGGGTGAAGTGTCCCATCTCATTCATCACGCTTGGCAAAGGAAAGAGGAGCCAACTTTTCTCACAGCACACAGGCAATCAAAATCCATACATGGTGGATCATTTCTAATGTGCCAATATTTTTTAGCCTCTTTAATTCTCTACACCTTAAAATTAATGCCCATGTTTAACCATCTGGAACTCACCTGACATTGCTATATGATTTTCCACCAGCCTTTGATGTTTTAAGTATGTAACTAAATTATTTTTCATGTGCATGTGATTTTTGGAGTGGATATGAGAACTCAATTTGCCATCTGTCTTTTACTTAACAACCTTGCTCTGTATAAAGTGCCCCATTCGTTGATGATGGAAACACCAACAGGTAGCGCTCGTCCTTTTACATATTCACCATTTATTTTAAGTAGTTTGACTTTTTTCAATGATCAAAAGCAAAAGCCAAAACTACAATTTCCTAAGGTTAAAAAAATCATTTTATTGGGGACTCATACAACTCATCACAAACCATACATCCATCCATTGCATGCACAACACATTTGTACATTTGTTGCCACCATCATTCTCAAAACATTTTCTTTCTACTTAAGCCCCTGGTATTACCTTCTTATTTCCACCCTCCTTCCCCCTTCCCCACTCACGCATGAACCCTTGATAATTTATAAGTTATTATCATTTCACTGTCTGATGTTTCCCTTCACCCACTTCCCTGTTGAGGAGGTAATATGTAGATCCTTATAATTGCTTCCCCCTTTCTACTCCACTTTCCCTCTACCTTTCTGGTATTGCCACTCTAACCACTGGTCCTAAAGGGATCATCTGTTCTGGATTCCCCATGTTTCTGACTCCTATATGTACCAGTGTACATCTTCTGTTCTAGCTGGATTTGTAAAGTAGAACTGGGATCATGAGAGTGGGAGGGAGGAAGCATTAAGAACTGGAAGAACATTGAATATTTCATCATTGCTACACAGTACCCTGACAGGCTCATGTCCTCTGTATTTTGTAATTCCCATCTCAAACCTCACCTGAATACATGTGGAAACAGGGGAGAGTACTGCTCTGTACACACCTATTTAGCAAGTGGGGTCAACTGCATAATCATTCATCAACATTTAGCACTGTTGTAGAGAGGGATCCACTCCCTCTGTGAAATTTGATTTTAAGAGAACTTATTCAGAAGAAGGAAATTTTATTAAATGCAGGTGGAGGAAGGCATTAGTGAGAAGTGATGACTTCAACTAATATTGCATTCTCTAAGAATAGTTCTCAAAACAAAGGCTATTATCACACAGTCATTTGGTTACTTTTAAATGGAGTTGAAAAGAGGATGTGTGAGGGCTCTTTCTTTCAAAATTCCTTGTTTAAGGGAAACCTTGCCTGTCTGGGAAACTTTTAAAAGAAGAGTTCACAGGTTAAGGTTACTCATTCAGGTTTGGCCAAAAAAGGCTTTATGACTCTCTCCTTTACAGCAGTCTTTCTTAATTTCTGCTTTATTCTCACTCCACATCTAATCATCTAGCAATCTCTATTAGCTCCACTTGCACAACATATTCTACAAGCAACAATTTCCAACGTATCTACTCCCTTCAAAACTGTCCAAGTCCCTATTATCTCTTCTCGTGTGTATTAAGAGCTCAGCTGGTTTCTTCCTTGCTTACTGACCTGTCTGCCTAAAATGTGTTCTCCATTCAGCCATCCTGCAGAACTATGCCACTCACAATGCTGACTAGATACAAGAAGCCCGGGGAGCCTATTAGACGCGCAGAAACAATGTGCCCCTCACCCCCAACACTTCCTGGATCAGTATCTGCATTTTAACACGATTCCCAGGAAAATTTTGTCCTTGGGCCTAGATCCACTAAAGTTTGAATGGTGTGAATTTCAAGCGTGGGGAACTGTGACCACATGGAGGGCTGCATGTTGGACTAGCCGACCTCACACTCTGCAGTTCAAAGCCACCAGCTGCTGCTTGGCGGGCCAAAGAGAAGGCTTTCTATTCCTGTAAAGGTTTACAGCCTCAGGACCCACAGGGGAGCTTTTGCTCTGTCTTGTAGAATTATTGTGAGCGAGACCCTACCTTAGGGCAGTACATTTGTTTGTTGTTGTTATTGTTGTTGCTGTTTTTGAGTCTTTTAAATGTATGGCATACATTATTTCAAGTGCTCTTTCATTTAAAAATCTTCAGTGATTTCTCTCTTGACGTAGAATAAATTAAATAAAGTCCAAATTGTTTCATAAGGCTTATAAAGCCCCATGTGTGTTGAACCTTGCCTCCTATTCTGTTCCTTTCTCCCCAGTGGCTGCTAATATCCAGGCGCAGCAATGTCTGTTTCTAGATCTTGTCTGGGGGCCTTGTGACTGAGCACTCTATCTGCTGGGATGCCTTTCCTCCACCATATTTTGATGGATAGATTTAGTTATATAAAATCAGCTTATGTATCATTTATCAGAATGGATTTTTCTCACTAACCAAATACACGTGGCCCTAATAGTGTCTGCTGCCTCCTTGGTCTATTTTAATTCCCTCCTTAGCACATAAGTCCCATTTGGTGTTTTCCTTCTCTATTTGCTAGTTTTTAATCCAACACCTCTCTTCTAAAGAGAACATTTCTTGTTAGTATCATTTTCTGGCTTTCTACCAGTATTTAACACATTGCTTGATACACATTGTAGACACACAGTTAATAAAATTTTAATGAATAAAGGAAGGAAGGAAGGAAAGGAGAGGGGGGGCGGATAGACAATATCCAGGATATTCTTAGTAGAAAGCCCAGGAGATAGTTCTAGGGAAAAGATTTGGAGGTTGAAACAGGGGCTTCCTGGATCTCAGTTTATTTTTAAGTCTAGGGTCAGAAAAAGGAAGTGGTCCATATTTGTCAGAAACTATACACTGAATATTAGGAATCTTCATGATTCCTAGGCATCCTTCCTGGCTCCCCCACGTCCCATGCAAAAAAATGTTGGAGTTCTTCCTTTCCTTGAGACAAAAATAAGTTATTTAGCAAAATTTGCTCTCGTGGGTATAGAGATCTCTGCTATGGCAGTGAATTCTGGCCCATTGCCTTGAGCGTGTTCTCAATTACCCTACTGTTATAAGTATTTGGACAACATAAACAGAAATGCCCATTGTTCCCCAAGACCCTAGCTTTCAAAAGTTAATTTCTTAGGACAAGAGACAGAATTCTTTCTAAGTCATTCACTCGCTCACATTTCAAACTTTAACTCGCACCCACAACTTCATTGTTTCTCCCATTCACAGCAGATCACTCTCACCAGTGTGAGACCAGTAGGTGTATCTAACTTTTTCTCATTTTATTTCTCAAGAGTCCAGCAGAGAGTTCATCACTGGCAAAACCCTAACAACAGTGTATTGAATGAATTAATAGAAAGAAGCTAACTGATGCAGAAAGTTTCTTGGAGGGAAAGGAGGGCTGCAATCTCAGGTAAAGGGAAAGGGTGTGTTTTCCATTGAGGCAAGATAGGCATTTAAGAATAGCGATCATGGATTGACACTGTTTTAAAAATCTGCTCCTATATTTTTATAAGAGATGATTATCAGCTGGACACAATTCACATTTCATTCAACATGCATTGTTTGTTTGCCTCTAGCATAAATGTGCTCTGTCAATCAGGCATCTTCCTCTCTCTTCCTCTGTAACCTGTCGATATTCCTGCTTCTTATAACACAAATTTGTACAGGTAGAAACAAAATAGAACTAGAATTCCTCCTGGCAAGAGCTCACTGGAGTCTTTCTATAAGAACTGACGATGGAGCAAGAGCTTGTCTACAGAATGCCTTGCCTGAAGCTGTCTGGATGTAGAGGAAAAGAAATCAATGGTTTATCCAAGTGGCGACTTCCTGACAGAGACAATGTTCCAGCAGCCCATATCATCAAGCTAGTGCATGAAGCATTGAGATAACACCCTGTATATCTCCCAGCATAATGGCAGGTGTCATTTGAGAGGCTAGAAAGAACCACTTCCAAAACAAATGGGTAATCAATGAAACAACCTATTCATTTGTAAATGGTGGTACCTGGTCAAAGAGGAGAGATTAAACCATTAACTAATACTTAGTGCCATGGAAAAAATATTCTAGGATTTTAGAATTTAAACTTGGAATTTGAAAGCAAACATCTGAATCCTCATTCTGACATTGATTTTACACACACACACACAATGTTCAACCTCTCCTGTTCCACCAATTTTAAGCATAGTAGTATGAACAAAATTGATTTACAATAGGAAAGAAAAATAACTTGCATCTAGGCATTAACTGTGTGAGGTTATTTTGAATTATCAAAAGTGTGACTTAAGATTATGTACAAAATGTCTCAAAGACTGTGCTGTTTTATTTGTACATAATATGGACAAAGATGTCAACCTTGTTGTTCATGAAGGGAAAGAGCCGCATGCTAGTGAGAAAAAGAATAAGAAAGTGTATGTTTTCTCATAGGATAAACAACACCCATCTAAGTGATTTAAAATTATAAGGACCTTATAGGACAGAGTGGAATTATTCCCCAGGCTTTCCAAGATTGTATGTCTTTAACGGAGCTGCCAGCCTCATCGTACTCCTGGGGAAGAATTAGTGAATTCAAACTGCTAACCTGGCAGTGGGCAGCCCCATGTATAACTCCCTCCATTTCCGGGGCTCCATATCAAGTATTTAATAGGTATCAAATAAATCATAAATGTACTCTTTATTGCTATTATTAAGAGAAATCAAGTTTAGCTAATATTATAATACATGACTTAATGGATGTGAAGTACCTTATAAGATGTGAACTAAGCCATAGGTTTTAAATTTTTATTTAAAATATATTCAAGTAATTTTTTCTTATCATAACTATTTTCCAAAGAAATGAGTCAATGACTGTTTAACTTAAAAAGGTCAGGTCAATTGGTCCTTATATTACGGATTAAATAAAAGGCTGCACATGAATCTTGGGGCCAGAACTTGGCAGTGTTTAATTAGTTATTGTACTTATTGTCACTTTTCAATACTCTTGTTTCATTTCATGACAATATGCTTCCTATAGACACCCCAAATTCTGGCTCTACCACATTCTATTAATGCCTCACTCATTATCATTTCAAAACACACATTTTCTCCCTTTTCTTTATTCTTTTACATTGCGGATTTAGCAATCATCATTCTACATTCCTTAAAGTCTAGGGAAATCACCCAAGGATGGCTAGTTTTTATTGCTGTTACTTTTTGTTGTGTTTAATTTTTAATCATTTGAATGTTGATAGAAAGTAAAGAGGAGAGAAGACCCACTTTTTCTGAATACCCATCACTGCCAACTATTGGGACTTCATATTCTATGCTCAAAACTCATTGTGGAAATTTTCACTAAATCCATAAAAAATGCAACTAAGGTTAGTCAAAGACTAAATAAACTTAACCAAACAAAACAGCGAGTTCCTGGGGTCTGTTTTCAAAAACAAGTCTGCCTGACTCCAAAGTCCATGGACCACCGACGTAATTGTCTGTGACTTCCTAGAACCACAGAAGTATGGCAACACTATTGGAATCCATTTATAAGTGTAGATTTCTGACTAAACATTATGAAGGTATATTATACCTTTATGCTATATAGTGAACCAAAGACAAGACTTTGAACCAGTTCATTCCCGTGCTACCACATGCTAAAAATGTGTATTTCTACCCCATATAGCCTTTGAAAAGATCTCTGTATGATTCTTACATAAATTTAAGTATTCTTTCCTAGACATACAACTTAAGAACCAGAAATCTGAACTTACTACCATGGAGTCAAATGCAACCCATACTGATGCTGTGTAGACTTTTTGAGACTGTCAATCTTCAGAGATCAGAGATTCTCAATTTTCTTCTGAGAAATGAGGTTTGAACTTTCAGTAAGTGGCCCAGCATTCA
Organism: Nesogale talazaci; assembly: GCA_004026705.1. Classification (NCBI taxonomy): domain Eukaryota; kingdom Metazoa; phylum Chordata; class Mammalia; order Afrosoricida; family Tenrecidae; genus Nesogale; species Nesogale talazaci. Next base: position 108,344 of record PVJH01000464.1, read on the forward strand.
CGCAGCAGTGCCTACACCAGGGAACCAGCACTAGGAATCTGTAAGAATACCATAATCCAGGCACCTTGATAAAATAAGGATTCTGAATCAATGTATCTGGGGTGGAAATATAAAATCTCAGCAAAGGATAGAATTCAACTGTACCAATTAAAAGCCCTAAGTACAGATATTACTCTAGATCCTACCCCATGATCCTTTGCTCCTTCCAAGTATCTCCTTTGACTTCTCTACAACACAACCCTGCCTGAGAATGCTGCTCTGTGTTTTTGATCACAGTAGTGGTGGGCCTGAAGGCAACCATACTATGACTTTCTGTGTAATGATGCTTAGCAATAATAGTAATGAAGCAAAATACAATGGAAATATAAGTGAGTCTTCACTCTGGTTAATAGTGCCTTTGCATGGTTATTTAATAAGTAGCCCCCCAAACAACAGCAACAACAACAATTGGAGGTGGGGCAGTTCTGATTGCTAGTAGCGCTATAGAACAGAGCTATATGTGCAGGTCAGGAGTGGTGGTGGTGATGGCAGTCCTGTAGACTCGAGCTAAGACTTGAGACTTCAGTTCTTGAAATCTTGACCATCAGAGGGCTATGTCTTTCTCCGGTAGAGTAGCTAGTGAGGTCCAACTGCCAGCTTTTCTATTAGCAGTTAGGTGCATTAACCACTATGCCACCAGAGTTCTTAGTATGCAATTAGGAGCAAAGAAAGAAAATAGCTTAATCGAGCTAACAGCAGAAGTTGTCAACCCACACTTGACTTTGATCCGGGACCCCATGGTGAAGAGAACGTGACTCATAAAATCTCTGATCCTAGCTCCATTTCCTGGGTTCTCTCTGCCTGGTTGCTCCACTTCTCCCACTTCTTTTGCCATCACCACCCCCGTCACCATCACCACCTCTGCCACCAACACCACCAGCATCCCTGACCCTTGCTCTAGCCAGTGTATTACTCAACCTGGTTACTTCAAGTTCACTTTTCTCACTCAAGTCACATTACGATTCCCCCTGAAGTCTTCCTTGCAGCCCCTCAAAGAACTCAATCCATTGCCAAAAAGTAGACTCCAACTCAGAGTGAACGTATAGGACTTAGTAAAAGGGTCCCATCTAAGGTTTTTGTGGCTTTAAATCTTTTCAGAAACAGAAAGCCTCCTCTTACTTCTTTGGAGCAGCTGATGGGGACAAAGCTCTGACCTTGTAGTTCACAATTCAGTGCCCAATCATCCATGACACCACCAGATCTCACCTAGGAATAGGTTAGCTGTCTCTCACTAGGGACTTCAGCCTGGGTGGGCCAGGAAAACAAAAACCCTGGTCATGCTTAGAATAGTCTCTGTTAGCTGTCTTCCCGGCAGCCTCTGCTTCTGAAGCAGTGAACATTGCAGCTTGTTGGAGTTTTCCCTCCACAGCCCAAATGATAGCTGTCAAGAAGTGGGTAGTTGAATCCCCAAAACTCAAATCCACTGTGCTCTTGTCAACTCTGACACAGCAACCCTCTATGACAGAGCAAACGGACACATCTGGAAACCGACTGCTAGCCCCTCCCCCTCCTCCTGTAGACTGGCTGATGGGGTCTCACTTCTTTTTGCTAATCATCTGGTTAGAACCGAACCCTTTCACCACTCACTTTGCTAACAGGGGTCCTGGTGGTAGAGGGATGAAACGTGTAAACTCAAGAAACAGCTGATCTTTTTTACAAGCTGCCAACTGTCTAGAGAAATGGAAATTCAAATGGAAAGCTTCATCTCGCCAAGTGTAGAAATTGTGTTTAAAATTTAGAAAGAGTGCTATAGCCTTCAGTTTTTTGAGAGAAATGATTTCTTTTTAATTTTTTTGCCATACTTATTGTTAAAAACAACTTTTGAGATTGCTCCTTGGACATGTTAATGGAGTTTCTTCCATAGAATAGTAATGGGGTTTAGTGAAAATAGAAAGAGTCCTCCAGAGAAATAAGTTATGAAGGCATCTAACTGGTTTTATTTTTCAAATCTGTAAGAAAGATGAGGCTATCTGTTCACCTAAGGACTTGCAGCTTGGGAATCAACTGAATGGCAGTGGATGGGTATGACTGAAAATATGAAATATGCTCTATCTACGAAGGGGAATATCATGAGAATATTCACAAGCATTTTTTTGCAGAGGTAAAATGAGAGTTCTATAGAAGGAGTTTCAAAATTACATGGGAAAACTGCATTAAACAATAATGGAGTTTTTCACTGAACTCACTGAAGCACTTTTGTATCATTGCATTATTCAAAATGATTTGCTAATATTTAAGCACAGAGGCATAACATCATGGGTACTTAAAAAAAATCATTTTATTGGAGTTCCACTTTCTTAGTTGATGCTTTCCTTCGGACCAGATGCCAAGTATATTTGTCTCCTTGTCTGGTAATTTTAAAGGGCACTGGTGGGGCTGTGGGTTAAGAATTGGATTGCTAACAACAAGGTCGCTGGTTTCATTATGTGGAGGAAAGATGAGGCCATCATCTCCCATAAACATATAAAATCCTGGAAACCCTGTACAGGCTTGCTATGGAACTTGATAGCAGAGCTTTGTTTTTAAATATTTTTTTTAACATGGTGCCTATTATGGTTTGAATTGTGTCCCCAAAAAGCTGTGCTGAAGTACACTTGCGAATGTGTCTTTGTTTTTAAAATAGAATTTTTGTTTTGCTCACAGTTCAGTGGCAAAGAAATTAGATGGTGCCTAGCTCTCAGAAATCACAGCATCTGGGTTACTACCGGCTTTTCTTCAAACAAGAAGCTATCTTAGTGAGGCATCAACTAAATCCACATGGAAGAAGCACCCCAGGCTGCGTGATCCAAGGATTTTAAATAATAAAATCCAATTCTGAAAGAGTGAATGATATTAGAGTTTTATTTGTAAATACTGAGTTTGGAGAAGTTTGGGGATGACAATGGATGCCCCCAATCAATGTGCAGGGCCCACACCTGTATTAAGCCTCCAGTGAATACCTTTTGACCGTAATGCAATGATATATCTTTGGTATCAGACAGAGAGCACTGTAAATTCACTTATGCCAGATTAATTTGTGTTATTTATTAATCATCTATTGGGGGCTCATGCAGATCTTACCATGATCCATATACCCATCCATTGTGTCAAGCACATTTGTGCATTTGTTGCCCTCATCATTTTCAAAACTTTTGCTTTCTACTTGAGCCCTTTGTGTCAGTTTCTCACTTTACACCTCCCTCTCTGACTCTTGTTCCCTCACAGATCCTTGATAATTTATAAATTATTATTATTATTTGATGTCCTTTACTGATCGATGTTCCCTTTACCCACATTTCTGTTGTCTATCCCCCTGGGAGGGGGTTATATGTAGATCACTGTGAGTCACTCCCCTTCTGTCCCTACCTTCCCCTTCCCCTTATGGTATCACTACTCTCATTATATGTCCCGAGGGGTTTATCTGTCTTGGATTCCCTGTGTTTCCAACTTTGTACCCATATGCATGCTCTGGCCTAGCCAGATTTGTAAGGTAGAATTGGGATCATGGTAGTGGGGGGAGGAAGCATTTAAGAATTAGAGAAATGTATATTTCATCAGTGCTATACTGCTCTCAGGCTAGCTCATTTCTTCCGTTTGATCCTTCTGTAAGGGGATGTCCAATTGTCTACAAATGGGCTTTGGATCTCTATTCTGCACTCCCCCTCATTTCAAATTGTTGTGATTTTTTGTTCTGGTTCTTAGATGCCTGATACCTAACACCATTGATATCTTGTGATCACACAGACTGGTGGGCTTCCTCCATTTGGACTTTGTTGCTTCTTAGCTAGATGGCTGCTTGTTTACCTTCAAGTCTTTAAGATCCCAGATGCTATATCTTTGGATAGCCGGGCACCATCAGCTTTCTTCACCACATTTGCTATGTACCAATTTTGTTGTCAGCAATAGTGTCAGGCAGCTGAGCATTGTAGAATGCCAGGTTATTAGAACAAAGTGTTCTTGTGTTGATGGAGTACTTGAGTAGAGACACAATGTCTGTCTGCCACCTTGATACTTAACATATAAATATATGTACATAGATCTAGTTTCCTATCACTATATATAGATATATTTACATATGTGCATGCCTATATGTAGATCAATATACATGCCCCTTGCTTCCTATTTCTATCTTCTCTTTCCTTTTACTTTCCTTTTGTCCCACTATTATGTTTGGGTTTCAGTAATTTCTCTTGTTTACATTACCCTTGATCAAGCCCTACCAGGCATTCTATGCCCTCTTCTCCATTGATTTTAGATCACTGTTGTTCCCTTGTCCCTAGGACCAGATGTAGTTATGTTAAAATGAAATACCTGATCATTTTATCTCCCCTTTGACCCATTCTAAAATTTCTTCAGTTTATAATATTTTCTGAATCCTTTTTAATTAATGTTTTCTTGGTTTTATTTTGTCATTTGTTTTGCTTTGTATAATTTTCTGTATATGAAATCTAGAATAGGTAGATTACAGAGACAGTAACTGTGTTAATAAGTACCTACAGGAAACTGCAAGAAGTTTTCAGGGAAAATGGGGTTATAGCAACAATGAGTATGAGAAGAAAAAAATGTTCTAAGAGTGTCATGGTGATTGCAGATGCTTCTAAATGTGATTAAAGTACTACATTATATAATATGTGAATTATATACCAATAAGATTATTTTTAAAACTTAAGAAAATGACAATACAAAGTGAATGCTAATTCCTTCTACATTGGATTCTGAAAATAATCCAAGAGCAAGCAAAATGAGAAAGTAAAGTTAACTGGAAAGACACAGGGAAAGATTCATCGACAAGTCTAATTATCCCCCAATGTGCCTGCTGGAACCAGAAAGTAGAAGAAACAAGGCAGGCTCTTCCTCTAAAGCCCAGAGAGAGAAAAAGAGCACAGCCCAGCTGATGCCCTAAATTATGGTGAGACAATAAATATCATTTTAATCCATCTACTTATTAGCATTTTGTTGTGACAGGTGTAGCAAACGAAAATAGGTTTGGGTAACATAAACATAGCGTAGATCTAACAAAGTCTTCAAAATATGGAAGCAGCTTTGAAATTGTGAAATCGAAATTGTAAATGTTTTGAGGAACTTCATAGTAAGAGTTTTGAGTTATCTTGAAGAGGCTATTGGTAGAATGTGGACTTAACCTGATTCCAGTATACGGCTCCAAAAGAAATGAGGGAACCTGCAGAGAGAACCAGGGAACTATTTTTAAGAATGAAGATGTTAAATATGTTTCTGGTGATTTTTTATATGTTAAAAATAAAACAAAGACAAAAACAGCTTTATTGGACACTGAAGGAAAGGTAACCCTTGTTGTAAAATAGTAAATATCTTGGTTCAATTATGTTTGTTCATTTTGTGGATAGCAGAATTTGTAAGTAATGAAGCTGAATATTTAACTGAAGAGATTTCTAAACCCGATCTTCAAGGAATGCTCTGGTTTCACCTTTTGTAAACTTTTGTGGAAATAGACTGCCAGATCTTTCTCCAGAACTCTACCTGATGCACCATTCTTTTGATTAGCAGTCATGCACTTTAACCACTGTGGGGGGAAAATTATAAGGTGAAGCATGAACTGAACTGTGAGACAATAAAAAGTTGATCTTGAAGATTTGGAGAATTGTGAAAATTAAAAGACCATATCCTTTAAGGATATCAAGGACATGGCTAGACCACTATTTGCTACTAAGATTAGTCATGTGACCTATAGACCTAATTAAGCATCAGAACAGAAAATAATGTTTGCTCTTTAAAACCATTTACTTTGACAGTTATAGAAACTAATTGCCTCACACATGACATATGTATAAGAAATCATTTTGGAATATACTAGTGAATAAATAGCTAGACATAGATATTGTGCTATTTAAATAAATATTCTCTATTTTACTTCTCTACATGCTCTCTAGAATGTAATATCCATTCCAGTGGCTTCAAAGAGCCTACAAACAAAATTAAACATGATTAAAGGGTTTATTAAGAAAGGGAACGAGTTGTAATGCCAGTGAGAAATGCTCACGGCTGAGTTGTTTATCAGGACATGGTACATAGAGTTTTCAGATCTATTACATAAACGCCCAAAGAAACAGACCACGACACTGAAAGTGATAACCAGAAGGCATTGAGTTCAAGCAAACCCAGCCCCTTGAATTAAATGTCCAGAGGCTCTCAATCTAGCCTGTTCAGTCTGAAGGCACTCAGCTTCACTTTCATTGGTCAGTGAGCACAGGTGAACCTTATCAATATTTCTTTTCAGCTCTTTGCAGGGAAAGGTCATTTGGTGGGAGTTAGAGACTGGCTAGAAGAACTATATTAATTAATGAGCAGGCCCTGCAGGTATAATGTCTAAGCAAAAATTGTAAACTATGTACATATCCTCTGGAGTTTTAGAAACTTGGTTTTTAGCTAACACCTGGTATGTAAGTTTTGTGATTTCCACCAGTCTTTCCTTATTTGTAAAACTGAGATTAAAATATTTTTTACTCATATGACTGTTAAACCATTTACTTGCAGTATGATATGTAAACAGGTAGGTAATCCCTGGGTTTTGAACATCCAGTTTATAGACAATGCCTACTTTCCCTTTCAACCAGTTCATCATAACTGACAAAACAAAGCAGGAGCCAACCCAAGGATTTGCAATTTGGCCCATTCAGAAAAGTAACCAGGATAGGGAGTTTTGTGAATCAAAGCCCTAGAATAGGATCTCAGAAGCAGTGCAGTAAACCCTTTAGGGAGCCAAATATGCCAGTTTGATTACTGGCAGGACTGTAGGGCAGTGATGCCTTCAAAGGAGCATTATTCCCTCCCAGCATGCAGTAGGAGCCGCCAGGTTTGAATGGGGCACTACCAATGTTTTAAGCATATTAATTCTGCTTCAGAGTGATAAAAGTCCAAGGGCAGAAGTAGGGGTTGCTATGTTCTTTTATTAGAAGTAAATTAACTTTCTCGCAAGGCTTCAACCCATTCTTTTTCCTTTTCTAGCTATCTTCCCAGTACCCCACACCTTTAACAATCCAGGTTTGTTCCTCGGCCATGACAAAATCAAGTAGAACAGATTCAAAACCATGACATATTCCTTAAAGATACAGTTAGGAAGGAATCTTGTTTGTAATTTAGAAACTATTTGTATAGTGCCTAAAACTACTGCTCATAGTTAATATGCAATATATTACATTAGAATTTATTAATACTAAGTATTAAATTAATTGAACTAGACTCCAAAAGTATACTCAAGAGAAAAACATATTACAGAAGAATAACCAAAGATATTATTTGTTTTACCTTGCTTATTTTTTATGGATTTAAGTGCTTTCATTTAAAAGCTACCCCTGCATAAGCTAAGATGTTCAAATATTAGATGAGCTATAAAACAAACTATTAAGGGTCTATAATACAGTGCTTTTTCAAAATGTTTAATGTTGGCGGTATTTATTTTAAGCACCATTATTAGATTCACCAACAGAGGAATGTTGTCGCTGATTTAGTAATTTTCAGTAATACCCATGGCACTAAAGCAAATATATGTAAACAATAGAAGTTCATTATATAGAATGATCGGAATAACTTTCAATTGTAGAATTTAAGTAGGCAACTGGAAGCTATTTTTTTCCCTTTTTACACCTTAAAGTGTGTGGAATTTTCTCATGTGTGGTCCAGAATGAGGCCAGAAGTTATAAAGGAGTGCTTTGAGCCACAAAAGAGAAAGCTATGACCTAAGTCATTGTGTAACTGATCATCAATCCAGCATATGCCTCCAATTCTCCTGTCACTGACTAAACTGTGTGAATAGCCAGCCTCCTGAGAAACCCTTTGTAATTTAAGGAATCTATTGTAATGGTTCTTCTGGTCGCTGCTGAAAGCACTAAAAGGCTTTCAGCATAAATAAGACAAACACAATTTGCGTGTAAATTGGTGATATATAGAATGATATGATGTATGGCTAACTAGGGGCAGTTAGGAGTGGATGCAGAATATGACACTAATAACTTAAGTGACTACAGAGCTCCTTCACAAAATTTTACTATCTTTTGTCTATGGAAATTAAGTTAGTGCCTAAATACACGTGTGAAAGCTGGAATTTCCTCAACCCTCAAGTATGGGGAAATTGAAATTAACTGGAATTCATCCTTTACCGACACTAGATGTTAATGGCATCTTGACAAATATTTCAGGACAAGGAGGAGGGAAGTCAGACTGACCAGAATTTGAATCTTGATTTTATCACTACATAGGTATTAAACCTGTAATATGTGGTTAAACTACTTGCTGCATTAATTGCCACCTCTGACATAAGACTCAGCTATAAAGAGGTTCATTGTGTGAAATTGGAGTTTGTTTTTTGGTACAAAAGAGACCTAAATCACAAATATAATTTAAGGAGAACATTTATTAAGTTTTAAGGTGAAAACAATACAAAGACACAGACACATCATTCAAATAAGGAGATTATTAGCACAAGGTCAAAATGGCGACTGGGGAGTCAGTTAGGATGATGTTAAATAAGGCAGAGAGCAAAGGGAACTATCACAAATTCATGGTTGACGATGCATCAATATATCACCGGCACAGATAGGACTGCAGAAGTTGGAACAGGGCCATGATTGGTACATTATGTTAGATATAAGAGGTTACAAGATTGGTCCAGCACCTTCTGAATAAGGCAGTCAGGTATGATTGACAAGGTATGATCATGAAACCCCAATACTATGCATCAAGGCCATGCCAAGGCAAGCACCTAAAAGACTGCCTCCTTCTCCCCCCTGCTGCCCTCAGGCAGGCTGGAGAGTTTGCATGTGATCTGTTTTCTAAGGCACCTTGTGTGACAGGGAAATTATGTACACCCTTGGTTAATGATCAGGAAGAGTTCAATGGAGGCTTAATCCATTTAGAGCATCTGAAAATGGATTGGGGGCTACCATCCATAGTCTTCTGCAAGCCAAGTGTTCAGAATTTCAGCTTTAATACAGATGAAACTGCTAGAGTTTAAATTTCAGGTACTCTGTTCTGTATATTGTGTTGTTATGTGTATGCAACTTCTCTCAGTCAATGTTTGTTGTCTTCAAGTTGGTTCTTATGAACAGCAGAACAAAACACTTCTCAATCTGCACCATTTTCACAATTATTCCTAAATCCAATTCCACTGTTGCAATAACTGTGTCAATCCATCATACGGAAGGCTTATTTTTCCCCAAACCATCCACTTTACCAATCATAATGTCCTTCTCCAGAGTCTAGTTCTTTCTGATGACATGACCAAAGTATGGAAGGTGAAGTCTCATCATATTTATGTCTAAAGAGGATTCTAAGAATTTGCTTCTTACAACACAGATTTGTATGTTCTTTTTAAAATCCATGTGTGTAGTTGCATAATCTTATGTCAACATGAGGGGATTAAGAGTGAAGGGTAAGTCAGGTCATTGCCTGATGATGCCTTCTTGTGGATATGGCCTTTTCATGAGGATTCTAAGAACTTTTTCTCTCTCTTTGCCATCATCTTCCTGTTGACAATCCACCCTGAGACTTCCTGAGACCTGGAAGAGTTCTCTTTCTGCTTCACCTTCCTGTTGAAGAGACACTTGGAGATCTGGAGGAATCACTTGGAAAACTGCATGATCCCTGAAATGTTTCTATATCCATTGGATCCACAAGACTTCTCATGCACTGGCCAGCCATTTCCCAGCATTTTGCACCATTTCCTGTAACTTCAGGGTTTTTGGATTAGTATTGAACATAGAAGCTAATATCAGACTTATGGACTTGATCTGGACTGTACTGGGAAGTTATATTAGTATACAATTATCCTTTGATAAAAATTGTTTCTTATACATATGAGTGTCTCTGGATTTCTTTTCTAGACAACCTGGCCTATCACACTATGATATAGTTAAAATTCATCTGCAAAATCATAACTTGAAAGCATCACTTCTTTAGTTATTTTGGCTCACTGTCCAACTTTTTGGTAATTTGAAATACCTAATATGGTTCACTGCCACTATTTAATCACCTATTGTGTTAGCCCAGGTTGACAAAAGGAACAAATTCATAGGAACTCATATGTGTGTAATAGAGAATTTTATATTAAAGAGTAATTATATATTAAGAAAATATCCCAGCCCAGTGCAGATCAAGTCCGTAAATCTGATATTAGCCCTTATGTCCTATACCAGTCTGTAAATACTTCTCCAGACACACACAAAACATGCAATGCTGCCAAATAAAGGAAGATCACAAGTCAGGGAGGGAGGAGTGTTTTGGCTCCAGTGAAAGTATTTAGTTCTGGTGTGGGTCTCCATGTGGTTCCTCCAGTTTCAGACCCTGGTTGCCATCAGCATAATTCCAGGTGACTTGTCAACAGGAATGTCTCAGGGGAGATGAAGCAGAGAGTCTGTATGTATCTGGCTTCCGTGAGCTATTTCCCTCCATGATGCCTCCAAATGAGGTCACCAAACTGCAGCCTGATTGATTGATAGGCTAGACTCCACAACTTCTCAAGTCGACAAGAGATTACGTAACCACCACACCTATCAAATGGGAAAAAAAAAAACATAGATAGATTCTCCTTCAAAATGAGGAACAAATGAATTAAAATACCCAATAGTCTTAAAATTGCAACATATGCTTTTAATAAACAGTATGTGTTTCTGGTAAGGATCACTGGTGGCATACTGGTTAATGGCTAGACTACTACCTGTCATGTTAGCAGTTTGAAACCACCAAACACTCCTCAGGAGAAAGAAAAGGCATTCTACACTTAAAGAATTTCAATCTCAAAAATCCACTGGGGCAGTTATACCTTGTCCTACAATGTCATTATGAGTCAGAGTCAACATGACGGGAGTAACATTAGTTTCCAATCTTCATATTCTTGTGGTACAGTGGGTTTTGTGTTGGGCTGCTAAGCTTAAGATTGCCATGTAAAACCTCTCAGCCACTTTCTGGAGAAAAATGAAACTTTCTGTTCTTATAAAGATTTACAACCTTAAGAACCTTATGTAGACTCTCCATGAGTCCAAATTGCCTCAATATCAGAAAGTTTTTGTTTTGTTTCATTTTGTTTTCTTGTTTTGTGTTAGCCTTTATTATCATTCTGTTTCACTTTAGATAAATGAACTCACCTTTACAGCCTTGTTAAGACAGGGTTTATAATACTCCCCTTTTACAGGGTATTTGGAGTTCCTGGATGACATGAACAGTTAATGGCACTCTGCTGCCAACCGAAAGGTTGGGGGTTTGACTTTATCATTAACAACCTTGAAAAAAAAAAAGCTTAGCGATCTACTTTAGAAAAACTAGCTGTGGTACCTACATAATCTATTGTCAGTTTGAGACTCTTACGAGTGAAAGGGTTGAGTTTAGGCTATCAATCAGGTTGCAGCTTGCTGACTTCATTTGAAGGCACTAAGGAGATAAATAGTTTGCTAGAGGTGAGGCACACGCATAGTTCCTGTGTGACATTCCTGCTTACAAGACACAGGCAGCTACGCCAGAGCCTCGGAGCTGGAGGAGCCACGTAAAGACCCCTGCTAATGTTGGGATATTTCTGCTGCCACTGTATCCAAAAAACTTCCCCCTCCTGGCCTGTGATCTTCCTGTGTCACACAAGTCTGAAGAAGACTGTATAGATTGGTATCAGGCATATGGGCTAATATGAATTTATAGATTGGTATCAGGTATACGGGCTAATATGAACTTGATCTGCACTGGACTCAATATACAATTGCTTTTTTATATAAAGCTCTTTCTTATACACATATGAGTGTCTATGTATTTGCTTCGCTAGTCTACCCAGTGTAACACATCACAGTGCCTTGGGAGAGGGGTACTAGATAAATAATTCATAATGAGGGAGCATGAATATTTGCTTGACACGTGCCTCATGGCAATTTTTCTTCTTCGGCCAGCTGGAGGTAGATATGGTGTGTGAGTCTGGGAAGACTAGAGAAACAAATCTAGGTAGGCTCATAAGTGTATAGGAAAGAACTTTATAACAAGAGCAGTTGAATAGGGAGAAACATGCCAACCCAGTTCAATTCAAGTCCATAAATGGAATATTAGCAAATGTTTCTCATAACAAGCTACAAAATCCTTTTTAGACTCAGGAAACACAGGTAATGGTGCATAATGCAGGAAAATCACAGGCCAGTGGGTGGGAAGACTTGTAGATCCAGTGGTGTTCGAAGCATTTCAGCACAGGCTAGGTCTCTATGTGGCTTTGCCGGCTCAGATACCAGTGTACTTCCATGTGTCTTGTCTGCTGCAATATCTCCCAGAGTGAACAGATAGAGAGAATGTCTCCTGCCTCCAAGGAGGAATATAGGAGTTTCCCAGAAGTCTTAGGGGAAAACCATTCCCATGTATTGGCTATGTCTTGATTGACAGGTTAAACTCTACCTCTTAATTCATAAGTCCTCTCAAATAGACGCTCAATTATCTAGCTACCACTTGTCAATTTGACACTTTCACACAAATCTTGAGTTATATACAATTTTAAAATGAAAAATAATAAAATCATATCTGTACCTTACTGGATGAAACTGCACACATTTCAATAGGTGCTATCCTCATTTAAACATAGAATTCATTGAATAAGTATTAATTCTATAATTCTATGAATATATTCCAGCATGTATGAAAGTTTGTAAGCCAAACATTTCATGCCTTTATCCTCTTCATTTGGGATATCCATTTTCTATACTACCTACTTACATCAATCCAGTGCTCGGAGGATTCAGTCATATTCTTTATTGTGAAGAATCTTCATTCCAGTTGGAACTTTGTAAAGTCCACATCCATAAACAAAGTCATATCAGGACACGCCATCCAAAAAAGTAGGTAGCGGGGCTGAGCCCAAGTGGCCTAGTGGTTGTGCCTGGGACTGCGCCCCCCTGGGTTGGAAGTTCAAATCCAGCAACAAGGCTGGGTCTCCTACAGCCACCACCAGTGATGGTGGGCAAAACCAAATGATGCCAGTGATGCCCCCAAAACCAAAAACAACAACAACAACAACAACAACAACAAAACCCCAAAAGTAGGTAGTAATATGCATCAGTTCACAGGCTCAAAAATCTTCTCTTCATCTGGTCAGGTTCTGGTCAACTCAATGTGGGATGCCTCTCTTAGACTCATCAGGGTGCCCATTGGTTGCCCTGCCTGTAGACCATGAACCCCTCTCAAATTCTCAATAAGCCTAGTCCCCTTGTGCTAGGTCATGAACTTCAGATGAGTCAATTGACGTAGTCCAATGGGGGTAGGGTTGTTGAGAGTTTGTGATGAGGTGCATGGTCTAAAGGCAAGACGGCCAGTGGGCACTCTGTTAAGGCGAAGTGAGGTACCTCACATTGAGTTAACCAGAACCTGACCAGATGAAGAGATTTTTGACTTTGCAAACTGAGGCATATTGCTACCCTCTTTATGGATGGCCTGTCCTGATTTGACTTTGCTTATGGATGTGAAATTCACAAGGTTTCAACTGGAATGAAGACTCTTCACTTGAAAGAATATGACTGTCTCCTCAGGGCACTGGGTCAATGTAAGTTGGCAGTATAGATATTGGATACCCCAAATGGGGAGGATAAAGGCATTAAGTGGTTGGCTTACAAACTTTCATAGGTGGGGGGATGCATTCAAGGAATAAGTTCATAGGGTTAATGGTGTCATTGTTCACATAATTATAGGATATTTTTGTTTTGTTCTCATATAGAATGTTATGTTTAAATGAGGGTGGAACTTATTGAAATGAATGCGTTTTACTTTTATCCTGCAAGGCACCAATATGATTTTTATTATTTTTGTTTGAAAATTATGTGTGCCCAAAAAAGTTGTGTGAAAGTGTCAACTTGACAAGAGCTGGTCTATGGTAGTTGCATAATTTGCTGTCCATTTGAGACTGTTAAGAGTGAAGAGGCAGAGTTTAGCCTCTCAATCAGGTTGCAGCTTTAAACTCTTATTACTACTAATACTAATGGCTAATGGTCTGGTTTCTTCTCAAATAGCATATTCTTTCACCTTTTACTAAAGATGTCTATGGAGGGAAACAAATACAAGTTCTTAACCAAATTTTTGAGGTCTTTATAAGGAAGGCATAAAAGCGTATGTCTAATCTTTATTATTGCCATCACTGCTATTTAAAACTACTAACTCCAATGTAGACCTATACAAGGGGCAACCAAAAACAGCTGGTGATTTTTTTCAAAGTTATGTATTTATTTTTTTAACAAAATATTTGTTATCACCTTCAAAATATTGTCCATTACACTTAATACATTTGTCAAATCTGTGATTCCGTTCTTGGAAACATTTTTTAATCTCATCTGTTTGGATAGCTGACAGTACCTTCCTTGTTTGTTTTTTTTCTCTCTTCAGTTTCTAGGTCTTCAAATCACCACCTTTTCATGTCCCTCTTCATTTTTGGCCAAAAAAATAAATTTAAAAACAAAGTCTCACCGAGCTGAGATTTGTCGAGTAAAGTGCTTACAGCATAAGCAGTACACTGTTTTTTGCCCAAAACTGGCACACTGGGATGGCTGCATGAGCAGGTGCATTGTCGTGGTGGCAAATCCCGTCTCCAGCCTGCCATAAATCAGAGCATTGTTGCTGCACACAGTTACACTATCGTTTTAGAACCTCTAAATAGAAAGCTTGATTAATAATCTGACCTAGTGGACCCCAAATGCAGTATATGTCAACATTTTTTGTCTGTTCAGTAAGGTGACAGATTTCCAGATGAGGTTTGCCATCAATTGATATTTCACCTTTTTTGAAAAGAGAAAACCTCTCATTCAGTTGAGTATTTCCCATAGTTCTGTCCTGGTTAGCTGTGTTCAGTACAACAACAGTTTCTGCTGCATTTTTCTTGGGCAGGAAACAAAATATGATAGCCATGTGTTCTTCTCTTATATCAGCAATTACAAAAAACAAGGTTTGAGAGAAACTGTTTTTATGAAAAAATTCACTGTGACCAAAGAGAACTGCCCAGGTGATGCCACTGGTTGAATTAACTCCGAGCAAGTAGGTTGAGGCTCACCTAACCAGGAAAAGCATGTGTACCATGAAAGCTCCACTCTACCCAATGTATTTCTGTTTCTTTTTTTTTGGGGGGGGGGGCAACCGTCTCATATATTTAGGTAAAGCAAAGGCAATATACAATAAGAAGGAGGTCAGTAAAATAATGATGGAGGGAGGAGGGTGTTGAGATGAGTGCAAGAGTTAAGAATAGAACCAAATACTGTTATATACACAATCCTTCAATAGTGGTGATCTTCATACGGATGTATGTCTCCATGATATCTCTGTCTTTTGAATGATGAGAAATCATTTACTTTGTTTTAAGAACCTAGAATCGTGTTGCACTTCTGGATTTGTGCTTCAAAAAAATTACCTACTTGAGTAGATCTAAATGATCACTGTGATTAGGATCTTACCCACTCCATTTCCTAGGAGAGCTTTGTAACTTCTACCACAACCCGTCACACTAACTTAGTATCACATAATTGGTCAGATGTCTACGTATAATAACAGGCTGTAAGCTCCTAATGAGAGGAACTGAATTTAGTTCATTTTAATTTCTAGAAGTCAGTCAGCAAACATTTGATTGGCTAATAGGTGAATGAGCTACCATTTAATTCATTCATATGCATGAATGTTTTTCATTATAACTTTGCTTTTGATAGTTTACAGACACAGGATGTTTACAGATTGCAGCATCCTATGACTACCCAATAGCTTTTAAAAACTATGTCTCATATTTTTGTTGTTGGATTATGCATAACAAAACTTGCACCATCCCAACGATTTCTGCGTGTACAATTCAGTGATATTGGTTATATTCTTTGACCCTATTAGCCTCTCTTTTCAAACTTCATACGAGCTGTGAATAATTTAATGTGGCTCTTCTAGCTAAAGTCTCTCAAACCACCACAAAGAGGTCTGGTCTCCTGCATAAGTCTGATAAGAATTGTGAACAAGATTCCCAAGAGTGTCATCCTTCTGCATATCAAATAAGCTTTATGAGAAGGAGTGGGACGGACCTCATTAGAAGCAATAACCCGGAGTGGAGAGCACTCACCGGACTGGAGACCTTTGTAAAGTAAACCTCCTGGATCCAGAAGACAACTATAACATCAGAGAGGAAGCAGTAGAGGCAGAAACCAGAGCAGGAAACAGAGTGGTAGATTTCCCAACCCAGGGACCAAGGAAAGTTGAGTGGTTTTGTGCAAGAGGTTGGCTTGTGGAATGTCTCTGGACCACTACTTCTGGAAGCTATCTTGTTGACCCTTTTAAGTTGAGCTGAGTGCTTTGGGGTGATGCTTACTAGAAAGAGTGTTTCTGTGCACTTAATCCAGGGATCCAGGTTTGTAAATCCATGGACTTTGAATTGGGTGCCTAAGAGTTGAGTTTTACAATGGAGTGGAATGCCCCATTAGGCATTTATTAGCTGAATGGAAATAATTTTGTCATATATACTGATAGTCACACCATCCTGAGCATTTCTCACTGGCACTACAACTTGTTAATTTCTGTAATAAGTCTTTCATTGTAAATTTTGCCTATGAGTTCTGTAGCCATTGCAATGGATGTTAGAACTAAGAAATAAATAAAATAGAGAAATAGAGAACATTATGACATCACAAATTGCTATTTCCCTCTTAACATCAATTCACTGTTCCCTACATTTCTATTTAATTTTCCAAGGGTGCTGCTGGTGGTCTCATTTAGATTGGCCTTTAAAAGAGCATAATGTTCAAGCTACCTATATTGTAAATAAATCTAACTCAATTTATAACTGGAATAAGTTTGAGATGGAAGAAATCAGATGAAAAGTCTTACCATATTCCATTCCTCAACAATGGTCCTACCGAAATCATTGTACATAAGATGTACTATACTGATTTTTTTTGTTGTTTTTAGTTTACTAAGACATGTTCAAAATGCTAAATCTTGTAACAGGTTTGTTTTATTTTATCTTCTGAGTCTACTTAATCACAGTCATTATGAAGCTAGCAACTGATATGATTTTTATGTGCTTGGGGGGGGAAACATATTTGGGTTTTTCACTTAAAATACATTTTCCATGTGACCCAATAAAATGCGTACTTGAATTTTCAATTAAAAATCAATTTCCATTAGATAGTATTCTAATCACGAGTCTTGGAAAATAGAAAGTTTACTTTAATAAATTAATATTTCCTAGATAAATTGTTTTTGACAAATCTGGGGAACAAATACCAGTGCTCATCCATAAAAGTATAATGCCAGCAATATCGGAGAGCTGGTAAAGTTTTATCAGATTCAGACAGTCAGTAGTGTATTAGCTTCTCTATAAGTAATGAGGGAACTTTTCAGGATATTGGTACATGGCATAGGAAGAATAATGGCATAGGTGAACTTGAATCACTCATTCAAACAGCAGATTCTAGACTATACAGATACAGATACAGTTGATAAATTGATCCATGCAGTGGTTTCAACAAGAATATCTCTTTAACAAGATTTAAGGGCCTTGCTAAGAGGACATTATGAACTCAAAACCCTCAAGTTTTCACATAATTAGAATTGAGTTATTATTGTTCTGCCTCGCTATATTATTGGTTTGGTCCAGATTTCATAAATAGTGATAGGGATGTCTCTTCCAAAAGCAGTTCCATAAAATCAAGGACATTGACAGCTCTCTGTGGAGTTTCAAAAGACCATTCTCTTTCTGAATCAAAAAGGAAATTAATAGGTCAATAAAGGGAATATGATGCTATTTTTTATGAACTTGGACCAGTGTTGTGTCTGTATACTGGTTTCTTAGTGATATGTTGATGTGTATTGGATAAGGGGGGAAATTTATTTTTGTATTTGCTTTAGGCAAAAAATATTTTCAGAGTCCTTGTAAGGGTCAATTCCTCCCTAACACATAGTTGTACTGTAAGCATGAGTTCTGCTATAACGTTTACACTGATATCCCGCTTTACAATCTCTTTAAAAAGCCCAAGCCTTTTTATTTGGTTTCTTTTATTGTCAAGAGTAGTACTTTTAATGGTGAAAAATACTTGTCAAGGGTATATACCTATGAGTACTATGAACAAGAATTTTCTTTAAAAAAAATAAGATCCAATCCCCAAAGTATTTAAATATTGACTCTAGTAGACAACTCACACAAACAATGTGTGATCAAATGAAAGTCAGAAGTTTCTTCTTCCTAGATATTGTCTCTCTCTCTCACCCTCTCGCCACTTTATTTAATTTGGATGGACAATATCCAAGGGATTCTTTTGGAGTTGAAATGCCACCCTTAGGAATCTTTTCTACATTTTATACACATTACCTATTAAGGTAAATGGAAAGGCATTTGTTATGTCATTGACTGCAATTGTTAGGAGTTGTTTTGTTTTGTTGGTTATTATCTTCATAACTGAAAGCAGTATTACATATGAAAGTACAGAATAAGTAATTTTGATAGGAGAAAACTAAGGGAAAATAAAACCTGAAGTCTGGTTTGTGGGGGTCAGGAGTGCTGCTGTATAGAGGGGCAAAGGAAACACTAGTTTGTTTTCAAATGATGAGTTTGAGAAAAGGGGTATGTACTTTGCAAATGTTTCAGAAACTGTTTTGAGACCTATAAAAGAGCATATTAAGTATTTTCATAGCACAAGACTTAAGGATAGTACTATAATGGGCTCCCAGCTTAATAAGATTCTAATGCTGTTGTTTGAATATATGATACCATCATGTTTAAAATGTAATATTCATTCCATTTATGCAATTTCTTTTCCCTGGATGTTTGTGCTCTCTAAGATGATATAATAAGAAAACCAACTGCTTAAATGACTTTTTCTCCATCGTTTTATAAGTTTAGATGAATAAGATGATAATAATGAAGTGATCTAATATTTGTAAAGAGCTAAATAGGGTCTAAGCTTTATGCTGGAAACTTTATATGCATCATCTTGTTACATCATGTCTCTGCCCTTCAAGGTAGGTATAATTATCTCCCCCTTATAGATGAGAAAACTTAGTTAAGTTAAATAACTTACTTAAAGACACAAACAACGTGGCTTCAAAATGTATGTGAAAACTAGAATGAAAAGATAATGGAATTCTCCCACTATCTTTTTGAAGTCCCTTCATAGCTCATAAAAATGACAAAAGAGAATCAAATATAATTTTAATCCAATAATTTTACCCTTTTCATTATTCTACCTTTAGAGAATCATAACGTTTTAGGATTCTCAGAATTCATCAACCTTAAATACCTTCCCAAGAAGAATTTTTTCTAAAAACTATTATTTAGCATTTAAATACTCCACTTATCAAGTGTCCCCAAAAGAGGTCTTTTCATCCAAACACAAAAGAACTGAAACCAAGTGGTCCCCATCCCACTATTTTTATTAAAAGTTACAGGGTGTAGCATTGTCAAAACATGGCCTAGCTCATATGTTGTCCATCAAAAATCCACAAGAACATGAGGAAACCAGCTGGAATCTCTCTCAGACTAGAGCTGCAAATAAATTCATTGGCTGCCCCTGCTGGGAGTGAACCTTTGAAAGAGGAACCGCAATCTATATTAGGTAGAATGGAGGTCGGTCTACTTGGCACTCATCAAAATAGGATATTGGCTATTACCCATTGTGCTCAGAGTCAGCGGAAACCATAGGAATAATTTCTTTTGTTTTGTCTCGAAATTCAAACATCTTTCTCCTGACATATCACTGTTACAGAGATGTAGGTTAGTTGCACTGCAAGGCTGCTCAAAAAAATTGAAACTTTCAAATCGTAGTGTGAAGATGTATTGTATAAGTGCTTCTAGTACAGACTCCAAGCACATGGGGGTTTTTAATTACAGCAATCCTATTGCACAGAGCAGAACCACTTCACAGGATGTTCAAGAGTTCAAGGCTACAAGCGTATTCTTATGGAAGCAGACTGCCATCTCTTTGTTTCCTGAGGGCTGGCTGGCTGGATATGAATCCCCAGCCTCATTGCACTCACTAACTGTACTGCAAGAGATCAATCCTAACACAGCAGGGCACCTCAAAGTTTTATGTTTATAACAATCATTTGGTTGCTGTTAGATGCTATCAAAATTGCATCATCTGATTTTCCACTTCAGATATGCCTTGGAAGGCTAATCACACATCAGCAGTTCAAACTTGCCAGGAGCACTGAAGGAGAAAGATGAGTTTATTCACTCCTGTGAAGACTTACCGTCTCAGAAGCCCAATGTGGTTTCCAAAATTAAGAGTTAGAACAAACCTATCAGCAGTGACCTTTGTTGTTTGTTCAATATTTGTGGCAGCACAGGGATAAGTCTTTTGGTCTGAGCCCCAACCTTGCCACTTCACTGTTGAGTCAACCAGACTCCTTAAACTACCGTTGGGCTGAGCCCCGGTGGCATAGTGGTTGTACGCGGGACTGTGGCTGTTCAAATCCAGCAGCAGCTCTCCAGGAGCAAGGCTGGCCCACCTACTCCCACCAGAGGGCAATGATGCCCCCCCCAATAAGTAAATAAATAAATAAATAAATAAAATAAATAAATAAATAAATAAAACTATTCTTAAATAGTAACTTCTCATTCATAGGTCTGGGATGGGATTCGAGATTCTTCATTCTCATATTCTCAGTCATGCTGACAGTGTTTGGTCAGACACCCTACTTTAAGAATGAACCATAAAGACTATTCTGAAAACCTTCCTGCATTCATCATTCTACATAGTAGTGGAAGCCTTTAAACCTAGCTGCTCCATTTATCACCAATTTTTTTAAAAAGGCCTTTTCTTTTTTTTTTTGGGGGGGGGGTGCGGTGCATCACTGCCCTCCGGTGGTCTTGGGAGCTACCTAGCGCTGCTCCTGAGAGCTGCCGCAGGATTTGAACCAACAAGTCCCTGGGCCGCAGTCCCGCACTCAACCACTTGCCACCGGGGCTCAGCCCAAAAAGGCCTTTTCTTATAATTATTTTGAAAATATGGTTGCTTACACGTGAGCTACCTGTTTTTGGTTGCTTTTCATCTAATTCCATTTACCATGCCCTAACTCAATGCTTCAATGCTTGCAGCTTGTCTTTCTTTTGTGTCTTTCTTCTTTCCTGATGAAGGATTCCTGATGAATCCTTCTCCAGAGAATTGCTTCAATACCTAGTTTACCAGTCTATGAATCTAATCACTGCTGTAGTACTTTTTCTAGAGACTCTCGTTCATACCTTTGCCTCCATTCTTTTTTGAACCTAAAGAGAGAATCTTTTGCCCAATTCCTCAAGGAACAACAAAAGAGCTAACAATAACCCGGCTGTGTCAGAAGTCCCAAAGGTTTTATATGAAACTGTTGAAAAATATGGGCAGCTGCCATTAATTGGGATAGAACGGAAGTAGGTTCCTGTGCTTTAGCAGCAAACGGACAGCTTATACCATTTGTGCCTTGATTTTCATACCCAGTAAGACAATAGAAGCTTAAAGGAAGAGAAGGTAAATTGTCAATTTAATAACCAGCCCAATGTCTGGAAGATAGAGGTAATGGAAGTCCTCAAGCTAATGTTATTTATTTATTTAGACTGAAAGGAGAACTCAAAGGCATCCTAGGTTGTACTTCTCTTCAGTGTCCTCCTCTAGAGAATGAGTAATGTTAATCTGCATAAGCACAGAGGTTCTGATGCAGTTCAGATAATGTGACAACAATCATACAATTTTAAAGACTTACAGCATTACCCACATGCAGTTATTTGTACTATAGCCATAACTAGCTGTACCACTGGAATTTTGTTAAGAAGTGGAGAATTGAAGAGGGAAAACAGACACATTCATTTAGAAGCTCCATTAACTGTCAAATTCCAAGCACATTGGATGTTATTTAAAATTAAATTTTTTAAAAGATATTACTTCCCTTAATGCCCTTGATTTGGTAAAGCATACTTTTTTACCTTAGAGGATACCATCACATTAAACTTAGTTTTCTTACCATGACTACCATCCTCCCCAATATTCTTACTCTTTACTTCTTCTCCTAGTTTGCCTACTGGTCTGTCTCCATTTCATCCCCATAGGGTCCTCACTGAGATGAGGAATGTCGTAGCCCTCCTAATTACTCAGTATATCTACAACCTGGTATGAAAAAATTGGTCCATTTTTTGTCTGTACACACAAATTCTAAACTTAGTGGAAATGAGCATAAAATACATGCCACTTGATCTAATATGAGAAAATAGAGATTTGAAAAAATATATACCTTTAAAAGCCATAGCAAAGGGTAGCTGGACCACCTGGTCTTCCTTGATTCTTCGCTAAGAAACTGGTTTGTTATTAAGTGTCCAGGGCAGAGGTAGCTATTTACTTGAGATTGGTGAGAGGGAGTATTTATTTAGAAAGGTTGAGAAATCAATATGTCTTTATGTTTGCCATCAGAGTCATTCAAATACCAATATAGATAATTGCTGCATTAATCTGCTTGTGCAATTTGGAGAAGGGACCAAACACATAGTGACTGATTTTAAAAGAAAATAAAGTCAAAGGGATATGGCATTTGTTCCTCCATAAAATGGAACTTTAGATCTAAAATCAAGAGTTCATTTTATTCCAAGGGAGTATAATGTAATCCCTGAACATATACACACACCAATTTATATGAATATGAGACAATTCTTATAATAGAAGCCAAAAGAGGCTAAATCATCACATGTCTTCAAAATTAACAGCCAGGGAGGGATGAACTGAAAATCATTGCTTGGTTGGTATTTGTTGGTGGTATCTATCTTTACTTGAAATCTTGACATCCCATTTTGTTTGCATCACAATGGCTTACTTTATGTCATGAGAATTCAACTATGTTTCTATCCTTTGAGACAGCTGTCTTTGAAACAGTGTTCTCATATGTGGAATTTAATTTTCACCCTTAAACTAGCCTGCTTTAGAAAGAAATGAAAGTTCCAAATCTAGAATTATATAACTCAAGACACCAATTTCTGGTGAATATCTGATTTAAAATCTGAAAGACTTGAAAAATCACCTGAATTTATCTATGCTCATGTCATATTTTGGCTAAATATATCATAATTCCTTAAGATCAAGATTGGCTTGAGGCACAATGTCAAGGTGTTTCTAACAATTAGAAGTTCTTGATGGTTGACCAATCTGGGTTATTCCTTTCAGAAGAAACCACTCCGAACAGAAGGTTTTTTTCCAGGGGTGTGGATGCATCATCGCTTCTCAGGAGATAGATACTTGTTAAAATATTACAGAGAACCCCAAACTAAGCTCACAGTCACCAAATTAGTTCTGATTTGAAGAGTCTTCATTCAGCTTGCATTCTATGGTGTAGATAATAGCATGCATAAATAACATTTTGAAGAATGAGAATTCCATAGCATTTCATTGTACTCAGGAAAAACCAGATCCTCAGCCAAGAAGCAGTTCTCAAACAAAACAAGGGAATGATGTTTAGTTTAAAATCAAATAAGGTCTGCATCAGGGTCATATGCTTCCACCATATTTTTTCAACTTGTATTCTGAGAAAATGATATGAGGAACTGAAAAATTTGAATAAGAAATTGACTTCAGGATTGGAAGAAGACTAATTAGCAACCCTTGATATGCAGATCACACATCCTTGTTTGCTGAAATGAAACATAACTTGAAGCACTTCCTGATAAAGATCAAAGTCTTCAATAGGAATTGTACCTGAACATAAAAACAATAAAGATCCTGGTAACTGGGCTAATACGCAACATCATGATAAATGAAGAGAAGATTAAGCTTGTTAAGAATTTTTATTTTACTTGGATTTAGAGCGAATATCCATGGAAGCAGCAGTCAAGAAATCAAAAGGCACACTGTATTGGCTACGTTTGCTGCAAAAAAAAAAATCTTGTAAGATTCTAGAAAGTAAATATGTCACTTTAAAGACTGAGTCTGACTCAAGACACAGTAACTTTAATTACTACGTAAGCATTTGAGAGCTAAGGTGGACAGGAGAATATTTGATATTTTTTCTTTAGGATCTTGGAGATACATATTTAATGTATTATCAACTGTCAGATAAGCAAATGTTTGTCTTGGAAGAAGTACAGCAGAAATGGTCCTGAGAACTAAAGAGGGTGAGGCTTTGTCTCATGCACCTGGAGTATTTTCTCAGGAGATGCCAATCCTGGGAGAAGGACATCTTGTTTAGTTAAGGAGAGATCGCACATAATGGGGAAGACTCACAAGAAGACTGATTGATTCGAAGGCTGCTACAATCATTTCAATGATGGTGCCGATGGCACAGGACTGGGCGGCATTTCATTCGCTGGCAAACGAAATCCCTGTGAATTGGAACACTCGTTGAACATGAATGACAGAAGATGTGAAGAATTGTGGGGTGGCATCAAGAATATGGTATGTGACATTAGAGAAATGCATTAAGAAAGTTGGAAGAGAGAAAAGAGCCAAGCGCATTTCAGAAGAGGCTCTGGAATTTGTTCTTGAATATAGAGTACCTAAAACAGATGAAAGACATGATGCAGTAAAAGAGCTGAACAGAAAATGCCAAAGGGCGGCATGTGGAGACAGAGTGTTATACCGAACTGTGCCAAGGCTTGAAGTTCTTCTTAGCTGCCCTTGAGTCAGGTCTGACCCATAGGGACCATACATACAAAAAAGGACAACCCTGCCCAATCCTGTGCCCGGTGTGAGAAAACCGAAAAACAAGAACGTGCTCAGCACACCTCAAGCATTCAACTGCAATGTTGAAAGATTCTGTGGGCAACATATTGAACAATACAGCAAGCATCCAAAAAATATGAAGGGAGATACAGACTCACCATCCTTGAAAGAACTGCTTGGTATTCAACAGGTAGTACATGATTAAGAACAAATAATAACGAAGAAAGAAGATCAAGGTGAGCTGATGGCGTTAGTTTAAAGCAAGGTTCCAGGAACTTATTAAATCCCAGCAGAGATGTTTCAAACAGTTGATGTAGCAGAGGAAGCACTCACTCTTCTATGTAAAGGAATTTGAAAGGCAACACTCTGGCCAGTGAATTGGAAGAAATCCGTTTTTGAACCCA
Source organism: Nesogale talazaci (assembly GCA_004026705.1). Lineage (NCBI taxonomy): Eukaryota > Metazoa > Chordata > Mammalia > Afrosoricida > Tenrecidae > Nesogale > Nesogale talazaci. Next base: position 133,374 of record PVJH01000464.1, read on the forward strand.
TACCAAAGAAAACTGACACAACAGAAGGTGCTGCTACAGATTATTATTATCACATATACGTAAACTTTTTCCAATGATAATTTAAAAATGGTTGCATCCCTGCTTTCACAGGGAGCTACCAGAAATTCAAGTTTGATTCACCAGAGAACATAGACTGAGGGTTATCCTTGCAGCTTTCAGATGGATCTTCATTGAGAGCACAGAATACAGAATAATGATTGCTTGTGTTTTATTGACTATGCAGAGGTTATTGATTGTGAGACTCATAACAAACTCTGGATAGCATCAAGAAGAATGGAAATTTCAGAACACTATTGTGCTAATGTGGAACTTGTTCGTGGATCAAAAGGCAATGTGTGAACAGAACAAGGAAGTACTACATGATTTAAAATCAGGGAAGATGAATGATGGGGTTATATCCTCTCACCATACTCACTCAAAGTGTATTCTGAGCAAATAAATCTGAGAAGCTGGACTATATGAAGGAGACTGCAACATCAGGATTAGAGGGAGGCTTATTAGTAACATGCAATTTGAAGATGACACAATATTGCTTACTAAAAGGTGAAAAAAACTTGAAGCACTTGATGATGAAGATCAAGAAATGCAGCCTTCAGTATGGATAAAAACTCAATACAAAGAAAACCAAAATCCTCAAAACAGGGCCAAACTGTAAAATAATGATAAATGGAGAAAAGATTGAAGTTGATAAGAATTTCATCTTGTTTGGATCTACAATTGTTTTTGCTCAGACACATAATTTGGAGGAGTAAGTCAAAAGCTATTGAATATCTTCTATCTCATTTTAAAGGCAACTTTTGTCAATTCTACCCCATTACCTTTGGTGTTCACAGAAGTGAATACAACATAGATTCAATAGCTTTTGACTCATTCCTCCAAATCATGTGTCTGAGTCATATCAAGGTAGAGAGAATTTTAAGTAAAAATGTTCAAATGTTGGTTTCCTGAAGTCTTATAAGGCCTTGGAGAACAAACAGGTCTGTCATTTCATTCTTTCAGTGTTATACTAAAAGAAAAGGAACAAGAAGCTTTTCCCATTGCAAACAAATTTGTAGACACCTCTGGGAACCTAGTGCCTGGGTGGCAGCAGAAACTGGCAGGCCCAGGCAAGCTTGGTGACTGGATGACTGGCAGCAGTGCCAAGTGCAAGACATCCCAATCACATCTGCTAAGTCGGAGTGCTGATGGGGGAGAAAAGGAGTAATGGCTTGGCAGAGAGGGCAATACTTAGGGGTTCAAGAAATGGAAGATGGGAGCTTAATTACATGGGAGTGTGGGGTAATGGACTTAAAGAGAATGAACTTATAGGTCCCTCATGATAGCTGTTGAAGACAATCCAGATGCTTCCAGCAATAGTATTACTAATTTTTTTTAAGTGGTGACCAAGTCAGAGGAGTGGGTATGGTTGTTGATGTTGTGCATTAGTACATAGAAGCAAGCCATTGAACACATCAATTATACAATGAATGTGAGACAAATCCATTTGCAATATGTGTAGTATTATTGTTTGCTTGGTAAAAATCGAGCTTATCATTGGTCACACTTCATAAATTTTTTCATTAGGAAATAATGACCTTTAAACCAGGCACGTATTCACAGGCTCTAGAAAGTTCAGATATTTCCTTGCAGTTCACCTTTTATTATTATTATTATAATCATTATTATTATTACTATTATGCTGAGGGAGATAAAAGAATAAGCATAAAATGCAGCATTTTCAATGAGCATTTTCAATTCCTGGAATCCCTAACAAAAAGCCAACCACTTGGATTTAAACACTTTAGAATCCACTTTATAGTTTTCATACATAGCTGCAAACCAAAATTAGCTGAACAGGAATGCACACACATAATTGCAATTATTGAATTATAAGAAGAAACAAATTATCTTGAAAGATGTCAATACACAAATAAATGCAGCACAATATGAACAAAGAGTAGCAGAAGCTTCTTAAAGCACTACTTAAAAACGCATGCTTACACTGTGAAAGAATATGTTTTGGAGAGAAACCACAAGACAGGGACTTTTAAAATTGTGCAGTTATATTTTAAAGAGACACATAGAGCATTTCTATACATAAAACATAATCACTAAATATTCTAAAAGGAACCTGAAGAAAGAGTAAATAGACATAAGGGACTAATTTGTACATAGCTGTTATTCCATGTCATTTGGGTCAGTCAGTTCCAGCTCATAGTGAATCTGTGGAAGATTGAATGAAACACTACCAGTGGTGCCTCATCCTCATAATTGTTCTTATGCTCATTGTGCCAGTCATTGTGTCCATCCATCTTGTCCAGGGCCTGCTTCATTTTGGGGGCCCCTCCACTTTACCAAGCATGATGCGCTTCTCTAGGGACTGGTATCTCACAACAACATGTCCAACATATGTGAGTCCATGTTTCACCACCCCCTCTTCTAAGGAACATTCTGGATGCATAGTTAGCCAATTAGATTATTAAAATTAGAAGGCTATTGCACAAAGTATAAGGAGAGAAAAAGTTTTTTTTATTTTAAAAAGAATTGTATCAGAGGCTCATACAACTCATATCATGATTAATCCATCTATCAATTGCATGCAGACCACATTTGCATATTTGTTGGAATCATCATTCTCAAAACATCCTCCTTCTACTTGGGCCCCTGGTATCAGCTCCCAATATTTCCCCTCCATCCCACTCCCGTCCCCCATGAGCCCATAATAATTTACAAATTGTTATTATTTTGTCATATCGTACACTGTCTAATGTGTCCATTCACTCACTTCCCTGTTGTCCGTACCCCAAGAAAAAGGTCATATGTAAATCCCTGCAATTGGTTCACCCTTTCTACTCCACCTTCCCTCCAGTTTCTTGGTATCTCCACTCTCACCACTGGTTCTTAAAAAGATTTTAAGAGACTTGGAAAGGAGTCGATACCCCAACATAACTCAAATAAGTTTTCATTAGAATCGAAGAAAGTGTTTTGGACAAAAAAAATTGTTCTTTCAAGAGAGATTGTCTATGAAATTTTATTTCCTGAAAAATAACACCAATTCTCAGGAAGGATAATAAATTTCCACCTGGGAATTTTGCATAATAAATACATAATGTCAAAAGCACACAAACCTTGATTATGAAAACCCAAGATAAAAATATTTCCATAAACCCAATATATTAGTGAAACAGAAATTGAAACATAGAACCAAGTATTAAATATATTATCATAAAAAGTGACCGATGTTAAGAATGTATATATTTATTGTGGACCGAATGAAGTTTTCTAACGACTTCTACTTGATTAAAAAGATTCTCCACTTAAGCTCAATTATAATCTTTTGCCAAGTTGTTTACAAAATCCTCACTAGTCTACAGTTTCCACCAAGCCAAAACAGTGGATAAGGGACAATTAAACCAGGTATCAGTTTTCTGTACTTCGACATAAAATCTGTAACTTCTATTTAGAAAATATCTTGAGGCAGTTAAAAGTATCTGAATGCCAATGTTTCCTAATTTTTCTTCATGTGAGAGTTTTGCCTCTTCTTTCATTTTTGATCCTGCTGATTGGCTTGATAATAGAATATAACCAATAATGGCCATGAGAGCAGTTCTTAAGATCTATATTTTCTTATTCATCCTCACAATAAACTACAGGGTTAATTTTTTGTCTGGGCTAATGAAATAGAAAAATGTTAACTTAAAAAAAAATAACTTGTGAGATTCACATTGCTGGTAAAGGGCCAACCCAAAATAGTGCCATGGTAGGGTATTGGTAGTTATTTTATTGATCTCTAAATAGTCAGCAACCTTTTCTCCTTTATAAAATTTCATTATTCAGAAACGTCAAGAGTATCAATCATCAACAAAGGCTATCCATGGATATACTTGTTAGGTCAACGCTGCCCTTCCATAAACAGTGCTGTGTATTTAATTATTCTATTGCCCTATTTAATACTGAGTAATTGATATGCATTTGAACTGGCACAAGTCTTTACTTATACTCATGAGAAATGACCTCTTGTTTATTGAAGTAGTCTAGAGATATAATATGTTCTTCCAATGAGAATCTTAAGTTGAAGGGTTTGGATCATGTATCCTGTGAGATCTACTTCCAAAAATAGTGCTTGCCTTGCTACTGTGATATCTGGAGCTTGAGGAAGACAAGGAAAGAACTCGACATCTTAGATTTATGAGGATGCAAATTACCCCTGCCCCCGCCCAAATCTCAAAACAGAAGAACCCTTTCCTCTAAGAAGGTTTTAATCAAGACCATGTATTGAATGAAGACATTGGACGAGATATTCTCCTGTATATGTCAAATGTTTCATTTGACTTAATCTCTCAGCAGGTCTGATAGTTTCTAAATCATTCTGCCATTTCCCTTTTCTACTTGTTTTATTAATATTATTCACTCATGTGTTCTAGACCTTCCTTTTATCTCCAAGGCTCACTCTTTTCAAATTTTAGTTCTAGCTTTTATATTTCAAAAGCATATACACATACCTTTTAAGGCACTTGATAGTGTAATCTACTTAATTTGGTAGTCCATATTCCCTGTCTTCCTAGTTAGTCTATATCAATGGTTCTCAAACTTCCTAATGCTGTGATCCTTTAATATATCTTTATTAAAGATATTTTGGTCCTGCCCCCAACCATAAAAATTATTTTCATTGTGACTTCATCACTGTAATTTTTCTACTGTTATGAATCATCATGATATGCATAATGTATTTCATTTTTACATATTGAACATAATTAAGGTATAGTGATTCATCACAAAACCATATGTAATTATATATTGTGGCATATTTATTTCTAATGACAAATAAATGAAATTTTGTCTTGAAGCAGTGTATAGCATGAGTAACCATTTTCACTCTGGATACTCGTATGTGGGCGTCTCTACATGTGGGCAGACCCACCTGGAGACAGATAGAGGAGTGGTATCTTGGTATCTAAGACCAGAAATTTATGTTTTCCAATGGTCTTAGGTGACCTCTGTGAAAGGGTCATTTGACATCCCAAAGGCGCTGTGGCCCACAGGTTGAGAAGTGCTGATCTATATATTCACTGAAGGACACCATCACATTTGACTGGTGCTATGATTAAATAGGGGCATGCAGTAGTAAAGGGATTGGGGAGAATCAGTGAACATAATTTATGCCTGTTGAATTTCTCCAGTGTTATGGGTCCATAGGTGCTCTCCTTTAATGATACTGTCATTCGAAGAGCTTTTTAGAAAGTGGATTCTTTTGGTTGCTGAGGATACAGAAGCCTAGAGAAATCAAACTACTTGTTAAAAGTCACTTAACTATATTGTGCAGTATGGAGCCATGTCTGACCGGCTCCTAAATCCTTTAGCTCTTTACATTCCATGGTACTTATTAAATATTTCATAAGGAATTAAATTTTGATTTGCAGAGATATGACCCTAAGTCTTGTGTTTCCTTCACAATATGTTTTTCTTGTTGTATATTGATTATTTATAGCACACGAGTAGGATGCAGTAAGCAACCTCTGCTGTCTCGTGGGACTGACTAACATACAGGTCATGGTTCTAGGAATGAATTTGGCCACTATTGCATATGCGAATGCTCACATTTTTTTTCTATGCATCCCCCTAGATTTTCTATTCCCTCTAACTATCTCTGACCAAAAACAGTGAATGGGGTGGTGTATATCACTTATGCGCCATAGAAAATAAGACCATTATGATAATTCCTTGTATCCTCCCCCTCTGCTTCAGCAAGCAGGAATGTTCTCTGTGCTCCTGAAGGATTATGTGGAAGAAGAACTATGAAGATATGTAGGAATCAGAATAAACCTTACGTGTGCAGTAACTGATGCTTGGTAATTAATGTATAGTCTTGATGACTGTCAAAGACAGACTCAATTGCCAAATTATAATTTGACACTTTAAAAAGTAATGATATCATCATATGGGAGTTTACATAAATATTTTTTCTTCCAAGATATGATGTGATGTTTCATGCAATGATATTTTCCCATAACAGAATATCTCTGTATTCATCTGCTTTCTGACATTTTAAAATTAAGGAAAAAACCAAAACCAAAAACTGCTTTCCCCCGTCAACAAAAGCTTCTTAATTCATAAAATTGCTTGCAAAATAGATTGGAGAAGAGAATTTTAACTATTGTGGTATCAGTTTCTCCCTTCAAGAACCTTCATTTCTCAGCTGACCCTCTACTTTACTCACCATGATATCCTTCAGATGCTAGTGTGACTTCAAAATGTCCCTAAAATACTTGAGGCAAAATGCACCATTCTCCCTTTTAAGGAAGATTGTGGTTGTACTTATTTCAATATAGATTTGTCCATTCTTCTGGTCGCCCCTGGCATATTAAATATTCTTCATAAATACCATGATCCAAAGGTAAGGGTTCTTCTTCTGGCCTTCTGACTCATTGCCCAGCTTGTCATATGTACTAGGCAATTGAAAATATGGCTAGTGCCAGGTCTACCTTAGTCCGTGAAGTGACATCAATAAGATCACACATGAAATCAAAAGATAATTTAAAAGATAGAGAAGAAAACAAAGATCCAAGTGGATTTCAGGAGAGATGCTAACCCTTGGCTTCACGTATAGTAGCTAATGTACATAGGCAAATGATGAAGTAAATGAGCTGAACAGAACATTTCAGAGGGCATCTCTAGAGGGCAAACTAAACTATTTGAAAGAAATGTGTAAAGACCTGGAGTTAGAAAACCAAAAAGGAGGTATTTAATTGGGACAATCTGTTGCACAAGACCTCTTAAAGTATTGGCAAGATGGAGATTACTTTGACGATGAAGGTTCACCTGACTGAAGGCATGGCATTTTCAATCACCTCATATGCATGTGAAAATTGGACATCAAGTAAGGAAGATGAATGAAGAATGGCTACATTTGAATGATGGTGTTACCGAAGAGCATTAAAAAGTACCAAGGACTGCTAAAAGAATAAACACCTTGGAAGAAGTTCAGCCAGAATAGTCCTTCAAGGCAAGGGTCATGAGACTGCTTTCTTCTATTTCAGACATGTTGTCGGGAGAGACCATTCCCTGGAGAAAAACACCAGCTTGGTCAAATGTCAGGGCAGCAAAAAAGAGGAAGAGATTCAACAAGCTGGATTGACACAGTGTCTGCATCAGGGATTTCAAACCAAAGAACAATGGTAAGGAATGCCCAAGACCAGGCAGTGTTTCATTTTGTTGTTAATATGAGTCAGAACCGAATTAATGACAATGAACAACCACAATTTTGTTAAGGTTAAGTCATTGGTGGGATTCAGCAGATTCATATGTGTTTAGCAGAACCAATACTTAGTGTTTTGTAGAGTTTGAGGACTTGCTGCTAAAATGGCACTTACCATCAGGGTTTGCTCTAAGTTGGGCGACCAGACAGCCACCCAATATAAATTTGCATTCCTTGTTCTTTTGAGCTATGTCCCAAATTTCCACAAGTTACTTTTAGTGAAATATGCAATCCATGATACTTAAAATGGCCATTAGGGAAGTGAGCCTGTTGTTAAATTATTTGAATTCTACCATTGCTCTAAGCTTTTCGGTTTTCTTTGATTCTTTGCAAGCCTTCGGTTTTCAAGGATTCTTTGCAAGGAATCAAGCAAAGAGTAAATAGAATTGCAAAGGCCTCCTTTCTATAATTATGGAAATGGTTCTAAAAGATTCTATAAAGGGAAAATACATATACACTTTGGAGAAATAACCGCAACTAAAATTGGGAGGTTTCATGGAAGAATTTAATAATTTGGGTAGGGGGAAACTCAGTAAAATACACCCCTTCCCTCCCCCAAAACGCACGGACTTATTTATAGTATATTAAGGTTTTTTTCATGTTTTGGTTGAAACTATGTGTTATTCACAGAATAGACCCACTGGTCCAGAGATGCATTACCAAGAACCAGCGCAATTATCCATATTACTTTAAAATCTAATAACCTAAAAAAAATCTTTGTACACATGCAAATATTTGATGGACCCTAGGTGATGAAGAAGTTAGAAAATGTCAACATAGGAAAAGAGAAATAGTAAAATTCTAACAGTATGATCTTTGTAGAAACCAAGCTGAATAATTCAGTCCCCTTCCATAGCATTTTTCAGTTCTTTTGTTTTAGCTTGAATTATTAATCATTTCTTGCTTTTCAAGCTAGATGCCACCATATGGATACAAATCTGTACATATGAAATATTTTCTGAATGAATAACTCATAGAAAACAACACATTCCAGAACACAACTTTTAATACAGGCTAAGGAATTAGTAATTGACTACTCTGGGCTCAAGATTATGTACTCGGAAGCACAAATCCATTGAAAGAATTTTTTCTTCAAAAAGATTTTATTTGGAAGAAAACATTGTGTCCACAGAGATCATACCCACATTTCATAGTAATAAGCATAATATACATGTATAGTACTTTTTAATGAAAAGTATGATCTTAGAAAAATTATAGAGTATAATTCAGGGTCAATTCCTCTGCTTTTTTTTGTTCTTGTAGAAACTGGTTAGTGATTTCCACAACCTCTTTCCTTTCTCCTTCTTGGTAAAAAGAGTACTAAGCCAGCTTCTTGTGCAGTTTTGCTAATTCAATATAAAAGTAACTGATATTGATCACTTTTATTCTTGACCCATTAAAAAATAAAAATGAAACCTCTGGCAATCCTTCACAATTCTCACCTTCCAAGTGATTACAAAATCTCCCATGGAAGTCACTGAAGTCCAAGATGATGTCAGAAGACCTGTAGAAGATGCTTTTGTGTGTGTGTGTGTGTGTGTGTGTGTGTGTGTGACTTCACTGCCATGGAGGGAGTAGGAACCTCAGCCTTGCTCCTGGAAAGCTGCTACAGGATTTGAATTATCAACCCTGTGGGCTGCAGTCCTGCACACAACCACTACGTCACCGGGGCTCAGCCATGAAGATGTTCTTGTTTAACAGCTCCTGAACTTAAGTAACCAAGAAATGAATTTCGGTTGAATTAAATCAGTTAGATGTGAAAATCTGTTTTTTAAAGTGATGAGCGTTATATATTGTAAGCAATATAGTCAGCACAAGAGTGGACCCATCTTTCAGGACTGCTCACATAAAACACGCTCAGCAACACTAATGCATAAGTCGAATATTGATGAATAATTTATTCTGAGAACCTACCTTAAACCATTCATTGATATAAAGACAAGAATATTCTTGTAGGGTTAATGCATTCTCTCCTTGCAAAAGTATACATGTGCGAAGATAAATTGTATTCGGACAGTGCTTTGGAGACTGTGGAATAAGAATGAGCAAGAATTAAAGGAAGAGAAAAGAGGGTAAAAGTAGTTAGAGGCTGTTGATTATTAATAGTTTGAATGAAAATTCAAGCAGAAGACTTGGAAATACATTATAACTAATCACATTTAAAACTAAGTACACAATAATAAAAGACAAAATCCCACGTGATCAGAGCAGTATAGGGAATATATGAACATTCTGCAAAACTATCTAATAAGCATCCAGAAGAGAAAACAGGAAGAAGATGGCAAGAGGCAGAAAAACAGCTGGATAGAGATGCTAAAATTGAAGTGCCATCACCATATACTTTACAGTAAGTTAGTCAAGTTTGATCTTTTACTTTTTAAAATCTTGTGAATACATTCTGATATTTACAATGTCATAGCACTCAGAAAACTAAATATGTTGGGTCTGATTTTCTATACTTTTTCTCATGTTTGTAGTAGCAATAAAAGTTTTCCACTTAAAAAAGGTTTTCCACTATTCTTTTTTAAAATTATAATACCTTATAATATACCTTTATAATATTCATGAGAAAGAGTCTCTCACTTTTGGAGATAATGAAATTCTGTTCACTACAATATACTCAAGGTAAGGTGAAGACAAATAGATATGAAACTTGGGAAATTATAGATTGAAAATACATAGTTATAAGCCTTAAAATGTAAATGGTGTATAACAAGGGAAAATAATTGTGTTCACTATGCAGAATATGATAACAATAATGGAAGAGTGGAAGGGAAAAATACCACAATTTAAGATATTGACAGAGAAGCCACAGAGTTCAAATTCAGAGAAGATAAAGGGTTGGTGAGGATATACATCAGCACAAACCATTACAGACTGCTGCTGGGAATGGCAGTTGTTAAAATTAGTCAGTTTGGGAAACTGTCACAAAGCTAAAGGCATTCATAACCCATGATTTAAGAACAGTTGTAGTATTGAAAGGATTCATGGTGACACCTCTGTTAAAGGGTTAGCATTCTTAAACAGCTCTCCAAATGAACTTGATGTCCTGTTCTTTGACCCAGCAGAGAGTCAAGAAACAAAATGCCCGGAATCCCCTAAACTGCTTCCAAGACTGTTGCTCTTGTCTGGTCAGCTTTTGCTTCGATTGGACCTCTTCCATCCCTTGGTAGGCTTTGCTTTGATTATGCTTTATCTTCAGAATCCAGTCTGGAATCTTTACAGGCATAGAAAATCCATTTTACCTCCAACAGCATGACTTGTGTTCCTGAACCACTGCCTCTGTGGTTAGCAGCCCAATATAAACTGTACCACACCACCAGGATTGCTGAGCTGGTAAACAACTGGTGTAATGATTCTCAGAGAATCCCTCACAGGGTTTCATATGCAATGTTTACAATCCTTAAAAAAAGAAGATCAGACATAAAGATACTGAAAATAAGGTGTGATAGTAATGAAACTTAAAGAATGCCATTTTTCAATTACATCAACGCCAACGCACTATCATATTGCTGTAAAATTCATGTAGTTGGTTTCTCATGGATAGGAGAAAGAAAAGAAAGCAGTGGAAATATTTGAGGGGATTCTAGCTGGGTGTTTTTCAAAGATGGCAAAATATATCAAGTCAGTGATTTAAAAAGCTCAACAAACACTAAGCATGATAAATGCAAAGAATACGATACCTAAGCACATCCCATATTTACACTCAAGTGAATGGAAAGTCGGAGAGCATGTGGAACTAACTGTGCAGTGATAGAAATATAGATAAGCAATTATCTATACATATTGGTACTGACTAACAGAGGCACAAGAGCAGCTTATAGAAGTCCATTTTCTGGTCTGGATTGTTATTAGATGTGAATGTTTGCCTTGCAAGAATGCACATCATTTTATACTTGTGATTTGTTCATAATACCTTTACATATGTTATACTTCAATAACAAACCCAAACCAAGCTCACTGTTAGTGAGTAAATTCTGACTCATAGCTGCCCTATAGGACTGGTTAGGACGGTTCCTCTGGGTTTCCGACGCTGCAAGTGTTAACAAGAGTAAAACACCTTGTTTTTGTCACGAGGAGAAGGTGGTGTTTTCTAGCTTCTGACATTGTGGTTAACAACTGAATGTGTAGCCCACTACCACCACCAGTGTATCTAAAACCAGACTTTACATAGCCTATGATTTGAAGTCTGACAAGATGATTTTATAATGCATGGAGATTCGTGTACTTTGAACATGTGATCAGGAGAGACAAGTTGAGCTCATCTCTGTCACCCTTGGTAAGGTAGAGGGGCAGCAAAAACAATAGGGTTCGCCTGGAGTAGATGGACTGACACACTGGTGGCATGGGTGAGCTCAAACATCGGAGCAATTGGGAGGATGGCCTGGGACTGTCTTCGTGTCTTCTGGTGCACATCCTTCCCTATGAGTTGGAACTGACATGGAGGTACCAAACAGCAAAGATCCAAGTCCCTAAGCTGTACCAAAGCACATAGGAAGAGAGAGAACAAGATACAAAAATTAACTCTATCAGTTATCAAGCTTTATTATCGAATTGCATGTTTATTATCCAGGCCTGGACATCCCAATCAAAATAAGGACTCATGGTCAGTTTGATCAAAGTGGATGGCCTGTATGGCAGGGGCAAACAGCTAGTAAAGTGACTCTGGGAGAAACAACAATAGCACAATCACATGGGAGGCAAAATGGATTTCACTCCTCTCTAACGCTATACACATTAAATTTTTGGTGAATGCCAAATCAAATGTGAAAATCCCAAACAGAAGCTTCTAGAAGATAACAGAGCAAGCTATTTTTATACCTTGCTATACAAAATAAAATCTATGCCACAGCATAGAAGAAACAATAAATGAAAATAAAATATTGAGAAATTTGACTGCATGAAATTTTCAAAATTATCTTCACAAAATTACCATTATGATACATAGAATATATATTCCACAGAGTGATGGAAGAGATGTGTGCTATATTTAAAATCACAAAAGATTTGTGCCCATCGTATACAAATTTCTTGCATGTGATAAAAAGACAAATAACCTAATAATAAATCAGTGTAGGTATTTTAGAAAGTCCCTCACCTGTGAGGTTTACAAAGTGCCAATAAAAATAAGTGTAAAAGCTCTCCAGGAGCAAGGCTGGGCTTCCTACTCCCACCATGGCAGTGAGGCCACACACAAAAAAGTGTAAAAACTCCATATTATACAGGGAACTAGAAACTAAAAGCAAAATAATGTGCCATCACAAAAAATATTACAATGACCAAAAAAACAAAAATAAACTATGCATCAAATGTGGTCCTAGGCGGTCTTGGTTAACCCTGGTATATGCTAACAGGTTTTGAATCTTCTGAAGTTCTATAATCTAGTTCTATAAACTGAGCTACATAAACTTGAGTAAAGTGGCTAATGGGAAGAAGCTCCAACAAAGTTATCTAGGAAACTTGTAAACAAAGTAATAAATTGAGTTTTGTTTCCTTACTCACTAATGCCAGAATCCTCTGCCCATTGACTTGCTAATTGGGCTTTAGAAATCTGATTTTATCCAACAGGATTGAAATGCTGTCTATGTGTAAGGAAAGGTGGAGTTAAAATATTGTCATGATGGTCTCTTCTTTTGTTCTGTAGTTTTGGTTATAAACACTGACTGTATCTAAGTGACCACTGCTTGGTGGAAGTTAAATAATTATCTGTACACTAAGATCAATACAAACCACACAAATAGATCAGGCTTCATGAATTCATTTTCTTCCAAAGCATGATAATGATTAAAAATTGTTTATAAAGGGCATGGTGTGATTTCATTTAAGGACAATATGTCACTTGGGTTTTTGTTTTCCTTTATTTTCTATACTTATTCCCTTCTGCCTTCTGCACTGTGGACCAAAAATATTGCTCTGAGGAAGTGGATTTGGAGCACTCTGTGGGGATTTTCCACATTAGAAGACAAAGCAGGGGTCCCTAACACGTCTGTTTGAAGCTTATAAGTTTGTTGAGTCTCAGGCTTCAATACAAAGAAAACATACACATCTGTTGGTCAGGAATAACTGCTCACTAACCTGAAGCATTACTTGCCTTGAAAATTTTCATTCAGTTATAATCTAACAAACTGGTCTAATAATAGACCAATGAATCAATTAGTAATATTTTTTAGTAAACTGGATCAGACAACAAAAGACCAATGAATAAACATTGTAGCCTCCATAGTAAAAGCCACTAAAGGTATTTCAAATAGTGTGTGCATTATAAATGCTTACTGAAACTCTTGTAGGATTTATCCAAGCTATATTAAACTGTTTTGTTTTGTATTAAACTTTATAAACCAAATTCTGATTTAAAAACTGCATTATGGATTATACACTAAGGTCATTTTAATTACAGTTACCAAATGATTTCCACATATATCGCCCATTGCCTTTTTCAAACATCACCCTCAAAAGAAAAGATGATAGTTTTCTAAGAAATGGTTCTTATCGATACTACATCCCTATTTGTAAAGTTTCAGGATACTTTACTCTTTATGAAATTTGTTGGCAGCTCACTAGTCTATGAGGGTTTCTCTGAAACACTCATTTATTCTACTGTACAGAATGTAGATTGTTGTTAAGTTTTTATTGACTGATGTTCTTTCTTGCTGTTGAAGATTTATAACATTAACACTCAGGAGCAGAGCATCTTTAGAGTGATAGTTAGGAATAAAGTTAATGCACTAGAAAAATTTTCAAGAAATATACATTGCTTTGCTCAATCAGTGTTTGGAGATTTTTTTTTTAATTTTTTTATTAAGTCCTGTCTTATAAAATTCTCTTTGAAGACTGTTTCACATAAAGACTGATTCCCAGAAGTTATGTTCTTTATATAAAATGGGGCTTTAGATGTATGCCCCTCCCCTAGCACCTCTTTCCATTGACTAGGTACCTCTGAGTTTCTCAGTGACCAATTTTCACCCAATTTGCGGAATCACTCATTTGAGAGATGACCCAGAGTGCCTACAATTAGCTTTGAAAAATGAATGGGTTCAGTTTGTCACAAAAACACTCAAAGGAAATTCAAAAGAAGTTTGCTGTGAAAGGAGGAAGACATCCTTCCAAGGATGATCACAAAAATGGCTATCACTGTAAGCCAAAACCCCAAAATGAATTGGACAGATAACAAGTTCTTTAACAAATTGTCTTGAATTGAAATGAGCAGCACAGTTTCCCTAATATTTGAGATATTGGTTGATCAAACATTAATATTGGTTGTCCAAATACTATTACTTCTGATAGCTGGTATGTTAGACAGGGTTCCCTAGAGACACAAAGCCAGAACACTTAGGGCTGCATGTACAAAATAAAAAAATAAACAGATAATTAGTCCACAGAGCAGTATGAAGGGATCAGTTCAAGTCACTTCCTTGGGAGTTAATATATTCGCAGTCCTTCAACTCATGAGAGCTGCTGGTGCAAGTCAAGGGAGCAGACACTGAGTCTTTTGTAGAGCAATGCAGGCAGTCCAGTCAAAGGCAGCTATCAACAGAGTGGGTAACCAACAGTCAGCCAGATGATAGGGTCCGACAGTCCTCAGCTTAAGTGATACACCAGCGGTGAAGCAGTTCTTGAAGGAACCTCAAACTATAGCAGCAAGGTCTATGAGTCAGGTGTCTCATAGGTAGTGTAGCTTAAAAGTTGAGGTGGAGAATTAGCTAAAGTAGCTGTACACTGGTGCGATCATCAGAGCAAGAGACAGAAAGGTGACTCTCACTGAATCATTTATCTCTTAAACTGTGACCTTATGTGTTTATTGGCCAGGTTGGCACAATAAACCTACCTATCACAGTCAGGTACCATGTGGTTTCCTGCCTACATATTGCTGTTGCACCAATGGTTTCCGTGATCACTTCCTGGGACCATGTCATAAGAACTAAGTGTAATTAGATTATGATTGCATGAGAGCTCAAAATCCATTCAGATATCTGTGTCTCTGATTTGGTTCTGGCTCGTGCTCGCTCCACTCAACTGGTGCTCGGCTAGGGGTACAACTAAAATCCATGCCACTTGCCTTACTTCCTGCACCCTCAGTCTGTGCCCTCTGTGGTAACTTTTTTATCTGCTTAATTTCTCGCCGATGTTCTCATTCCCTGCCATCAAGTGCATTTGGACTCACAGTGACTCTATAAGACAGGGTAAAACTGTCACTGTGGGTTTCTGAAACTGTAGCTCTTGACAGGAGGAGAAAGCCTCATCTGAACTATAAGTGTGAAAACTACTGTTTGCCTGTTTATTTTTCCCAAACCTTGGTTTCCTCTTATTCTGAAAATTGTCAAAACACTTAAAAACGTTTTTATATGTGTATGTGATTCACAGTTCACAGCTCATGTCCCCTCGTATCCACTGAGTCCCACAGAGGTGGATCCCTTGCCCACAGACAATGCAATCATCCACGCAGAGGACGTTTGCAAAGATTTTTGAGGAAAAAAATAGAATTAAGCCAGGAAAGTACAACCAAAATTCTATAATAACCCCAGGATAAAATCTAGTGTTGCAACAGTCTGCAATGTGGGCCTCAAGTGGTAAGTGTGGTTAGAGGAAGGGGAGAATAAAAGGAATTTAAGAATTTCTCATTTTGACTTGGAAGTTGCTCTTCACAGGGAGTCCTAAAAGGTTTATTGGATTTTGAAATTTCAAGTTTATGGGGATAAGGGCTGTGATATGCCTGTGACTCATAGATCATTACTGTGACAGCCTGTTTTCAGTCGCACCCTTCCACACTGATACCTTGGATGTCTTGTCAGTCCTTGGCTCTGTGACATTCAACACTGCCAGGCCTCTGCTGACTTGGTGGGACCTCATGCATATTTCTGAGGGAAGGTGTTAAGATCTGACTTGGCTTTCTGTTATGGTGGACAGGGTAGTTTCCTGTTGCTTTTTTCTCCAATAAGAGAGCACAGTCCACTTGATTCAAGGATTCTTTTCCACCTTTGCTCTAGCCAGACAAGCTACACATGCCTTTGAGTTTTTGCGTAACTTTCCTATATGGCATTATGACAGATTAATTGAAAGGTTTTAGGTGCCTGTCAAGAGTCACTTAAATGAATGGTACTTTGAGAACTACAACTTCACTTCTGATGAGTATCACTTATTGTACTGTTTCAGGAACAGGTATTTAATACGAACATATTAAAATGTCAGTCATCTGGTGAGGGTAAAAGAGGAAGTTATGCAGCGCAAACAATGCTTTCTTTATGCCTGGGCCCGACAGCAACTCCACGTTTGCCACCCCTTTCCTAATTTCATTTTATTTCTCAGAAGCTGAGTTCCAAGGAACATAACTCAGGAAAACCTGAATATCTTTTTCTTTTCAGCGGCACCCACCTCTACAATCAGAAAACATATACACATCATCTGTTTTCACCAACAGTAGTATACTCATATATATTTATTAAAAATTAGTCTATAAAAATTTACAATTGTAGACATGTAGTGTTTGAGGTGAACAATAATTTTGTCCATTGCATTTTCCCATTACCTCTCTTGGATAATGGCCCTGTCCAATCAGGGACTGAATAGTCATTCTTCTGACCAGAGAGTAAGAGAGCCATGAAGAGAGACCAGACCATAGGAACAAACAGAGCTGTTTGCTTATGTTTTCTCTGCCTCCTACTGAAAACAGAGACTTCCCAGCCCTCATTTTCTTACTTTATAAAATGGTGATTACAACACCTCTTTCAAACAATGGTTCTGATAGCACTTTCTCCTTCTTCTTCTTTTTCTTCTTCTCCTTCTTCTTCACTGAGCTTATATAAATTTTGAAAGGAAAATATTGAGGTAGCACATTATTAGGAAATAAAGAATCTGAACAAAGAGATCTGTCAGAATGCAGTATCTACTGTCTAGTTTTAAAATGACTTTCAAGAAGCACATATGCTGTTTGTATCTATAGTTATAAATTTGGGCAATGCACCAAAGCCTTCGGTTGAACTCAGGGAAAGTGACAGTAGGCAGCCTTTTTTTTTTTTTTTTTTGGCAAATTAAAAACTGTTCTGTGGGGTTGCAGAAACACAGGATAAAATTCCACGGAACAGTCTTTCATGCATGCTGCTGTTGTGGCCTTTGTCAGGTGCCATTTAGTCAGTTCTGACCCTGTTCACAAATGAAGGAAATACTGCCCAATCCTGCATGATCCTGACAATTACAGTCGTTTATGCATCTCTTTCAGAATCTTCCTCTTTGTGCTATCTACTTGGCTAAGCATGATGTCCTTCCCCAGTACTGATCTGATCCTGGGGGCTCGATGGAACGTGGATGTCTAGAAAGGAGCGATGGAATATATGTACAAGTATGTTGGATACAATTGATGTATGGTTTGCAATAAGAGTCGTAAGCACCCCCAATAAGATGATTAAAACAAAAAAAGTCAAAACCATACAAGCTTTGAGTCTTTCCCTCCCCACTTTAAGAAGCCCTGGGGTTGGACTTCCTCTAAAATAGAAGTGTTTCATTATCTTTCAGTTCATGAATTTTCAATATTCTTGGCCAAAACCTTAATTCGAATGCATCAATTCTTTTCTAGTATTTCCTTATTCATTGTCCAGCTTACAGATACATAGGAGAGGATTGAAAATACACTGGTCTAGATTAAATACACCTTCATACTCAAAGTGAGTAAATAATCAGAAAACCTGGATTATATTAAGAAGTGTTTGTCATCACGATTGGAGAAAGACTTATTAGCCACCTGCAATAAGGAAAGTGAGGAGGTCTTGAAACACTCATTGAAGAAGATCAAGGATTATAGTCTGAGGATCAAGGATTGTGGACTGAAGACTTCACTATGAATTACAACTCAATGTCAAGAAGACCCAAATCCTCACAACCAGACCAATAAGGAACATGGTAAACAGAGAGAAGACTGAAGTTGTCGAGGCTTTCATTTTGCTTAGATCCCCAAGCAAGATTCATGGAAGTAGCACTCCAGGGATTAAATCATGCATTTCATTCAGTGAATATGACAAAGCAAAACTTCATCCAGTTTCCAAGGCTGTAGATCCTTGCAGTAACAGAATACCATATCTTTCTCCCAAAGATGAATTCAAATCCCAACTAGTGAATTCATATCCCATGCTTTAATCACGGTGTCATCAGGGCTCCTTTATCTATTTATACTGTGCCTAATGCCATGATATATCCTTTATTTATTACTATATACTTTGGACATAACTCTATTCCCTTGGAGAAATGGCCCTTATGTACCCTCTACTCATGTAGCTTGCACAAATTCACTTCCAACTTGAATGTTAAATAGTGTGCCAGACCAAGTATTCAGCATACCCCTTAAAGTCTTCCCATAATGATTGCTTAGAAGATATCTTGAGGCCACAGGGAGATACTTGGTCTATGTATGGTAAAATTTAGGAGCATAGATTATGAGTTGGAAGCATACAAACTCTTAGTAATTTAGGAATTGGGTTAACTTCTGTTTTCAGCTATATCTGAAATATGAACTAACTAGATTTTAACTCTAGAAAAATTCACTGCCATTGGGTCAATGCTGACGTATCTTGAACCTTTAAGACAAGGTAGACCTGACCCTGTGCATTTCTGAGACTGTCACTCTTTACTTAGTAGAAAACCTGATCTTTTTCCGGCTTAGCAGCTAGTGCTTGCAAACTGCCGACCTTGCAATCACAGCTTATGCGCACAACCACAATGTTTCCAGAGCTCCCACTTGAGCTAACAACAGACTTTGTGTGTTTGTGTGTTCTTGTTTGTTAGAATTCCTCATGAGAAAATCAGGATTCTAAGCAATAAACTCCTCAAAGCTTGAAGAATCTTAGGTGGACATCATTGATGTTTATAAAGAAAGAATATTGTCATAGCAGAAGTAAAAACATAAGGAGAGGGCAGTGATTCATCAGTGAAAGTGCATTCCAGTTAAATGAGGAATATTCTCGTAGCCTTTTGAAAATAAGCTATAAGTTTATAATCTCAGGGAAAAGTCATTAAATATATGTGCATTTTGATCTAGAATTTGTGAGCAAGTGACTGGGAGGTACACAAGAGTTTCAAAGGGTTTATGGGAAAACAACTTTGTCTTTTGCTTTCACCATGCCAAGAACATTGAGAAGCCCCTGGTACTTTTATTCCATACGCCAAATTGCTCTTAAAGTGATTAACTATTTTACAGATTGTGGTGTCAAAATATATTGAACCTAAACAATTTGAATTTGATTTTCCAGCTATTTCCAGAACTTTTTGTTGTTTAAAATTAGGAAAGTCAATCATCAACATAGCCAATCTATGGAAGTGCGATTCTGTGCGCCCTGATAATGAAGCAGCCCGTGGGGGAAAGGAAGCAGTGCACCAATGAGGGGAAAAGGAAGAGCTCAGGGTTCTGTCAGGTTCCACATAACATTTGTAAATCTTTCTGCCACTGGAGTTATATTTGGAAAATGAAATTCTCAAGCTTTTCTCACACACATACTGGTTTTAAATATTGAAAAGAATGGCAGGATTTCTGATACATAAAGCTGCTAATTATTGTGTATGTGTGTTAATTCCATCATAAAAATATTATCCTTAAAAACAAAGAAAAGTCAATATAGAAACTATAGACCACTCCTTTTCCAAATTGTAGCTAGTCTTTGACTTCCATGTTGGATTATACTAAGTCAGCTCCAACTCCATTCCAGCAACTGCTCTCTCTTAGCAATATGTCTAAGGTACATGCAATGAAAGAAGCATTCTGTCTTAATTTTTGACAAGAATTCATTCATCTGGCAGTGCACGGTATACTGTTTATTTTGTGTCAAACACTGCTTGAAAAATTTAATATGCTCATTTATTAAAATAAAGGGTCTTATGATACATTAATATTTTACCTAGTTGATAAATTGAGGAAAAAGAGACATAGCACCATGTAAACATTTTTCTTCAATGAAGTAGAATATAATGAGTCACAGCTAAGATGCACAGAAGCATTTCCATTCTAGACAGTGATTCTCAACCTTCCAAACGCCAGGACTCTTACACACAGTTCTCCATGTTGTGATGATCTCCAACCATAACATTATTTTCATTGCTACTTCATAACTCATTTTGCTACTGTTATCAATTATAATGTAAATATCTGATATGTAGGATGTATTTTCATAGTTACAAATGGAACATAATTAAAGCATAGTGATTAATCACAAATCCAATATGTAATTGCATATTGTGAAATATTAATTTTTAATTACAAATAGATAAAAGTTTGTCTTGAAGCATGGTGTAGCATAGATAATAGTCTTACTATAACAATGGTAAGCTACATTGCTACATTTTGCGATAGTATGTGTAAAAAGCCAATGTCAGTGGGAAGGTTGAAATAGTTTGTCTCTCACCAGATCAGCATATCTGCATGTGGATAGATTCTCCTGATGGTCTTAGGCGACCCCTGTGAAAGAGTCTTTCAATTCCCAAAGCGGTCATGACCCACAGGTTGAGAACCACTGTTCTATTGCTTACATCTCACCACTAAAACTTTTGCCATTACCTAATCCTCCAGATATAAGCAACATCAATATCTTGATAAACTGCAATCATTTGCTTTTTAAGACTTATAACTGCACTCTGTATAAACCTTTCTTTTCATACTGCCTCTCACTTTAAAACCATTTCCAAAGTTATTACATGGTCTTTGTTAACATTTCATTCACTGTGTTATAACCAAATGACTGAAGGGGCAAATTAATTTAACAGGTACCATATTTTAGGGAAGAAAGTTATCTCTGATTTTCAGAATTAAGAAGCAATGTTCTAATCTCAACATATTTGAGGACATAAAGATTTTTCTTCATTTCATTTCCTTAGGAAAAATCATTGACTAAAAATTATTAGATCAAAGTATTAATCCTGCTTTGCCTTACATATATCAAAAATATATGCAACCTGTGTATGTTACAAAGGAGTATGTCAAAGTGTGCTTGGAAACATGCTATTTATTGATTATTATTATTCATTTATATATAATTTATTATGAAGGCTTTATTATATCAAGCAAAACATGTAGGTCATCAATGAGTTATGAATGTCCAACTAACACACTACTCATACCAACTTGCCTTTTTGCTTCTCCGTATTTGCCCTCACTTTGAAGCGACTGAACCAGACTCTACGGGTAGCAAATGCAGCATTATCACCTTCCCGGGCTGCAGGTGTAGATTTCAAATCGCTGAACAGGCTTCAGCCTTTTCTTGCAGGAAGGAATGGCTACACACAAAACCCATGCCCCTGTTCTGATTTATCTACACATTTGACTTACAGACTTACGGAGACGTGAAGATCTACTTGGAACAATCTCATCCAGAGCCAAGGGATTACCTGTAATACATGTTACTTCTTAGATTCTTTTGCATCATTGTTGCAGATAACACTGATTTCATTATTTTTCCCAGACCAGAGATAGATAAGATAGAAAGATTGTCTTCTTACATAATGACTCTACTTGAGTGATATTAACAATGCTGAGAAAAAGTAAATTCATAGTTCAAATATTCATATTCCAAATTGATCCAGTTTTCATCTATTGCGGAGTAATCTTAAAGAACAAACAGAACGTTTACATACTTCTGGCTAAAAATGTTCACCCTATTGACCAATTATTGCTTTAAAAACAAGCTATGTGGCTGTTTTTCCAAACCCATTATTCTTTCATAAATTGTACGCAGTGGAACTAGTTTCTTTTTGAACTTTATGCCACATGTCTTATTGATTCACTAAATTTTTGTGTTTTATATCATTTTTGCATACACATTCATTTTTCCCTTTTAAACTTAAATATATGGCCTGCTGTTGCCTGTACCACAGGACAGTTTGGATTCCTACTGTTAAATGATTTGAAATGTACATTCAAATCTTCCTCCAACTCGCATGTGTACTAGGTCAGAGGTCTCCAAACAATGGAGGTATATATAATAAGGGTATACAATCGTGTATTATGAGAAAAGCATTCCAGTTAAAATTATCTTTTATTTATTCTGATTACAATAAAGAGGTTTTAGTAAAATTTATATATAAGCTTAGTGTCTAACACCTCAATCACACTCTTTTAAAAAACAAATGAAAAGTTTCAGACTGAGATCTTTGTACACTTCAACATATGCAGTTAAAATGTGCATATTTTTCATGATTTTGGAAGCTCCTGCATCACTGTACACACACATATGTATGACTGGTTTTCCATTCTTTTTTTTAGCTATTTTTATGGGACTTTTACAGCCCCTATATACACATCAATTGTATCAAGCATATTTGTACATATGTTGCCATCATCATTTTCTAAACATTTACTCTCTGTTTGAGTCCTTGGTATCAGCTACTTTGTTTTCCTGCCATGCACCACTTCCACACGCACCCCACACATACACTGGTTTTCTATTCTTGACCAAGAAATAAGTAAAACTTACTTTCCAAATAATTGCTACTTGAGTGATTTTAAAAGCTATCAAATGAGTAACACAGAAGAGATATAAGTATAATAAAATCCATAATGGTGGTTTTTGAGGATGGATGGAGGAAAAGTAGGAGTGGGGAGAACCACATTTATTGAGATTTTACAGGATATTGTTGTTGGTTTCATTTGTTGGGATGGACTGTGTACTTCTTAAAATAAAAATATCTCTAGATTCCTTATCCCTTAGACCTAAATATTGATCTGTTCATCTTAAAGGGAAAGAGAGAGAGACTAAGTGAAATGGATTTTGAGTCATGACAAACAAGTTCACTTCAAATATATGAAAGAAAAAAAAAACAGTGCAGTGGTGTCACCCATATGATTATATGTTGGGAACAAGCGATGGTGCTACAGTGTTTGCTTCACTAGTTCATTGCAGGAATGTTGTGTAACACCTTCCCGTACTTCAGAACTAGGGTTTATCTGTGTGCCTTTATTATCGCTTCAATCAACCACTGACATCAAATCTATTCCAACTTATAAAGGCACTGTAGAATAGAGAAGAACAGGCCTAGGGGTTTCTGAGACAGTACATATTTATGAAAGTATAATGCTTCACCTTTCTCTCATGGGGCACCTGGTGATTTCAACCCACTGACCTTGACATCAGCAGCACAATGAATAACCCACTGTGCTACCAAGTTTCCTGTATTTATCATAGCATATTGTGATGTTTGAAGACACGTGGGGTGAAAGTCAGGTAATTATGTGCTCTTTGTGCATTTGTGGCACCCACTAGAGATGCTTTCACTACGCTTTTATTTTGACTCTCTCTGCTAAGTGCTGATGGAGCATTGTTTACATTCTCCTAGGTGATATTTATGGCAGAAAAATGAGTTTTCTACTACCATAAAGAATTCATCTCAGAAACTCACAGGGGCAATTCTGCCCTGCCCTCCAGGGTCTCCATGAGTTGGTGTTGACTTCGTGGCAATGATTTTGGTTTTTCTGAGAGGTACTGTTTTTTATACTGATGATCTCAGTATATTTCTGCAACACTTTCTCTGAAGTTTGTCTGTTGTGAAAATCATCCAATTGTTTTACAGCTTTAACAAATGCATATCTCTGCAAGTCTGTGGTTTATTAATGATTAGTCATTTGTTTCCAGTTATCAAGCCATGAGAGAGATTTGTAGTAGATGACCTTTGTTGATGGCAGTGATGTTGGTGTTTCATTGTTATACTGATATGCAGACAGAGTAAAGCAAGTTTATTTCCTGATTATCCCCAATTTCTTATTTTGGTCTAAAAATAATAGAAATGTATGAAATTGTCAAGAGGTCAGGAAATTTAGAAGATTATTTTGATACATCCAAATATAAAAGTTAATGTTTAAAAGGGAATAATGTAGCACAGAAGTATCACACTGTATTAATGTTCCCAAAATAATACAATAGGAAGCTTATCTGCCATTTATATAGCAAAAAACAAACCAAAAGTTGTTTAAAACATGATATTCTGAAGGCAAACATGCTACTTATCAAAAACATTGCCATGAAGATAATTCCTTTTACCTTGGTAACTTAGTTTGTCTATTCTATATGAATGCCAAATGTATAGTATATTTCCTTGTGAAAAATTTTCTAAATTAAAAGTATTGAGTGGGGCTTCTGCTTCTAATCAATATGGAATAATAGTGTCTGGATTTGCCATCTATTCTGAACAACTAAAAAGGAAAATCACATAATATATGAACCACTGGTTCTCCAGACACTGGTAATTACGCATTAAAGAGCAATAATTCCTTAGAGATAAGAAACAAAAGAGGTAAGTTCTGCTGTTGCCATTGACTGTTGAGTAGGAAATGTCTATGCTATGCTTTAGGGAAGTGGATTACAGGTTGGAGATCTTGAGAAACCAAAGAGGATAGAATTAGTCATAGAAACGCCACAGGGGAGAACGCTGCAGAGAAAACTGTGGTCACCAACAGAAAGTCTTACTTGGGTGTTCTCTTGAGTACAGATAGATACCTGTGAAAAAAGTCACCCACAAGGAGGAGAAGAATCACTAGAAAGGAACAGAGGAAACCATCCAGATATCACACTGATTGGGAAATAGCATAAGTCCCAAATAGTCTGAAAGAAAACTTTATAATTTGCTGTGTACCAGTTAGAGTTTTAAGGATCTTCCACCATGTGGGGGCAAAAATAAACCTAAGCTACTTGATTTTCTGGTTGAATAAGATGCAAAGCAAAAACGTTTAGGATATCAAGTTACTAACAAGAAAAAATTCACAATTTCAAACATCTTTTTCTTTTAATGAAGGCATGTAGACACACATCAAGTGTAATTCATAGTTAGGAGAAAATTAATAATTTAAGGCTCTCCCAAGATGGATATTCATGATAGAATTGGAAGGTAAAACCATTAGATTTTACTTTATTTCATATGATGAAGGGTTACAGGAAATATTGTATATATTTAGTAGAGATTTAGAAGATATAAAAAGACCCCAAAGTACTAGAGGTAAAAATTTTGAATTTCTGAGGTGAAAAATAGTTTTGATTATATTAACAACAGATCACAAACTGCAGAAGTAAAGATTAGTGAACTCAAAGGCTGTGGCACACATTATCCAAAATAAAATACCAGGGAAGAAAATATTACAAATCAGACAGATATCAATAAATCTGGGCCAACTGCAGGATGTCAAATATACAAGCAATTTCCAACTGGCATTAGACTTTCATTCATAAAAAATTTATTAGTATACCTTTAAAAAATCATTTTATTAGGGGCTCTTACAACTCTTGTTACAATCCATGTATCAATTGTATCTGACATATTTGTCCAAATATTGTCATCATTCCTTTCTATACATTTACTTCCATTGAACCCTTGAGTTCCCGCCTTTCCCCCCTCCCTCCTCACATCTCCCGTCTACCCCCCATCCTTTTGGTACTGCTAGTCCCATTGCTGTTCCTGCATTCCATGTGTCCTGAGCTTTATCTCTTGCCTATATCAATGTATATGTTTCCTTCTAGTCTCGGGTCATGATACTGGGAGGGAGGACAAGGGATCAGAGGTACGTTGCATGATCCCTTTTGCTCTACAGCACCCTGGTTGACTCGTTCCCTCCCTGCAATCCCTCTGTGGGGGGATGTTACATTATCCACAGATGGGCTTTGAGACTCTGCTCCACTCTACCCATTTTCACCAATGCATTTTTATTTGTTGTAAATCTTCTGATACCCACTGCCTGATGTCAATGACACCTCACTATTGCACTTGCTGACATGCTTCTTCCATATGGGCTTGTTGCTTCACTTTTGGATGGCTGCTTGTTTAACTTCAAGCCTTTAAGACCCTAGATACTGTATCTCTTAATAGCAGGACACCATCTTCTGTTTTTACCATATCTGCTTATGCACCCATGTTGTCTTCAGCGATCTTGTGTGTGTATGTGTGGGCACACACATTAAACAATGCCAATTTGTCAGGACAGAGTGTTGCTAGAACAAAAGTTATGTTGAGGGAAGATATGAGCTGAAACCCAAGTCCCATCTGCAACCTCAGTATACATAAACCAATACGTTTATTTCCCCCTTCTTCCATTTCTTAGTACTTCCTCTCAGCTAGATTGGTGTTGCTCTAATACCCACAGGATTTCTACACCCCTCTAGATGTTGCTTTTGATTGGCTAGTTATTCTTCTGGCCGTGATCCCATCTGCTCACCAAACCCTTCTCCATGCCTCCATCTCCGTCCTAGACCTTTCAGGGCTATTGGCCTCATTACTTTCTCCCCAAGCTTCCCTCACATGTCCTTCCCAAGCAGGTAAACCAGTAATGTGCTAGTCTGAACAATAAGAAAACATGGTTGTGTGTGTGTGTGTGTTTGTGTGTGTGTGTGTGTGAGAGAGAGAGAGAGAGAGAGAGAGAGAAAACACAAGTAGGTCTGTTTGCTGACCCCAATGAGTCCCTGCGAAGATTCAGGGGCTGTCCCTCCTAGGCCAAAGTCCATTCTTGGGACTTCTCAGGGACTCTGTGGAAAAGCTTTACTCCAATTGTTGATCTGTTTGCTCCATTCCTGATTTGTCCCACTATATGGGGATTCAGTCCACACTGTCACTCCCTCCCCATAATGTGTCCCCATCATTGTCCTCTGTCACTGTATGTTCCAGTTGGGTGACAATATATCTTGAGTCATTGGCAGTCCTACGGTCCTCTGTGTGCCTCAGCAGCTCTGTGCAGGGACACCATCCTCCAGGCTTGGTGCGTACAGTGAGTCTAGGCCGAC
The DNA here is from genome assembly GCA_004026705.1 of Nesogale talazaci. NCBI lineage: Eukaryota > Metazoa > Chordata > Mammalia > Afrosoricida > Tenrecidae > Nesogale > Nesogale talazaci. Next base: position 160,356 of record PVJH01000464.1, read on the forward strand.
TGTCCCTTTATCTTTTTCCTTCTTCTGACTTCCACCCAACTGCCGGTGCCTCCACTGTTCTATTGTGAGATAAGTGTCATTTCTTCTATTCCTACTGTACTGATCACAATTTTCTCAGGGGACTTATGCTATACTTGTCCTTTGGTGATTGACTGACTACGCTTAACATAATTCCAACTCTTTTCATGAAATGACGTGTTTCATGTTATTGTCCGCATACTTTTTAGTGGTGTGTTGTACTCCATTGTGTGTATGTCCCAGAGTTTACTAATCCACTCATCTGTTGATGGAAATTTAAGTTGTTTCTAATTCTTTGTGATTGTGAATTGCACCAAAATGAATATTGGAGTGCAGATGATGACTAGTCATGTTTTACTTCTTACCTCTTGTTTGTATATGCCCAGTAGAAGGATCAATGGGTCATAGGTAAAATGATTTCCATTTTATTTGAGTATTGCCTGACTGATTTCCACAATGGCTGTGTATAACTATGTGACATCAAGAGTGGAGGACAATTCCTATTTCACCACAGTCCCTCCAACATTTGTTGATCTCTGATTATCTGATTTGGGCTACTCTCAAGGGCGTTAGATGGTATCGCATGGTTGTTTTAATTTGCATTTCTCTTATGGTTAATGAATAGAAACACTTTCTCATGCATTTATTAGGCATATGGGTATCTTCCCTAGTGAAATTTCTTTTCAGTTTTTTTGCTACTTCCTCAGTAGGTTAACTGTTTTCCTCTATGCAGGTGAGGAGGGTATTGTAGATTTTAAAACCTTTTGCCTGACATATCATTACCAAAAATCCTCTCCTAGTCTGTGGGTTGCCTCTTACCCTCTTGGTGAAGTCTTTCAAGGTGTACAGGTGTTTTATTCTTACTAAATCCAATTTTTTGATTTCCAGTTCACCTGTGTGTGTATATCCTTCCCTACTGGGGTGAGCCTATGTCTTCCCTGAACCAATGATCTTAGGCTAGTCCCAGTTCCTTCCTTGATGGTCCTGGTGGTTTGGGGTTTTACTTTCTAGGTCTGTGATCCACCTTGAATTTATTCTTGTGGCTGGGTCAGGTAAATATCTTATTTAATTTTTTTACATGTGGATATCTTTTGTTTCCAGCACCACTTGTTAAAGAGGGCATAGCTTTCCCACTTGATGCTTTTGGGGACCTTATCAAAGATCAGTTGTCTGTATGCTGATGGTTTTACTTCTGAGCTTTCTGTTCTTTTATACTGCTCTAAGTATGTGTCATTATGCCAGTACCACTCTGTTTTGACCATTGTGGTTGTGTCGTAGGGGTTAAAATCAGGTTAACGGAGTCCTCCGACATTGTTCTTCTGGAGGAGTTTTCTGCTAATTCTGGGCATCTTCCCTCTCCATTTGAAATTTGTTGTCATTTTTTCCCCATTATTTGAAGATGGTTACTGGTACTTGAATCAGAATAGATTAAACTTATAAAGTGCTTGGGTAGAATTGATATCTTTACTGTGTTGAATCTTTCAATCCACCAGCGTGGGATGTTCTTCCATTTGTAGAGGACGCTTTTGATTTCCTGTAATAGGGTCTTGTAATTTTTACTGTATAGGTCTTTAGTTTTGTTGTTGTTAAATATGTTCCTAGGTATTTCAATTTGTCCTTGGCTATTGTGAAACTTACTGCTTTCTTGATCTTCTTTTCGTTGGTCCTGTCCAATGTATATAACAAATCTATAAACTTCTGTTTGTAGAGTTTGTATCCTGCCACTCTTCCATATTCCTCTACCATTGTCAGTATTCCTGTTGTGGAGCTTTGCAGGTTTTCAATGTAAAGAATCATGTTGTCTGCAAATAGCAATATTTTCACCTCCTCCTCTCCCAGTTGCATACCATTAATATCCTTCCACTGTCTTATGTTGTTATATAAGACCTCCAGTGGGATATTGAATAGAAGTGGGGGCAAGGAGCATCTTTGTCTGATCCTCCTTTTTTAGTTCAATTGGTTTTCTTCTTTTCTCCATTGACTATGCTGTTTGCTGTTGGCCTTTCATAGTTAGCTTGGGGAATTTAACTTCCAGTTCTATCTCCATAAGTGCCTTAATTAGGAATGGGTGTTGGATGTTGTCAAATGCTTTTTCTTCATCTATTGAAAATATAATGTAGTTCTTATACTTTTTCTTATCAATGTGCTATATAATATTGATGAATTTTCAGACGTTAAACCATCCCTGCATCCTTAGAATGAATCTTACCTGGTCATGGTGGATGATAGGTTTTATAAACTTTTGTGTTCTATTAGCCAATATTTTGTTAAGGACTGTTGCATTGGTCTGTAGTTCTCTATACCAGTGCGGTCTTTCTCCTGTTTGGGTATCAAGGTTATACTGACTTCAAAGAATGAGTTTGGGGGATTGTCAACCTTTTCAATGCTCTGGAAAATTGAATGCTTGGTAGCATTCTGCTATTAAGCCATCTGGTCTGGGGACTTTTTTATGTCGTTGTTGGTGGTAGCTTATTGATAACCCTCTCTATTTCTTCTGTTGCTATCTGTTTCTTGAGGTTTTTAATCTCTACCTGAAATAATCTAGGGTGAGACTGTTTTTAGTATTTATCTATGTCCTCCATGTTTGTGAATTCATTAGAATTCAGACCTTCAGACTTTGTGATTATCCCTTTCATTTCATTGGGGTCTGTTGTGATTTCCTCTCTTTCATGCCTCATCCTGGTTATTGATGTTTCCTCCTTGCTTTCCTTGGTTAGGTCCACCAGTGGTTTGTCAATTCTGTTGACCCTGCCATAGAACCAGCTATTTGCTACATTTATCTTTTGCATCATTCTTTTGTCTTCGCACTTGTTTAACTGGTTGTATTATTTCTTTTCTTTTGTTTGTGGGGTTGTTCTGTTGACTCTGTTCTAGTTGTTGGGCGTTCTGTGATAATGTATAAGTCATAGACCTCTCTTCTTTTTTCATATATGCACTCAATGATATCAAGCTACCTCTGATAATTGTCTTCGCAGTATCCCATTTGTTTTTATACACTGTAGTTTCCGTCTCAGTTTCTAGAAACTTCCTAACCTCTTCTTTAATATGGACCTGTACCTATTCATGTCACAGAAGCTTGCTGTTCATCCTCTGATTGTTTGCCCTTGTTTTTCTGATTATCCTTTTATTAATCTCCAGCTTTATCACCTGGTAATGCAAGAAAAATATCTGAATAATCTTTGTGTGTTTGAATTTACTCAGACTTGCCTTGTGTCCCAGCATGTGGTCTGTTCTCAAAAATGAGCCATGTGGGCTTGAGAAGAAAGTTAATTTTTGTGTGTTTGGGTTGAAAACTCTAGAAGTGTCTATATGATCCAGTTACCTAATTGTATTGTTTACCTCTATGGTCTCCTTGCTCAGCTTCTTGCCCAGTGATCTATCTTTCTCCGATAGAGGAATAATAAAGTCACCTACTATGACTGCTTTATCTGTGATTTCCTTTTTCATCTTTTTAATGGTTTGCTGAAATTCACCGATCCATTGTTAGGCAAGTAAATATTCGATATGCTAACTGGTCCTTGATTTACTGATCCTTTGAGCATTATATAGTGCCCTCTTTGACTCTTTTTATAGTTTGAATCTTGAGGTCACTTGTTGTCAGAGATTAGGATTGCCACCCCTACTTTTTTCAATTGCCATTTGCCTGGTATATTTTCTGTCAGCCTTTTATTCTTAGTTTCTTTTTGTCCGTGGATGTAAGATGTGTCTCTTGCAGGCAACAGATTGCTGGGTTATGTTTCCTAAGCCAGTCCTCAACCTTTTTTGTTTTAATGTATGAATGAGGCCACTGGAATTCAGAGTTATTATCACTATCTGTGGATTCAACGTGAATGAGGGTGTGTGTGTGTGTGTGGAGTGGAGAGACAAAGCCTATCAGTAGACAATTTGACATCCCATTACAGAAGGATCACAAGAAAGAAATGAGCCACTCAGGGTACAGTTTAGTACCCACAAAACATACAATTTTCCTCTAGTTCCTTAATGCTACCCTATACTACCATGACCCCAATTCTACCTTTGAAATCTGGCTAAACCAATAGCATGTACATGGATACAGGTAAGAGCTTGTCACACAGGGAATCCAGGACATATAAACTACTCAAAACCAAAATGAGAATAGTGATATCAGGAAGATAAGATGAAGGTGGAGGGACTACAGAGGAACTGATCACAATGTTCTATATATAACCCCCCTCCCAGGGGGATGGATGGTGAAGGGAGACACCAGTCAGTGTAGGACATGAGTAAATAAATAAATAATCGAGGGTTCATGAGGGAAAGAGGGTGGGGTAAGGGGGGCAGAGCTGATAGCAAGGGCTCAAGCAGAAAGAAAATGTTTTGAAAAAGATGATGGCAACATATGTACAAATGTGCTTGACCCAGTCGATATATGTATGGATTGTGATAAGAGCTGTAGGAGCCCCCAATAAAATGATTCTAAAAAAAGATCCTTGTTGTTTGGTGCAGTAAGTTGCCTCCAACTCATGTTGGCCCTAGGTACTAAGAAAGAAACACAGCCTAGTCCTTGATCATCCTCACAATTGCTCACATGTTTGGGCCCATTGTAGCTGCCACTATGTTAACACATCTTGTTGCCGTCTTCTTTTTTGTTGTCTATTTTAGCAAGGATAATGTCCTTCTCCAGGGGCTGGTCTCTCCTGATAACATATCCAAAGTACATGAGACAAAGTCTTTGCCTCTAAGGAGCATTCTGGCTATAATTCTTTTTTCAAAAAAACCTATTTTTTAGGGGGAATCACTGCCCTCTGGTGGGAGTAGGAGGCCCAGCTTTGCTCCTGGATTGCTGCTGCTAGATTTGAACCGTCAACCCAGTGACCCACAGTCCCGCACACAATCACTACACTCAGCCCTCTGGCTAGACTTCTTTCAAGAAAGATTCCTTTGTTCTTTTGGCAGTGTATGGTACTTTTATGTGCCACAGTTCACATTAAAGATTACAAACTTGAAACCCTGTGGAGTAATTATACTTAGTCCTATAGTGCTATAAATTGTAATTGATTCTATGGCCTACTGTAAAAAAAAGAGTTTATCTCAATAAAGAACTCTGTAACATTTGCATGTATGTATAGCATTTTACTGTGTCTATCTGTTGCATTTATTTTTAAGAGAAAATTAAATTTACAGAAAAAAAATTTAAGAAAATACAGAGGTCCCATGTAGTCTCATAGATTTCCATCCCCTCAACAAGATTTATCTTCTTATTAGGATCTTTACTTCCTATGGTACATTTGTTACAATTGAAGAACTGATATCAATGTATTGTCATCTTTTTATTATTATAATTAATTAAAATTCACTAGTATACAGTAGCATTCACAATTTATATTGTGCAGACCTTTGGGTTTTTCCAAATGCATAGTGTCATGTATGCACTACTGCACTATTATTAAAACTGTTCTGCATTCCACCTATCCGTCTGTCAAGGTGTCATGTTGTTGGCATTATACAGTGTGTTGTAGTTTTCTCAGACTGGCTTCTTTCATTGAGTGATTATAATTTAAGATATTCCTTTTCCTTTTTGTTGTTTGATAGCTCACGGTTTATATTAACTAATATTTATAATATAAATTTGTCATCATCTTTGTATCCATTTACCTTTGGAAGGCCATCATAGTTGTCGCCAACTTTTGGCAGTTCTGAATCAAATTGTTAAACACATCCAAGTGCAGGTTTTCAGATTGAAACACATTTTCATCTCTTCTGGTAGTTAAGTAGCAATGTGCTTGCAGGATCATATGGTAAGCCTATGTTTAACTTTGTGCGAAGCTGCTAGACTGTCTCCAAAGTGACTGTGAGAGTTTTGTATTCACACAACAATGAATTAGATTTTCTGTTGCTCCAAATCCTTGCCACCATTTGTTGTTGTCAGTGTTTTGGAACTTAGGCATTCTAAAAGAAACTCTTGATGTGTAATGAGCTGTCCAATGAGTTGGTAGCCACAAGGTCAGTGATGAAATCTACCAGTCCCACTGCAGAAGAGAGATGAGCCTGTCTGCTTCCGTAAAGATTTAAAGTCACAGAAACCCAAAGGGACAGTTTTACTTTGTCCTATAAGAGTGTTGTAAGTCAAAATTGACTTGATATCTCTCTTTCTATAATTGTGGTTTTCATTTATCCATAATATCATATATTATTCATTACTTTCATATGCCTGCTTCTTTGCCATTTGTATGTCTCTCTTTGGCTAGGTTTCTGTTCAAATCTTTTTTGCCCATTTTGTAAGGAGATTTTTTTGTTGTGTTTTAAAAGATCTTGGTATTTTGGGGGCACTAGTGATTTTTTCTGATGTGTCACAAATATTTCTCAGACTGTGTTTATAATTTTGTTTCATGACCAGTGTCTTTCACAAATCAGACATTTTAAATCTTAGTGAAGACCAACTCACTATTCTATTTTGTGGATCACAGCACAAAAACAGCACAGTGGCATCAGAGGGCCTCTAGCTTGAAAGGTTGTAACATCAAAATCATCAGCCCAAAACAGAGTCCTCTGAGGGAGATGTCAGACATGTGTCCACTCTCCAATTCTGACACCAACAGTCTCCTACAACACACTCTACTTCTCTGCTGAGTTGGCAAGTTTATTGCAGTGACCACACAGAACTCACAGACTACACTCATGATTATGGACTCATTAAGGAAATAGTATATTACAATTTGAGGCTGGGGTTAATCGGCTACAGCTCAGGATCAGAATTAGGAAGCATGTAAGCCAAGGCCCCCTTCTTCAGTGAAGGGCAGCTCTTTCACTCCTTCTTGACCTCTTCTCAGTCCTCTGAGAACAGGCTCCTAGTGGTCCCCATCAGGAAGATTTCCTTCAGCTCTTCTATCTCTGCCAGTAAGTACCTGTGAACCAGCTACAAGCCTTCTCCTGGAAGGGCTCAGCAATCTCACTCCATGAGTAAAGGAGCCTATCTTCAAGACCAGTTCCTGAATGAGGCACATACTCCATCAGCAAGCCTTCTGTTAGACTTTTGTCAGCTCTCTCACACTGTGGACCAGGAAGTCTCCTCTTGCTCAACTCACATTTATCTCCTCATTCTGTTATTGATCTTTCTAAGGACACTAGCTATTAAGTCACTCCATTCCAGGTTTTTCTCTCTTAATGGTTTTGAGATACCTATCATGCCATGTCTGGAATGCCTCATTATAATCCTAATGGACTAGCAAAACTGATCATTCACTGGTATATTTGGTTTGCATGGTCCCACCCCCACAGAAATGCCATGCACTATTTAAAAATATTATCAAAGCTGTCCAAGTGCTTTATTTGCACAATACTACTCAAACATTTTTGGAGAAATCACATAACCATGCATGGATAAAATGACCATATTAAGTTGTTCACAACACCATCCACATTTTTATTTTGTATTTTATAAGTCATCAACAAATCCAAGGTCACTTTCATTTTTTCTATCTTATTTTTAGCAATTGCATATACCTGCCCTTTACTTTAGGTCTAGAACAAATTTTGAGTTCATTTTGTAGGAGTGTAAACTGTTTCTAGGTGTGTGTGTGTGTCTGTGTGTAGGAGGGGGTTGGATATGTAAATGTCTATTTGTTTCAAACACGTTGTGCAGAAGACAGACCTTTACTAATTTAAAATATTTCTTTGCTGCATGACCTTTACTATTTAAAATATTTCTTTGCTGCATCAGGAATTTTAGGGTGATAGGTGTTTTCTTTCAGTACTTTCAAGAAATTGCTCCGATGTTGTCTGTCTTGTATTCCTTATGACAGTCAATCTTCAGCCATGCTTACTTATGTGATTGTGTTAGTGATGTTTTTTTTTCCTTAAAATGAAAGGCAAAACAAGGGGGATTAACACTGTAAAACAAGAATATTATTCATATAACCAAACAGGTCTTAGTTTTTGTTCACCAAGTGAAGGCAAATACTCACCATAACAATGTCATACAAATTATGCTTTATTGGTTGAAATTGAAATCATTGTGCTTCAGTGGTTGAAATGGAAATCATATTTGCCTGGGAAAATTGTGAAGAATTCATACAATAAGCATCTATCAAGGCAATCAAGTGGGAAGTAGAGAGCTTACACTCATTAATGAAGGGACCATGAATTTGTAAAGCTTTTTAAGAGAACAATTTGCCAATATATATCCTTTTAAAATGTTGGTTCTATTTGACAGTGAGATTAACACTTAGATAATCAGGGAAGTGTGCCAATATTTATCTCTAGTGTGGTCTACTAAGTATACTCCAAAATGGGGGGAGGGGGGAGGATCTGGCAACACTCTAAATGCAACACTTGTGTAAATATTAAATAATTGAAGGGTATAAAGTGGGATATTAGACTACATACTTATTTGTAGTAGAGAATACATAGTGGAGAATATAATTCATAACACTTGGTACAACATTATACCAATTATTCATGTGCATGCATAGACACAACACTATGTACATATACACTAGGCAGCTGTGAGAGAGGTGAGCTTTGGGGAATGGGGTTTTGAGGGGAACTGAGAAGGGCATGGGCTTGCCTTGGTTCTTCTTTCATGGGCTAATGTTTTTAAAGTTGTGCTGTGACCAAATGTATATTTCATCTACAAGAGCATTTCATTGAGTATTAAGTTAAACAGATCTGCCCCTCCACAGTCTGTATGTTAACAATAGCCCTTCTCACTTTCCCTCCACTGAATGCAAATTTTCCCACCTCTGCTGAATAAATCATGGTGGTGGAGTAGGTTTTACTTGTTGTGTTGCTAGCCTCAAGGTCAACAGTTCAAAACCATCAGCTGAGCTGTGAGGGATAAAAAATGAGCACTTCTAACTTCTACTACTGGGAAGAGTGATATTCTCAGAAACCTACAAGGGTTGTTCCACTCTGTCCTGCAGAGTCATTATGAGTCATTAGATTCAATGGCAGGGATTGTTTAAAAGTGAAACACAGCAATATACTGTATAAAAAGAGCCAGTCTCTTTTGAGCTAATTTCAAATATAAAACATACCATCTCATTTTGTTTTCCAACAACTCTGAAACCATATATTTACAGTCGAGAATCAGCAATAGATCTGTTTCAACTTCAAAGCTTAGATTTTTATCCAATGTAGTATTAGGTTTTCTACAAGTTCTACATGTGAACACACATTAATTTTCTCTCTTTATCCTTTTCTAGAAGTTTTCTGTACCTGGAGACACTGCTATTTTTCTCTGCTGTATTTGTTCTTCCTAGCCTATAAATTGCAGGCAGGGCAAGGTATCTCTTTCCTCTTTGTTCTTATCCCCACGACCTTAGCCCAGTGCCTTCCTAAAAGCACTGGTGCACCCTATTGACAGCTCTATTGTTTCATTAGAAGACTTGTTGGTGCTGGGGGTTAGACGTTAAGTTTCCAAGCACAAGATTGGTGATTCAAACCCACCAGGTGCTTCAGAGGAGAACGTTGAAGCAATCTCCTCCCATAAAGGTTGACTATCTCAGAAACCAAGGGCCTCTACAAGTCAGAATGGATGCCACAGTGGCAGGAATGGATAGACATATTTCAAGATTGGTGAAATGCAGCATCTTTCCTAGCAAATTTACTCTTAACTTGAGAAACTGATGTCTCAGGAAATGAATCTGACACTTGCTCTTCCCGTTTAGAACATTGATCACTTTATGTCCTCACCCTCTTCTATGTGAGATGCAAAATGTAAACATCTGTTTCTAATTAGGATTTTACCTGGACTTTAAAGAACCAGTATAATCTTTGCTTTGCTTTTCATCTATCATAATATTAGCAAGGATCGATTAGTTGTTAAGGTAGTGTCTGTTTAGTACTCACAAAACTCAATAGTTTTCTAGCACAGTAATAAAGATTTATCTTGATTTAATAGTTTCTGAGCTATCTTGATATAACCCACGATACATTATTGTTGCTGTTCTCTAGCGCACTGTTTTCCCCCCTTGCCTCTATATTATTCAACTAAAAGTAATATATGGTTCTAACCTCAAACTATTACATCTTAAGGAGATAGTCAGGGAATTATTTTATAGGTGATAGTTAATAGCTATCACAACACAGAGAGTCCTAATCATTCCTTGGCAGTCAGGCCCAGTGGCACAGTAGCTACATTTTCAGCTGTGAACTGAAAAGTAAGTGGCTAAACCTCCATTTCCTCACCAGGAGAAAGATGGGACAGTCTGCTTCTGTCAACATTACAGCCTGGGGAATTCCCAGGAAAAAGTCTACCCTCTCATCGAGGGCCACTCTGAGTTGGTACTGGCTTGAGGGAACCGGCCTCACACTGGCGTTTTAAATGTACAACTTGATAGGTATCAATGTCTGTATACACCTATGGGACAATAAAAAATAGTGAGTCTACACATTATTTGTAAAATTTTGGTTTTGTCTTTGACTATTTTTAAAAGGTTCTCTGTTTTCATATCATTAATCTGTGAGAGTACATTCCCTATTCAACATACGTATCATATACCAGATATCTGATTGCCTTTCTCTAGTTCTATGATTTGTTTTTTGCAGTCTTTTGACAGTGCTTCTCAAGCAGGAGAAGATCTTATTTTTTATCAAACCGATTTATCAATATTATGCTTAGTAGGTTATATAATTGTGCACATTTCTAAAACAATATTTCTCTAGCTCAAGGTCTCATAGATAGCCTCATATTTGTTTCTCTACAAGCTGTATGGGTTGGGGATTCAGTTTTAAGAACCATTTGGCATATGATGTGAAATAAAGATCCTACTTAATTTCTTTTTACTGTGGATATCCAGTTGTTTCAGCACAATTTTTAAAACACTACTTTGTTTTATTGAATTTCTTTGAAATTTTATTGAACAATGTTCTTTATGCATTATAATTCTTGACATTAAAGATAGTAAATTATTAGGAGGAAAAAGAGTCAAGCTTCCCATCTTATACAATGTATATCTAACTTAATATTTAAATGATTTTAATTACACAATATTAGTAAGTGTGCAATAGCATTATTTGATTTTTAGTCTTGCTGGGTATTTACATGTGTATGTGCATATGTTTATGTACAACTGGTAAGATATTAAAGTTCAAAGCAAAGAGAAAATTGTGTATTATTTTAATAGTACATTAACATAGCCTTTAAAAGTCAAATAAAATGAAAAAAATTTAAACTGCGCCAAATATTTTCCATATAATGATAATCCAGAGATAATTACTTTTATTATATAAAAACTCATGAAACCACTATAAAGTCCCAAATTACTATGAGAAAAATGTGCAAATGACATGAAAGGAAACTTTTTAAAAAAGTAACAAATGGCTAATAAAAATGTGTGAATATATGAAAATAAGTAAAACAATATTGCTAATAGGGTTCCAATATATACATGCATAGATCTAATACAAAGGGAACAGAACATGTTTACACACCTCCCTAAGTGGGTGCATACAGTGATATAGTCATACACCCATACATATAATTCATACAGTGATATGCTTGTTTTAGTTTCATTTGGGTATCTTTTTAAAAGCCTAATCAGAAGAATAGCTTCTGAGGGCAGTCTGTTGGGACAGTTCAATTCAAGTATAAGAGGTCAGTTCAGGTAATGGTGACTTCCTTAAGAGGATCCAAAGGTATAATTCTGACTTGAAAGACACAGGATGAATACATGGAAACTGATTACGCAGAGAGGTTTTAAGAAGATTAGAAACTTCACTAGTTATAAAAAGGCCATGAGGTTGCTCTGAGTATGTATTGTTTTCTAGATCAACACTTGCGCATTCCTTGAAGGCAGCAAGCATTGTCCTGTGAGAATTTTACTGGGAAACTTTACTCCAGTGACATCAAAGGCAAGTCCTGCTCTTGTCTCTTCACACATCTTTTTGTGTCCAGAACTCAAAGAACAATAAGAAGCAACATATTTCGAGTCATGTGAGAATGCCAAGATGTGTGTTTTAACGCAGCTGCTATGGAGAGCTCTTAAGGGAGGACTAGAGAGACAGAAACATCACCTCTGTAGTGTGCAGACCTACGTGGAGAAGATGTAAAAAAATACTTCCTTCACAGTTTGATGTTTTGTTCAATAAAATTTTTGTGATTTTTGTAGCAATATTATTTTCTTTCCCTCCTACATAAACGTATAATGGTCAAGTTCAATATCAAAATATCTATTCCATATTAAGACATTACATATCATTTGCAGCTATCACCTTTCAAAACAGGTTTGATGATAATGCCTAGTGGTTGTAGGCTATAGGTTAAATGGAGCGCTTCTCTGAGGAAGCTGCAAAAAGTTAGTGGGAAAAGTCCATTATCTTTCAAGTCCTGTTTCCAGTTGATATTGGTTCAGAGATCTTGCAGGATATTATGGATTTGATAACAGATGCAACTTTTTAAAATATTTCCAGAGGGTCCCCGATGTACAAATGAGTTTCTTCATTGGCCTCCCTCTACTGAAAGAAATGGCTTGGAGTATTTTCTATAATTCAAAAGCTGCATATCCAACATGAGTAGATGCTAGAGAGTCACTGCTTGGAGCGGAAGCTGGGTCGCTAATTTTAAAGTGGCCACAGACAGGGGAATCACATGGATCTGAAATTGATGGCGAGGGAGGCATCACGTTCCTGGTGGGGCTGGAGAAACCATCCAGCTGAGAGGAATTACTGAGAAGCAAATGAGCCATGACTGGGATAGTGGAGCAGGAGGAAGGTAGAAGGAAACAGAGCAAAGAACTAGGAAGCAAAACTATCTATAGATGTATAAACATAGATACATACATATGCAAATGTATTAAACATAAAAATAGGGGCATAGGCCTAGGACATATATTTATATGGCAATAAATTGAGGTAGTGTATAGAATTTGGGTCTCTAAATTTTCCCTGATCTCCTTCCCAACATGATCCCTGCAGACTAACTGGGTGCATAAGAATGGACAGCATAAGATCTATAGATATGAAGAAAACAGATGGTGCCTGGCTACTAAAAGATGTGTGTCTGGGGCCTTAAAAACTTGAAGCCAAACAAGTGGCCACCTAGCAGGGAATCAACAAAGCCCACATGGAAAAAGCACGCCAGCCTGTGTGATCGTGAGATAATGATGAAAACAGATATCCGAAGTTCAAAAGGAAACAACCTCATTAAGGTGAAGGAGAGGTGTCAAACTTGAGACCCAGAGGTGATTCGTGGTTAATGGGACAATCCCACACAAAGCGCACACATGGAAGAGAAGATCAATCCAGAGGACTGTTAGCACTAATGGAACAATCGCTCCTTGGCCTTTTGGCTAAGATCAAGTTTTGCACTAATGGAACACACAACAGTCCTATAGTTCTTTAATCCTTCCTCCCTCCATTCTCATGATATCAGTTCTACCTCAAAAATCGTGATAGACTGGTGCATATATAGTGGTACAAATGAGAGCCTTCAATATATGGATTCAGGATAGACAACCCCCTCAGAAACAGTAATGGGAGTAATGATTCCAGGAGAGTAGGGACAGGGAAGGGGAGTGGCAGGGCAAGGAGAACTGATAGCAATGATGGGGACACAAATCCCCTTGAGGGGGATGAAAACCAGCATTGTAGGTGAAGGGATAGAATGGGCAGTGTAATATATGTGTGTGTGTGTATATTACACATACAATATATGTTATATATATTACATATGTAATATATATTAAGGGTTCATGAAGGTGGCAGGGTGAGAAGGAAAGGAATAAAGGAAATAAAGAGGGGCTGATATCAAAGGGCTTGAAAAGAAAGATTTTGTTTTGAAATTGTTGATGGCAGCATTTGTACATGTCCTCTTGATATACTGAATATATAGATTGCTATATGTAAGAGCCCCCAATGGAATGATCTATTCATCAAAAATAGTTTTGAAGTGAGAGCAAATATATATATGAGTAAAGTGCAAGTATGAGTTTTCTCTAAGTGGGACATTCACTTTCGACAAAGAGTTTCTCTTCAAATATTGTTTCTCACAGTGTTAATTTTCTAAAACATGGAAAACTTTGTAAATGACTGATTAAGGAATTGGATAAATAAATATCACTACACCATGTGATGTAGGAATATATAGTTATTTAAAACAATATGCGACACAAGGAAAGTTTTAAATTTGTTATTAATTGTAAAGAGCAACCTACAAACATAAAAAATGCCACATTTATTTTTAAAAATTGAAGATATTAAACAATTAAAACCATGGTTAATTCTAGCTAGTGTACTCTGTGAGTTTCATGCAATTTTGTGTTTCTTTATTATGCAAATTTCCTACAATAAGCATGTATTAATTTTATGAACATTACAGAACTAGTAAAAGATATCTTCTTAATAAAAAATTTGCTTAATCATTTTTTTCTTCCTTCTCCATTGTTTACTGGGCAGATTGAAGTAGATGGTATGTTTTTAATTTAATGTAATAAAATGTACTATGCATGCCCATGCCTCAGAGTATTACTTTTTATGATTTTCACCCATGGGGCCATTATTTCCTTGTTAAGTGCTTTCGCTTTCAAGGAGCAGTCAGCAAATATACTGAGAAATGCCTTCTCTGAGTAAACAGAATAAGAGCATTGAAAGAAGCTACTGGGCAGAAAAGCTCATTTTGGGAATTCTGCCTCTCGGTCTCTAGGTTTCCATTTAAACATGCGGTGCTACACTTTTACAATTGGAATCCAAATAGTATGAATAAACATTCTGTGTTTCCCCAAAGGAAATAGCATACTTTCTTCCCAAGTTCGGGGTACGTGTGGCACAACGGGGGCAAGAAAAATCATATAACAACAACAAAAAATAACTACGAAAACTGTGTCTGAAAGGCGGACTGCAGGCTGGGGTGTAGCTGTGCCGCAGCTGGCAAGGCGAGTGAACTCTCAGAGTCTCTCCCGGTCTCGTTTCTCAACTGAAAGTAAACGGGCAAGCTGATTCTTAATTTGTTTGATTCCATGCAGACTAAATTTTGAAAGCACCCTCTTCCTTGTATGTTGTCACAATAGAACTTAAGATAGAGCATCTTGTAGCAAGCCTGAAACGATGTGAAGTTACACTTGGATTAACAGTGAAATAGGAAGCTGTGAGGTCTGATCACATTTTAAATAGACATGAGGGAACTCGGGAGATCGATCTCCCCTTGTGCCATAGTGAAACAATGTCATAAGTTTAAAAACTCCTTTTTACATGGCGTTAAATATCAAAATATATTTTAATTTTCAATTTTGACATAACTCCTTAGATTTTTCTTGAATAGCCATCACATCAGTATTTTAGATTAGAGATTCCTAAATATGTTTGCTGAACAAACTTGTGAATGGCCTGAAATGGTATTGCCCCGGGTCAATCCTTTGATTAATATATTCATTGCACTGATCTTTTCTTTAATGCAACAACACTTTGGCTTTATCATACTAGCTCCACATGGGTGTGCACACACATGTGTCTAGAAATAAAAATGTAATGGAAATGGTGACAATTATGTCTGACAAAAACTATAAGGGCAGGTCACAAAGCATTGTTACTAGGACCTTCCTTCATACATGCATTGGCTTATTTCAAGCAATGCATTCTTGAACACATCTGTGATCAGAGGGTGATTTCAAACAAGTTCTCTCCATAAGGTATTTGTCTAAGTCTTATTAGGGCAACTTCAAAAGGTGGCCCAAACAAAATAGCAATTTCTAAGGGGGAATTTTAGGCCTGGCTAGATGCAAGGCAGCGATGTCAACTATGGTTAGAGTGGCTGTTTCTGGAGATTAACATTCTAAAGTGTTAATCTTTATATATATATATATATATATATATATATATATATATATATACACACACACACACACACACACACACACACATAAAGATTGCTTACTAGGAAACTGGAAAACTTGCACTGGTGAGGTGAGGAAAAGGCAAGGCAAATTTACGCAAGGAAACCTTCTCCCCTATTATGGTCACGTGTCTTCTCAGTCTTTGAGGGTAGCAAAGCTGTCTGCGATGATTAGTGATCATGTCAACTGAATACTCCTGGAGAAGAGTAGGGATGGAGGCCACCCTCTCGCTCCTATCATAGCCTCATGACCCCTCCTGGAGGGTGGGGCCCTTTGTTTAAGAGAGACCACACAGCTCAATTCTCTTTGGCCCTTCACCTTAGGCTGAAGTTGCATCTTGCATGTGGTTCCTTTATCTGCAGTTGCTTTACTGCCGATCCCGGAAGCTGTCAGCAGACTCCTGATGGTGGGTTCATTTGGTTGACTTTGGATTCACTTACCTCAGCCTCCTCTGGCCTGTGACCCCACCGCCTCTGCTTCCTCATCCTGCTTCCTGTGGATCAACTCCTGAGTCTGGAGAAACCTGATTTGAACTCAATTGGACTTACCAACTTCTACAACTACGTAAGCTATCTGGGAGTATGGGGGTGGCGTGGGTGGCAGCAAGTGTTAAAAGGAGCTGATGTCAAGGAGTTCATGAAGAAGAAGGTTTTGAAACCAATTGTGTTACTTTTTTGAAGTGGGTGATATCTTGTTCTTTGCTCCGCCCCATGAAAGAATTCACGCAGAAGTGCATTTTATGACCCAAATGAGTTTTTATGAAGGAGAAATCTCAGGTTTTATAGTTTCAAAAGGGTACAGGCTATTTCTGAGAGGTGTGCTCAGTCACACGGAAGCCATGTTGGGGTTCATAACTGGACATGAACAATCATGTGGAAAAGAGCACCCACGACCATGGAACTTGGTGGAGGGGGGGGTGGGGGGAAAACCCAGTTGGTAGACGCTCAAGGAGCATGTGGACCAAGAAGCTGTGGACCCTGAGTCGACACAGAGCAGATGCATGTGCACCTGCACAAGGGAGGAGGGACCCCCACGCTCCTCCCCACCCCCCCAACACTTCCCCCCTGCCATGCTTCTGACCAGGATCAGGGAAAGACAGTGCAAGGCCCTCCCACAGCCTGGATACTTGTTGGGGAGGCATGATTGATGGTATTGTTTGCTCTCATTAGCTTAGTTAGGTCCGCCAGGGTGATGTCCTGAGCTTCAGGCTAGTTTGGGTGCCCAGGTGTCCCTCCCACCAGGATAGGGGGCTTGAGATTGAGCATGCTTAATACGGGTCTTTACAGATGTAATGGTTGCCTGGTTTCTTCCCAACCTCCTCTATGGAAACCTTTGCAAGCATAGAAGGGACAATCCCCCTCTCCCTGGCTCAATTACCTATTCCTGCTGGATGTGTTTGAACTATAGAATGGAACGATCGTTTGTATTAGCTCCCAGTAAAATTGCTTTGAAATGTAAATAGATAAATATTTGTTTATATACCAACACATAAAACCAGGATGGATTTTATTTCTCTAGAGAACCCATTCTGACCCAAGGTTCTACAAGAATTTTGCTGGGAAACTGTCTACATTTTTGTTTTCTACAGCCCTGATCCTACCCCTTCAAACATCTTCCTGTCCTTATACCCCAAAAATTGAGTTTTGAACTGTCATTTTAACATAATGTAAATCAGGTGCAGAATTCTTTGGGGTAAAGTTATAGAGAAGAGAACAGACTTAGATGGAGGCTATGTGAAGAAACAATAACTCTTATTTTGATATTCTTGCTTAATGAAGATTTCTGCAATTTTGTAGAAATAATTGACTTATTTTTATATTTGCATATTAATATTTTCCTCCATATTATATTCTGTGAATGTTGAAATGGATAGATTTAATGTACAAAATTGCAACCACACATACAGTTGTTCCTGTCCATTCCATTTGCTCTCTAGTCTAAAGTGACCAGATGTCCTGCTTTGGATGGGACAGTCCCAATTGTAAACAAATTTCCCTGAGTTCCGTGGAGTTTTAAAAAAGTCCCAATTTTTGGAAGGAATGTATGACAAGCGGGAGAATGGGAAGGGAATATACCCCCTCTATGCTCCGCTCCTCCACCCCCCAGTCAATGGTGTCCCACTTTACCAATATTAAAATCTGGTCAACTCAGAACCACATGATCGGATTATTCTGTAAAAGAGCGTAATCACTGTTCAATCGTAAGTCTTGCTGTTCCTGAGTGTAAACTTGTTTGATTGATCCTTATTGAAATGCTCATGCTGTTCTGTTTGCAGTTAGAATGTGCATCAGCATGACAGCCAACTGACCCATGAAGCCTGCTATGGAGAGCTGTCCATTATGGGGAGAGCTTTTCCTCAGAAGAAAAGATAATGTGTCCATATGTTTATTGGTTTAGGGTAATGAAGGGCAGAGGGTTGACCCAAGTTATTCTCTGACCAATCACATTTATTTTTGCACTCTTTTCTTCATTTATTCACACTAACTAGTACAGAGTTTCAGATACTATGGTACCTTAGTGACAGAATAAAATCAATTAATTATCCATTTTAAAAAGATAACTGTAGGGGTTGAGCTCCGGTGGCATAGTGGTTGAGTGCGGGACTGCAGCCCACTGGCTTGATGTTTCAAATCCAGCAGCAGCTCTCCAGGAGCAAGGCTGGGCCTCCCACTCCCATCAGAGGGCAGTGATTGTCCCAAGAAAGATAATTGTATTAATGCAAGCTTGTGCTTTATTGCCTCAAATGTTTCATGAGGTAGACTTGCACTTTTCACAATCACCCTTACAATTACTTGTTTATCATTAGCATCAAGTCAGTTCTGACTCTTAGTGTCCCTCTACGTCAAAGAATAATGGTCCCTGTGAATTTGTGAAGATGTACATCTTCACGGGACTAGGAAACTTCCTCTTTCGCCCTCCAAGGGCCTAGTGAGTTTGATCTGCTTATCCTGTGATTAACAACTCACCTATTCCACCAGGACTCCTCCTTCCCTCACTTAGATGGGCAGGAAAGAAAAATAAGAGACAGCAGGTTCGAAAGAATGCAAGAAGCATTTTCCTGAAATTCCTTCTCACACAGGGTTTTTCAGAAACACATTCTGGACAACAGGGAAGGTTTTCTAAGCTTTGCATGAGTCAGTCAGGACTGAAGCTGTCTTGATTTGAATAAAGATCCCATGCAGAACAATCTTCATGATCTGAGCTGCAGTTAACCATTGCTCGGCAATTCCCTCAAACTCCCTGTGTGCTCTCTGCTATGAAGGACGTCTGGTTGATTCAATACCAGCAGACAAGCCACAACACTGTAATAGCTTTCAGCACAGCTCAAAGTAAAAAACATACTGGTGTGCGAATATGTGAATGGGAGAAGAGTTTTACTGAAAGAGAGGGCAATCTGTAATCTACTTTAGAGACGTGTGCTTGGAGTCAGATTTTGTGATGTGAAAACCTCAGAAGGGAAGGAGATTTTGAAAGACGATCCCACCCTGCTATAGCTTGCCACCCTAAAACTGGCTTGTTGAGTATTTCTAACTTTCCTCCCTCCTGTTCCTGAAGATTATTGAGGTTATAAATAGGAGACTATTTTGTGCCTGAGAACACAGAGCAATGGTACATCACTAATGCAAGGAAAGTATGAAGGGCTATGAGCTCACGTTCATGCCATCTACAAACCAAGTCTATCTTCTCTCTCACGTAAGGGCTGTATCATGGTCAGCTCTCATTTCCCCATCTAGCAGTGAACTGCTATTGTGTGATTTTTAAATTAATAAAAGAAATGACTATGTTGGGGGTCCTCAAACAGAGAGTCAATTCCCTGTCCCTCAGACCATTGAAGGACTGGACTTTAGTTAAAAAGAACAACAACAAAAAAACCCCACTATGTGCAGATTTCCGGCGGGCCCAGGATGAATCAGCTGCTAAGCAGGACAGTGGTGGCAGGAAAAACACCTGGTGGGTCAGATAAATGTCCTCGGTGGGTCGCATGTGGCCCATGGGCTGTAGTTTGAAGACCCCTGGACTATGTGGAAAAATGGTGTGGACCAGGTTTCTGACCTCCTCTAACTTCACAAGGGGGCAAGAAAATGAAGATCAGCAGCCTAGAGTTCAAGTCAGACAAACCTCCTAGCGACCATCTTTTTTCCAATTCTGACTCCAGACTTACCTCCCCTGGCTTTAGATGCCTCTGCTGGATTTGATGATTCACCCCAATGGCCACACCGTACTCACAGAAATGATTCATGATTACAGGGTTTATAATAGGAGCACGGGTGGTGCGGCGGGGATGTGTTGGTTTGCAAACCACCTGCTCACAGTTTGAAACCACCAACAGCTGTGAGAGAGACTGGGCTTTCTACTATTAAAAAAAAAAGTTCCTGTCTCAGAAACCCACCGAGGTTTGCTATGAGTCAGCATTGATTTAATGGCAGAGCACACAGGATCCCTAAGCAAAGGGTCAAATTACAATAAGTGATAGCAAATAGGTCAGGTCAGCTTACAGATGTTTTACAGGAGGATTTCTCTCTCTGACTCTTCCCTCTGGGCCCCTTGATCTGGCAGCCTCTCTGGCCTAGTCCAGCTTGACCACATGTTACTAAGCTCTTCAGCTTTGTCAATAATTGACCAGAGGTGCCTCACGCTGACACAAACCTCCAGCATGAAGGCGGTCAACTGTGTTGCTCTATGATCCAGCAAATGCATCACGTCATCACCTGCTGGTGTCCTGCTTTGCTGCCACGGTTTCTCACCACCTTTGGCCTTCTCTCGGGTGGAGGCCTCTCTCTCTGTGCAGAGATCCCTGGTCCAAAGAATGCACTCAACTCTTTGCTCTTCTTTCTTGGTGATCATAAAATCCCACTTTCCCCCTCTCAGCTGGCTCAGTTTGACTTTCTGTGGGATGGCAAAACAGATCAATGGGTTCCATACACCTCGTCTGCATGTATCCAATCCTGTGTCCTATGGACAGCTTTGGTATCATAATCAAACTATTCCACACCTTTGAAAGATCATGAGTACCTCATTTGAATTGTCTCAGTCATTTGATGAGAATTACAAGAGTATGGCTTGTAATTTAAGTAATTCACATGAAGTAATTCACTTGCACTACACTAAGTTACAAGATCTTTGTTCATGTGTGTTTTAAACTGTTTTTGCAATTTTAACAGCTAATATGAAATGGCAAACCATACTAATTGAAAATTGATTTCAGAATCAATTAAACAGCCCATTCAGTTGAACAGAATACATGGAGAAGTTTCCTTGGCTGCCTTGTCCCAATAGCATCTCTCTAAGTTTCTCTAGACAAGGTATAATTATTAATTTACAGCTCTCTGCTAACTCCAAAAAGAACAACTTGCACGTTTAGCTGTTAAATAGGTAGGCACTCTTTAACGATGAAGACTCTATACATTGTACTTTTGGTAGGATAACACAAATTGAATTCATTATGAGGTAGTCCAAAAATGTCCTCTTTTTCCCATTCGTAGGCTTGAATTATTTTATGTAGGATAACTGATCTAAAGGGTGGGTGCTATCAGTCTACTTTAACAAATGTGAAACATTAATAAAACAGTAGACCAGGGCTCACATTCTGATGGGTTCACCTGCTTTTGAGATTGGCATTATAGCAATTGTTGCGATTGCTAGCTGCTGTTGAATTAGTCTCCACCAGCAAACGAGACCAAAAACCTTCTTGTTCATGGTAGTCTTTACACACCACTGTTCTGTTAACATTAGAGCCACACCCAAATGCTCAAGGAAAAGTGCGTGGTGATTCTGTGTGTGGTACATTGCCTGGGAATCAGACCTGCCTTTCCTTCTAGAAAGGCAAGAATTAGATCCTTGAACCACTGTCTCTGCTACCTTCTCTGCCAATGTATGACTTCTATACACTATATTCTAGTATAAAGACATGATCTCATTTCATATTCAAAAAATGCTATGACCTAGTTTACAATTACACTCCATAATTTATAGATAATAGCACCGAATCTTTGAAAAGAAACCATTTTCCCAGAATCATGTGTCCAGCAGAACAAGATCTCTTTTTTTGGCATCACTGCCCTCTGGTGGGAGTGGGAGGCCAAGCCTTGCTCCTGGAGAGCTGCTGCTGGATTTGAACTGTCAAGCCAGTGGGCCGCAGTCCCGCATTCAACCACTATACCACCAGGGCTCAGCCTGGAACAAGAACTCTTAACCAAACTTTGAATCTGCATCCTGTATCTTCATCTGCTGTGCTTCGGTGCCGTTGCGCTTGCTACATCTCATAAGGACTCTATGTACAACCTAATAAAAGACTGCTGGGTCCTCCATTAGTCATGCTATCATTGTCACTGAGCCCATTTTTGCAGCGACTCTGTGACATCTTTGTCGCTGAACACTTTGAAAAGGTCTTTGAAAATAGAATTCCTCATTGGAAAGAGCAAATTTCAGAGTTTTTTCTGAGATCTACTTTTCTTTCCAATATTTTTGTGTCTACATTTATATTTAATGATGTTTGCTTTTATTCCCCATATGTGATATTTTCTTTATCACCTCACACCTCATCTAATCTTAAGGGATTAGTGTTCAGTGTGTCAAATCTGTTCTTGAGATGGTCTTTAAACTCTGATGGGATAGATATGAGGTTGCATTTTGACATTTGTGGTCTTAGTTTGATTTTCTTTAGCTTTAGCTAGAGATTCCATATGAACTTCTGATGTAATCCATGTTCTAGCCCCTGGCCTTATTTTGGTGAATAATATGAGCTTTGCCATGGTCTCTTTCCACAGATGAAGTTGATTTCATATCTGTGTACTCCATTGAATGGTAAGTTATGAATATTGCAATTCAGTCTTGAGAAAGACTTAAGGAAGTGAATTAAATGATTGCGCCTACATGTTAGAATGATGGGAGTGACATGCATTTTGAAAGAGTGGATTGAATGAATAAGATCTATAGTAAAAATTCTACCCTGCTTTTTCATATTGTTCATTTAGGGAATGGCAAAATATATAAGCCTGTATGAGAAGAAACTAATTAGAAAAAGAGATCACCCCCCTCCCCATTTAGTTCACCTTTCTTAACTCTACCAATAGAAAGGTCTTAAATGAGATCCTAATTATTTGGTGTACTTGGACTTTCCCTTTCATGCAAACAATGGAAACTTAAATCCAAACAAATCAAACTGGACTGCTCCTGCTTGTGTCCTAAACTAAGTCTTAGGGTCTTTGAGGTCAGATATCTAAAAATATTGAATCAATGCTATGGTACCAGGGAATTTTTGGAAATATCAAATTCACTGGTCACTATAAGTAATCTCCATGAAATTCACCTTAAAAAATAAGCATTCCTCCTGCTTATTAGAAACGGCCACATCTATCACAAACAGGAAATATCTTGAAGCCTCTTTCCCCCGACCCCCAACTGGCTCTGTCTTTTGATGTGTACCTGATAACATGGGATTGAAATCAAACAGTGAAGGAGGAGGCTACTATCTTTGTACGTGGGTCTTTAAGAGAGTTATATTTTGATCTACAATGTGTTTAAAGGGATCAGCAGTCCAGTTTGATTAAATTGCAAATGTTAGCATGTCCTAAAATTCTTACATTAAATAACTGTAGCTATGACAATGCTGACTTCTCATAAGATTACATCCTCATATTGTGACCCAATCAGATTGATCTTTCCAAGAAATACACAAACACTTGCATTTATATACAAATTACATTTTATAATAGCCAACTGTGTATTGAGCATTATCCCATGTTTTTAATGAAGTTATCATTTTGAAGCAAGATGCCAAGAGAGGGAGTCTCCTGTTTACTCCTCCAACAATGAACCCACTGAACAGTGAATGGAAACAAGCCCAGACTGAACTCTCACACCTTGAGAGAACAGCCTGAGCTGGTGTTGGAGAGTTGTAATGAGTCTAGGATGTGGGGAAAGGCGATGTGGGGTTGCAGAGAAGCTGGAAAAAATATACTCATTAATGTCTGGAGCATTTGCTTTTCTCAGCCACTTTACTGGGCCACAGAAAAGGAGCTAATCTGAAAAAGCCGGAACCCGATTTTTTTAAAGATGGTAAATAGCTGGTTGTAATTGTTCATTGTGAATGAGGGAGCTACAAGAGACAGGGTTCCTGTGTCCTGCTAAGGCCCCAAATTAAGAGGCAACAAGACCAGTATGAATTACAGTATCCTGCCTTCACAGACTCATGGCTCTGGAACCTACATGCAGCAAGTCCAGTTTGTCACAAAACAATCTCCCTGCCACGGAGTCAATGCTTCCTCATAGTGACACTGAAGGACAGGGTAGAAGTGCCTCTGTGATTGTCAGAGACTGGAACCGTTTATAGGAGTAGAAAGCTTCATCTTAGAAATATAATACATTTTGATTCAACAATCTCACGGCATAAAGATATCCAAAATAAGTGAGAGTTGGGGCACGAATAGATATAGGTACAACTGTGGTCATTACAACATTAATAGCAATTGCAAAGATAAACAACCTAATTTACCATCAATTAATGAATGGACAAACTAACTGTGATACATAAACACAAGAGAATACTATACAACATTAAAGCATAAAAATTCAGGGGCTGAGCCCCGGTGGCGTAGTGGTTGAGTGCAGGACTTCGGGCCACGGGCTTGGTGGTTCAAATCCAGCGGCGGCTCTCAGGAGCAGCACTGGGCTGCGCCCACGACCACCAGAGGCTGTGATGCCCACAAAAACATAATAAAGCATATAAATGAATCCACAAACACTTCTTAATGATCACGATTATTTCAGTTCACTGTTGTAAAAAGTCAAGGAAAGGTAAAAATCCAGAACAGTATTTGGGGCATAACAGCAAAGGGAAGGGAGGGAAGGGAACATCACTAGCCAGGTAATAGGCACAGTTTAATCTTAGTGAATGGAAAGGTTGTCTATAATAAGGGAGTGATTAGCACAGTGTCCCTAAAGAAAGGAAATCAAAGAGATATGTACAAGAATTAAATACAGCAAAAGTAAATTCTACTGCCCACACTACCTTGTGTTGTCAGTAATAACAAAGGAATACATGGACAGGCAGGATGAAGAGTTATCAATTATTATAAGGGGCTATAGCACCCAACCATACACTATTTTCCAGAGATATTCCATATTCTATAATCCAAAAGTAGCCCCATGATTAAGTTGATACAGATTTTGAAATATACTCAAACCACACCTCGTGTTCCATTTGGCATACAATAGAACATTTTATGGTTTGTAATGGTCGGGGGTGTGATGTGTCATTGTATATGTGAAGCCTGGGTGGCACAGTGGGGACTGTCTTCTTGGCAGAATGATGATGCAGTCTGCTTCTATAAAGACTTACTGCCTGGAGACCCTATGGAACAGTTCAACTCTGTCATATAGGGTTACCATGAATCAGAATTACTAGACAGCAGTAGGAGAATGGATATACAGAGTTCTAAATTATGTTTTTGTTCATGCATGAATATACCTCTGAAATGATTAATTCATACCTGTATACCTGTAAACATATCAGTCTGCTGAACAAAGTAGACCACATATAACCATAAATATAAAACATAACTTTTGAAGGAATAATGCAGGAATAAATCATTCAACATGCCATTGAGTTACTGTATTAATAAATTGATGGATGGATCAAGAAATATACAATAAAATCAGAGAATTTTAACTTGAGTTTTTCTCATTAATTGTTGCCTAATTGATCTCTGATCTATTTATCACTTTCACTCTCCTCATTGCTTTTTTGATGCACTTTTATTAAAGGTCATTGAGAATGATATTTTAAAATAGATACTCAAAGAAGTTTTATAAGTAAACTAAATGTAGTACAGATTTTAAAATAGTACTAAGAACAGACCATACACTAAACAACTCATTTAGTGTTCAACCCCTTAAAATGACCAGGATATATTCTAATGTGGGTATCAACAATGTAAGGTCTTTTTTCCTTCCTCTAACTCATTTCCCATGGAAGTGCTGATCTTACCCAAAAAAGGCTTCAATTGTACTAAGAACTGATATCATCACCATCTTTGAACTTCTCTTTGCCAAATTGCTTTCAGCTGTAATACGGTCATAAATATCTTCCAACAGGCTGAGCCCTGGTGGCACAGTGGTTGAGTGCAGGCCTGAGGGCCACTGACTTGGCGGTTCAAATCCAGCAGCAGCAAGGCTGGGTACCTCCCACGACCACTGGAGGGCAGTGATAGCCTCCCCCCCCCAAAAAAAAAAAACCAAAAAAATATCTTCCAACAAACTTCTCTCCTTAGGCTGTTTAAGTTCTGCATTAATAACTAGGTATGTATACCTGTTTGATTTGTCACATCATAGGCATTATTTTTATAACAGAAATCTGTCAACAGATTGGATGTGAGAATCTTAGGCTTACTCTTTCCTTTCTTCCCTAATCTGACTCTCCCTTAAAGCCTTCACTGAGGAGGCAGGGCTGTGTCTAATAGCTGTGGGATGTTGCTTTTAAAAAAAATAGAGGGATAGAAATCAATGCCTGTTTGTTCAATAGCAGGGCAAAAGAGAAGCAAGCACGTTTGCAAACAGCAGGTGAGGCTTTCAATTTGCAAAGCAATCAGAGTATCAGTTGTCTGTCTTCAAGGGCAAAGCTCACGGCTACAGTGGATACCAATACAGGAGAGGAAGCCCAATATAACAGTTCTTTCCTTTGAGATTTACAAATTTACAAAGACATTTCTGACTCCTACTTAAAACCTGATTCTAAAAGCTCCTATGGTGAAGTCCACATTTGATTCTTAGCAATCTACCTCCTTGCGTCTGAGTATTTCTTAGGATAGACTTTCAAACTTCCTTAACATAAACATGATTTCAGAAAGGTGGACATGTTGCTGTTAGCAAAAATGAAGCAAAACAATGGTGAATTGCAACGAATATATATGAAGTTCTTCCTATTCGCCAGGATGTGTAAAGGGCTGTGAATTTAAAAATGACTTCTCTTGCAGAAGAAACATCACTAATGCATTCCTAGAAATTACACTTGAATACTGGCTACAGTCCAGAAAATGAAAACCCTTTACAAACAGTCAGGTTTCCACATGTTCCCAGAGGGCAGAAATTGCCAACATGTTTACAAATTAAAGCCATGCCTCAGAAAACAAAAGTAGACTGACTATACTCAGCATTGTATTGGTTTGTCTTTGGTGACACGTGAATCGTGGTAGTGGCACAGGTGTGATGAGGTAACTTAATGAAGAGCAGAGTGGTGGGGTCTGCATTTTCTGAGGTCTTTGGCTTATAACTATAAGAACATATTTGGCCGTGCTTGAAATAAAGTATGTGAATTGCACTCTGACTACTTCCTGCAGCTATTCAATAGCATCCTTCTCCACAGGATGTGCTAAAGGCAGTCTCTAGTTTTCTCTGCTGGAAAGAGACAACCTTATTATCTGAACCCAAGAACTCGGGCAGTGAATCCTATTATTTCTGCATATTGAACAATATTCTAACGGAGCACAAGCTACATCATTGTGCCTAATAAATACTGCCAACAGGATTTATTCTGAAGAATCACTATATTCTTATATCTACTTACAGTGATGTAGGGGGTGAACATTTTCAAATTAGAATAGGTTTCAAATATTCTGTGTGCCATGCACAAAGTCGTCTTCCTAGAAAAATTATGATAGAGACTAACTGCAGTGAAAGAGAACAAAGAAAAAAATAAGGAGGTTCCAGAATACGGTAACATTAGAGTAAAGGAAAAAAGTAATAAAATAATCAATTGCAAAGGTGTGGCCACAGTCGGGAAGCACCAAGAGCAGAGGCTAGCCATTGGCAGGAAGAGTGTGGGTCTATAATCAACACTAGATCTGATGGGGCAAGAGGAGGGGGAATGAATGGGGGAGAAGTTCCCTTGGCAGGAGTTGATGCACTCAGCTTGCAGCTACTAGCAGAAAGGGATCAGGAGAGAGTAAGTCCTATCCTTACTCTGCTCCTATTGATGTTTCCCATTAACTCTGCCCAAAGAAGCTCATTAAGGGAAAGACACAGTTGAAGTTCCTAGGGCCAAAGTCCAGTACAGAAGGCTGGTTTGGGAGAGGCAAATAGAAAATGCTTAGCACTGTGCTCCCTTTGTTTTTTTTAGCATCTACTTATGTCTTTTGTCAAAATGAGATAACTCCAAGTCTTAGCAATTCCTGTATTTTCTAAAATGAGGCCCATCCATTCCAATTTCCAATCTAAACCTAGAGAACATCTCAAATTGACAACCAGAAATCATTCTCAGGATTGTCTTTCAGAAAAGTTGATGGGCAAAAAAGAAGAGAGCAGAAATGTTAACTTAAATAGAGCTCAGTATTTATTTCTATAAATATTCTATAGCTTTTTCCAACACTTAACTGATAGGGTCCCTTCTTTGGCAACTCCGTCCTTGTACCAAGACTGTATGTGACTACCAGCATCTTAAATATTTACTGCATTTATGGGAGCAGGAGTCAAGAAAACAAATGAGACATTCATAAAATCTGCTGCATAAGACCTCTATAAAGTGTTGAGACCTCTATAAAGTGTTGAGAAGCAAGTTGTTACTATGAAGACCATAGGGCACTTGACTCAAGTCATGGTATTTTCATTGGCATCATACACATATGAAGGTTGGACATTAAATAAGAAGAACCAAAAAAGAATAAATACATATGGTTTATGGTCCTGACAAAGAATGTTGAAAGTGCCAGGAATGGTCAAACAAACAAACCTGTTTTGGAAAAAGTACAGCCAGAAAACTCCTTAGAGGGCAATCAGTCAAGACATGTTTTTTGGACATGTTATCAGGAGAGACTTGTCCCTGTAAAAGGACATCATGCTTGTTAAAGTAGAAGGGCAACAAAAAAGACACCCCACAAGATGGACTGACACAATGGATGTAACGATGGGCTCAAAAATTACAATTGTGAGAAGGAAGAAAGATGGGGCAGTCTGTTTCAGTCTGTTGTCAGTTGATCACAATTGAATCTAACTGAATTGAATCTAACACAACTGAAACTATACGAAAGGAAAATTTTGGAAATCATTTTAATCACAAAGTATTTTGTTTCAACATGTTTCTATGATTCCTTGAATCTTTTAACGTCACTCATATTGACTTGAAAGAAAAATGAAGCTTTTAAGCCAGTAAGAATGACAGTCTCAGAAACCCATAGGGCTAGGTTCTACCCTCTTTTAAGGTGTACCTATAAGCTGGAATTGACTCAATGACCTGAGTTTGGAGGTGTTATTTGCTTGTTTATAAAGGACTTGAAGATAAAACTTAGATATGAAGGAATTAAGACTAACTTATGTCAAAAAATAAAAGAGCCTTCGTAGCTTTGGGTTATTCACCACAAGCAGCAGTTTGAACCCATCAGTGGATCTGTGGGGAAAGATGGAGCTTTCGGCTGCCCCCAAAATTTACAGTCTCAGAAACCAAAGGAACTCTGCTTCATAAGGCAGAATGGGTGCAGCTACAGAGGGTGTGATATGGGGTGGCTTTATAACATTTAAACCATAAAATCAAGATAACTAGATAAGAAATCCTTTAATCTCAATTCAAAAAGACTTATCAACTATCATAGATTTTTGGTGATGATTTTGGGGATAGGCAGTTTTGTGTCAGCTAAGCCAGGATCCATTGTAGTTTGTACCCAACACAATGTAAGCAACTTCAGGCTGCCTGGTGCAGCAAAACAACCCCTTACTCTGGCTGGACATTCTTTGAGGGTGTGGCCTACTTGATACTGCATTCCAGAGATGCAGTGAAGAACTCCCTCCTTTATTATCCTCCTCTTTCTACTGGTCGAGATCCTGTGTCTATCTGGTTTCGTGGCTCTTAGGATGGCAGTCTACCACATTGACTGCTGATTCTGGGAGCAGTTAGAGGTCTGCCATAATACTTGATTTGCCATCTTTGTGTGACTAACCATGATCTTTCTGTTTTACCCTCCTGCCTTTTGGTTCATTTTCTGGCTACCTGATTTCATTTCCAGTTCTGATAGCCATGTGAGTCAGCAAAAGCCTCTAAGTAACGACCGACTCAAGGACATGAACCAAACTGCCAACTTTACCACTTCTGCAACTCTGTGAGTAATGTCCATGTAAATTTATCTTTTCATATCCATATATCAATGTCACCGGTCTTGCTTCTCTATAAAACTCAGCCTGATATAATGATGATCAAAATAAGAGTTATCATTCATGGGGTGCTTACATTATGGTTTACATTGATTATGCAATTTATTGTGGTCATGCTTTGAGACACACTTTTCTATAATTCCGCTTATTTAGATGAATTTACAGGAGTTAAAATGCAGGCTTTGTAGCTGCCATCAAGTCAGCTCTTGGTAATCCCATGAATGAAATAACAAAATACTGTCTGGTTTTGTGTCATTGTCGTGATTGGTTGACTTTTGTCAGTAGATCGGCTAGCCTTTCTTCCCACAGTGAGCGTAAATGAAAATTAGTATCTATATTGATGTATCCTAAGAATTTATCATCTTACCTATGTACTAAACTGTTTAAACTTAAAGAAAAACAGACCAGTCATAACAAGCAGATCAATAGCATTGAATGAAGAGAAATCTAATAAAACAAAACCCATGGCCACTAAATTGACTCTGACTCCTAATAACCATATATAAGGGTTCTGAGGCTGTGAATGTTCAGTGGAACAGAGCGCCTCATCTTCCGCCTGTGGATTGTCTGGTGGATTCAAACTGCTGAATTTAGAGTTAGCAGCCCATTGAGGAGTATATTGTGCTACCAGGATTCCATCTTTTTTATTTATGTGGCATCACTGCACTGGTGGGAGTAGGAAGCCCAGCCTTGCTCCTGGAGAGCTGCTGCTGGATTTACAGTCCCATACACAACCACTACGCCACCAGGGCTCAGTCAAGGGCTCCATCTTTAAATCAAGATAATACCCTTCCAATCCTTCGGCAACCACTGTCTGCTCCAAGTGTCAGGAATATGTCTATGGTGGAGCAAGTACTCAAGAGTTGTAGGATATTCATCACTAATTGTATGGCTATATACTAACACCCACTATTGGTTACATTATCATCAACAGTTTTCTGGTAATTGGTTTCTAGATAACAGACTTATAGGAAAAACAGGCCTATATATATCTGAAAGTAAAATTTCTTAGTTGCAAAATTATATATTAATATTTCATAAAGGTGAATTTCTTCAAATATTTTTCTGATTCCCATTCAAATACAAAGATCAGATTTCTGAACCTACTAGGATGAGAATGAAAGCTCAGACAATGAGAGAGTCAACTAATGAACAGGCAGGGCAGTATGGTTTTTGGGTATTTTGAAAGACCTGACAACATGGAATCATAAAGCCTGGCTATTATCTTTGGATGGGACGAGACGGCAAGTTCAAATGGGTAACAGAAAAGAGCCTGGGGAAGGAATAATTAGCTGTGGGTAAGGTTAAGGCAATCAAGTAAAGACAGCAAAGCTCTCCTGGACCTGGAGAAGCCAGGGTAAAGCAGTATTCTCATAACCAGGGGAGAAGTGTGGCCCTGGAAGATCAGTCACTCAATAGGATCTTTTGCCTGAAGTGGAAGAATACAGTCCCTGATGACACATTGGGCTTGCAAGAAGGGAATGGGAAGAATAATTATCATGAACTCTATGTGTTCCTGTAGATGGTCTTATATTGGTTTCTCCCAGAGAACAAGGAAGTCACAGAAATCAGACATAGGATACAGAGCAAGAGTGAAGAAAGGATATAGAAAGTTCAACTGTGGCAGGTATACCTCAAGTATAGATCTACCGTTCCATCTTTTGGAGGGCCCATTGACAAGGATCTCTCATGTCTCATTACCAATAATCACTCTATTTACCTTCTTTTTATCTTTATGAAACAGTCACTATCAAGGAGCTCACGAAGTAGATGTCTTTTTTGCTATGACTTACAAGAAACAAAGTTAAATTGCAGTCCCATATTTCGTGGTAATAAATAGCTATACACCTTTGCTCTTGGTGTAATTCTTAACTATCCTTAAATATATAAAAAAAGACACTTTCACTTGTTTGGGTGCACTCTATATAAAGTGCAATATGCAAAAACAACTCAGAATATCAAAAGTATTTCCATTCATCATGATACAGTCATGAGAGACATGGGAAGCTTCCAAACAAAGCAGTACTGGGAAGGGCTGGGATTTTAAAAAATCATTTTATTGGGGGCTCATACGACTCTTATCACAATCCATACAGACATCCATTGCATGCAAAGCACATAACTGCACATTTGTTGCCATTATCATTCTCAAAATATTTTCTTTCCACTTAAGATCCTGGTCTTAGTTCCTCATTTTTCCCCTTCCTCCCCATTATCCCCTCCCTCAAGCACCCATGATAACTTATAAATTATTATTTTGTCATATCATACACTGTCCAATGTCTCCCTTCACTCACTACCCTGTTGTCCATACCCAAGGGAGGAGGTTATATGTAGAACCTTATAATTAGTTTTCCTTTTCTACTCCTCCTTCCCTCCACACTCCAGGTATCACTGCTCTCATCACTGATATTAAAGGGATCATCTATCCTAGATTCCCCATGTTTCCACTTCCTATATGTACCAGTGTACATCTTTTGGTCTAACCAGATTTGTAAGATAAAATTGAGATTATGATAGTGGAATGGTGGAACTAGAGGAAAGTTGCATATTTCAATGTTGCTACACTGTACCCTGACTGACTTATCTCCTCCCCATGACCCTTCTGTAAGCGGATGTCTGTTGCTTCACCTACAGCTTGTCCTTGGCTCCCCAATCTGTACTCCTCCTCATTTTTAATGATATAATTTTTAGTTCTTTGTTGCCTGATACCTGAATCATTTAACACCTGGTGTGCTTCTTCCATGTGGACATTGTTGCTTCTGAGCTAGATGGCCACTTGTTTGCCTCAAGTCTTTAAGACCCCAGATGCTAGAAGAAAATCAGTTAGGGGGAAAAGAGAAGAGTTGATACCAAGGGCTCAGTAGAAAGTAACTGTTTAGAAAAGAGTGATGGCAACATATGTATAAATATGCCTGACGGAATTGATGTGTGGATTATAATAAGCATTGTAAGCACTTTCAATAAAGTGATTAAAATAGAATAGAATTTTAAAAAATGAGTGCTACTGATTACATTTAAATGAACTTCCACTTAATTATTCAAAACCTACATTTATTGATGTTTCCAGTACATATCCAAGATAAATTTAAAGAAAGATTAAGCAACTGTGATTTGGGGGATGGTAATGGTGGCAGGAAGCAAAAAAAATAAAAAAGAACATGAATGCCAGATTTATTTTTATTTTTTTTCTAAATTTAATTAAAAGGCCTTATATTTTAAAGCAGTTTTTGCTTTATGGAAATATAACAGCTTGTGCAAAGTTGGCAGTTAGAGGATCTTAAGACATCGATGCCAAAGGCATGCAAGAACAATAGAAAACTCACTTCCTTTAGGGCAATTCTGAGTCCTGCTGACCATGGAAGCCAGACTTGCTGTATTGCTGTGCATTTCTGAGATGATACATCTTTATGGGAACGTCATATCTCAACTTTCTTCTGTGGATCAACTTATGGGTTCATCTTGCTGACCTTAGAAATAGCAGCTCAGCCCAAATCCGCTACAAATTAGACTCTTGGAGACAGGAACAAAGAAGCCATGGATTCATGTCCTTGGGGAGCTTGGGTCAAAACTGGACAAGAAAATCTGGGACTGAGGGTTGACATTTTTGTCCACCTAAGTAAATAGGAAGTTAAATGTTTTCCTTTGGTAAACTGTGATCTATTTCCTTACCAAATAAAGCTCACTGTCATCAATTGGATGTCAACTCATGGTGATCCTTTTAAGAAATTGTGTTTTTTTCATCTTTTTACCTCAGTGAAGCAGCTGATGGGTTCCAACCATTGACTTGTCAATCAGTGCATCTAACCCCCTGCAAGACCAGAGCTCACGCTTTCTAGAAAGTGATGCAAAATATATACATTGATGATATTTTTTAACTTACTGTAGATTATGATAGCAGCATTTTGCACCTTGACTCTGCCACTTAGTAGTTGCGTTCATATCATTTAGCTTCTGCTTTGTCTTAGATTCTCACTGAATTAGGGAGGATAATTACAGACTACTAACATGAGAGGCTGGTTATGCAGACAAAGCATATTCTTCCTATAAACCAGGTAGAAATCTAGCACATAACCAATACTCCATAACAATGATTAGCAAAGGTAAGGTCCTTATTACCTGGCTCTCATGACTGCATGATAGGCTTCCTTCTTATCATATTGATTGTCAATTTCATTTTAATGTTATTTCTATTATTTTAATCTCAGAACTACCTACAATGCCCCACACTACAAACATGCATTTGACAATGAGCCAGCACACACCCAAACCACAGAAAGCAAAAAGTTCCAGCAGTCTAATATTTTTAAAGCAAACTAGAACCTTTCAAAACAAAATCTGAGGCTATAATTAAATGCTCTGAAAATGATAAATAGAGGAGAGTGAAATAAAAACAAAGACATGTTGTGTGGGAAGAGCGGGGAAAGCACGCATGCAAAATGGTCTGAATCGATCAAAGTGGGATAATGGAACCGAATTCTTTTTAAAAGCACAATCAATACTCAGATGGAGGAAAGACTGTAGCTCATTTTAAAGGGAGAAAATGGATGGGGGTGGGGATATGGGGAGAGAGCATGTGTGACAGTGTTGACAAACAAATTGTGATTTGTCAAAGGGAGAAACTAGGAGAGCTTGAAGCTTGAACATATGGGATTCTCTAACATGTGGAGAAGCACGCCTTTGGGAAGTCAAGAGGCGTGGCCCCCGGCAGAATGTCAGGGATGCAAACAGAA
Organism: Nesogale talazaci; assembly: GCA_004026705.1. Taxonomy (NCBI): domain Eukaryota; kingdom Metazoa; phylum Chordata; class Mammalia; order Afrosoricida; family Tenrecidae; genus Nesogale; species Nesogale talazaci. The sequence goes on from PVJH01000464.1 coordinate 195,031, forward strand.
GGAAAGATGAGTTTTGCTGGATGCCATGTGATTCACTTTTTGTTATTGAGCTTGAGTCTTTGCTAATTGATCTCTTTTCTGCGTTTGCCAGTCAATTCCTGCAAATCACGGGTATATCCGTGAGCCCACGACACACATCCTTTAAGTAAACTTTCGACCACTGAAGAAAGATGTCCTAGAAACGATCTGGGATCCACTCCATTGGGAGCAGGGCTGTGAGAAAAGTAAACAGTGGCTTCATTATGAAAAAGCAGCTGCTCTATGGGCTGGCAGGCAGCTTACTTGTGATTCAGTGGGCTTGTCAGAAAGGACTAAACATCTCAGGATCCAAGAAACACGAATAGCATGCTCTAGTGGTGCTGTGTTAGACATGGGCTGCTATGGTCAACCCATGAGGTCTTCTGAGAAAGGAAAATGAGGGTTATCTCTTTCCATAAAGATATAAAATCTGGCCAGGTCTACGAAGCAGTTCAATTCTGGTCTATGGGGTCACTCACTGTGAGTTTGAATCAACTCTACAGCAGTGTGTTTTAGTGAGATGCTTCCTTCACTATGAGCATCTGAGATCCTTGATAAGGTCATAAATGAGATCAGAGGCTGGGAAAATACCATTTAGTAAAAATGGTCTGCGATCCCACCCACCACCAACATACAGTATCACCACCCAATGAAAATGAAATCTTATCTCTCAGGTCAGTTCTTTGTACTCTAGCACCTATGTATAGAGATTTTCTCCTCTTGAAGTTGAAATCAAATGCCGTCTTCATCTTATTTAACCTGACAGATATCATGCTGCCTTCTATGACACAAAGTGGCTAATTACTAATTGCCTAATTTCTAACTGCCCACAGAGCAGTTTCTTTTCCACAGAGTAACAACCTTTTGCATTTCTTATATCCCTTCTCCCAGTGGGATAACTTCCAGATCTTTTCGACAGTGTTTCCATTCAGTGGTGTCGTCAAGGGTGTGTAAGTGTGTACTCACCCACAAGGGTTGCAGGAATTAAGAAGTCTGAGTCTGATTACTGTAAGGTCAGCAATTCAGACCTACCATCTGCCCTGAGGGGGAAAGATGAGACATTCTGCTCCCATACAGAGTAGTCTCAGTAACCCACAGGGGCAGTTCTCTTCCTATAGGGGGTTGCTCTGAATCAGAATATAGTTATTAATGTGTTTGGTTTCAGTTTTTGAGAACTTCCACATTTCTTTTGAATAATATTATAAAATGTATGGCTCTTACCTCACACATCACCGTCCACATACAGAGGTGATTCAAAAAGTTTGTGTAAATCTCCATTATTTTAAATTCCTTTTGCCATGAATATTCTGATGTCCTCTTATAGTTTATGTAGATTTTAGAAAAGATTTTGTGGAATTTTTTTTCTCAAATCTGCTAATTGCTGCTTTGGGATTTTTGCCCACTTTGAAACAATGTTATATTTCCCAAGGACCCAATAGCAGCATCCTCTGGGAGGGGGAGAGAGCAGTAAGGGAAGGATGGAAGAGGTGGGGAAGATTGAGTTCTGGCTCTTTAGTCACAGATTGCGTACCTTTAATTAAAACATGGACATATTTGCATCAGAGGATCTTCGGACAGCAGTTTTGCATGAATAAATGCAAAGATAACTGCCAACAATCATTTTGCTTTTTGCATTTGGTTTATAGTCTACATATTAGCTTCCCCCCTTTTTTTTCTCCATATTCACTCCTTTTCAGTAAAAGTTTTTTTTCTTACCTTGAGAGAGGGACATAACATTGTGAGACATAACATGTCTGGTGATCTCTATCTTTGATGTCCAAGTATTTAAGCACCGAGGGATCTAGAGATACAGACAGCACTTTGGCAAAGCATAATAGCCCTTCCACAGTTCTTGACGAAATATTTCACACACAAAAAATAATTTCTTTGGTCTGGGGAAAGGGTGGAGAAATGAAATAGTTAATGAGAGGGGGCACAGCCTAGGGAGGCTCTGGGGATATGAGAACCGAAATGGTTAACAGCTCATTTCATGGATTTTTGGTTCTCTTCACATTGGCATGAAAAACCCCAGTGATGGAAGAGTCCTAGGGTCAACAAATAGGGGGCTGTTGGGTCAGCAGTTTGAAACCATACTCCATATGAGAAACAGACTTTCTGGTCCCCAAAAGATTTACAGTCATGGAAACCCATCGGGGCAGATATATTCAAACTTATAGGATGGCCATGTGTTAGAATCTACACTAAGGCAGTGAGTTTTCTGAGTTATCAGCAAATCACGAGCTAATCACATGCTTGGGGTTATGATTATGATTAACTTTTGGATGAATAGACATCTTAGTGGAAACTGGCACGCAGGTAACTTTAGAACCGGTGGGCTTTCACTTCTGGAAAGGCTTGATCCTACATCAACTTTTTCTCGCAGGACTTGAGGAATTTCAAAGAAAGATGCAGGCAAGGGGACATGACAGAGATAAATGTATGTCATTATAGTCAATGAGAAATAGAAATAAAATTAAATTAAATTCCTTGTACTTTAGGGTCTATGGACTGAGATTCATACCTGCTTTTTGTTATTTTTGTTTTTAGCTCTATGATAAGAAATAATGATTTTGTCTTCCAGAAATGTCTTTTGTTTCTGATCTTCTATTGTATTTTCTCTGACTTGCTCCTCTTTATGTGACTAAGTCTATCGCTTTATCATTGTACCTTTACTGTCTTAGAAAGAACATTAAATCAGTTATGATTAATTGGAAGTTAATGAATTTTCATTTCAAAGGCTTAATTAAGTTTCTTCAACTTTTCCCTTGTAATTTACTATTATTATTATGATTATTTTCTAATCAAAAGACATTCAAGGTAGGACCTGATGTTAACCCTGTTGCCACTGACTTGATTTTGACTCACAGTGACTTTATGGTACAAAATAGAACTGTCCCTTGGGGTTTCAGAAACATACTGTGAGTACGACTTTCTCTAAAAGAGCTGTTGGGGGTTTAAGTCATCAGTTTTTAGTTACACATCTATAAAATCAAAACAAAACAAAATATTGCCATCAAATCATTTCCTACTCCAAGGAATCCCAGAAGTGATGGCTTATTTTTCAGTTCAGGGTACCCATTCCTCTTTCCCTCCTCACTGCACCTGGGCAGTTTTCAGCCTAAAGAACTAAAAGAAGAATTGAAAAAACAAGTGAAATGTGTTTGTGTGGAGATGCCCTTGATTGAGTCAATTAGAGGCAAGCTTTCTCTTGATTGAATTGACAACTGAATTGCTAGTGATCACAGTTGGCTGCAAACTGAAAAGATGGAGGTATAAGTCTATGGAGGAGAAAATACTGGTGGTCTCCATTTCAAATGTCAGTCAGTAAGAAGTCCATGTCTACTCTTCACGCACAACATCACCATGAGTTGAGTCAATCTGATGATAACTGGTTTAGTTTTATGATGAAAGATTTGCTCCCCGTGAGTTTGAGTCATTTGTCCCTTTGGTTGGATTCTCTGTCAGGGAGTGAGTCCTATATGTCTTGTCTTTCCTTGGGTCACCCTTAGTCCCCCACAACTTTGGACCCTAATATATGGTGCTTGTTTATCCCTCAAAAACACAGCATGGCTGAATTTATCATCTTCATATCAATCCATTATCCCAGATGATGGATGACTTCATATAATTTCTGGACTAAAGGCATAATATTTTAAAAAAATACTGAGTAGCATGTGTAGTCCCAAAAGAACTGAGTTTTAGATAAGTATGTAAAAGGGCTTCAAATCACTTAAGGGAAATGGCAACAACTTGTAGGTAGTGTTTAAAGAATACTTCAATATTACACAGCCCAAGAAACATATTAGTTAATTGCTAGTGAAGACTTTTAAATTTCACACCCTGGATAGCTTTCTTGGTAATTACACTCACTGTGCTTATCTAAACTCTAGCACCAGTATGCTAAGTGTAATATCCAGCTCTTTGTCTAGAAAATCTCACAAAGGTGCATTACATGAATAAACAACTAAAAATAACAGAAAGAAAGAGTCTAAATGTTCCCTGACTATGAATATAGTCCTGCTAACGTAAACTTTTGGAAGGAAGCCCTGTATGTGTTTATGTTGCTAGGGACAAAAAGAGAGGGCTAAACTCACATAGTATTATTAATTATGGTTTCATAAATAGACTGTCTTCCAAAATTCCAGTTAATTATAGTTTTTGTTCCCACCACTCCGGTTGCAAAAGTAATGCTAAAGTGCTCTGTCCATCTATACTTCACATCTTTACTATCACATTATCTGACTTTTCCCATTTATAACAAAAATAAAAAGAAATTTACTCTCTGGCAGCTTTGCAGAGTAATGAATGCCAAGATGGGAGGCAAAAAGTAATGATGCTGGTTGTGATGGTGGAGGTTATCATGATGTAGTTAGCTGCCAGTAAGTGGTCTAATGTGGTCCTCTTGTAGTATTGCATACTAATTTGGTTTTGTGATTGGAACATAAACACACTAGAAAGTGAGGAATGGGTGTAGCCGGAAGTAGCACCCTAGCTTTACTCTTGTGATGAGAATAAATCCGCTATTTTAAAACCTTTTATTGTGAGCCGGGTGAAGGTTTACAGTGCAGAGCAGAGCAGTTTCCCTTTCAACGAGTAATAAACATTTTGTTTCATGTCACTGGTTATGATTCCCACAGTGCAGCATCATGTAACCACTTCTTCCCTGTGCTTCCCGTGTCCATTCCTCCTTCCATAATCCTCCCGAACTTTGTCCTTGGGTAAATGTTTCTCCTATCTCAAAAGGTTGATTACTCTAAGGTGGACATGCCATAAAGCACTAGTGTTATTCTTCTTATAGGCCTGAATAAGCTTTTTAGGACCTGAAGTCAAAAAGACCTCTTAATGCTTTTCCCAGGACCTTGAAGTGCCATCATGTGATCTGGCACCAAACACTTATTAGTGTGTCTGTTCTGGAAATGTCCAACGAGTGTACATTAAATAATTCCCAGAGTGTTAATGATTGTTTATCAATCTTTGACTTATGCTACATGGTGTTGTTATTGGCATAATTTGGTCCACTCTGTAATTTTTCGGGGTAATAATTTCTGGGAGCCATCCATATATGGTCAGCTTTTTCCCCTGGTAAGCTAATGAGTCACAGCCAGTGACCTGGAAAAGTATAATGCAGCGACAAGTGATGCAGTCACTCATTATCTGGTATAAACTTTGCTACCTGAATTTGCCATTGTGCTCAGCTATTCAGTAGAAATTCATGACCAATAACCAAAATAGATGCATATCAGCTCCCTATGGGGCACACAGGCTACAAATGGGTTTAAACAGGACAGAATTATATAAACCTGAGCTGTGAAGTTGCAAATCCTTTAAAGAGTATACATAGTGTTATAAAAATGATAAATGATGGCTTAAAATAATGACTTGACCATGATATTCTGTACCCTTGAGATAAAATGAGCTCACAAGTCTAATTTTTCCCTCACACCTGGAGCATTCTTTTTATCACATGGAGACATTCCAGGATATAGAATGCTTAGAACAGTTTGACAAGGGGAATATTATCTTAAAAATAAGGTAGATAGATGAAGAGACACTTAGTGAGATATTTGTATTATGCTGTCCAAATGCATGGGAAGTTCCCTTTCACTGGAAAGCAAAGTGGAAGAGACAGAGATTAATGAGTCAAAGCTAATTAAAGAAGTAATTGCTTCTGGAGACGTGCCCTATGTAGGGAGGTAACTGTCATGAAAGCTAAAAATATCATAGCTTGATCAAATAAAATTGCACAATTTGAAGGTAAGTAGAACAACAAAATGCCAAACATATTAAAATTCATCCTGTTTATTGAAAGAAATAACTTGAATTTGGAATCTCAATAAAAACCTAATTAGTCTTGATTTGGGCTAGCCTTCACTATTGTTGCAACTACGGTTTCCTATTAGTTCTTCTCCAGAAACCACATTTCAACTTGGGGCACCCAAGGCCCTAAGTGTCCCAGAGAAGAATATTCAGACATGGGGTTCTATAACGTTTTGAAAAATTATAAGATAATAATGAAAATAGAAACTTAGTTTAAGATATGACTGTACAGGTGAATAGAAATGTGGGTTCCTTTGCTTTTGAATAGAATCACACTTTCCTGCTGTAGGAAATCTGGTTATTGCAGATGTGCATACTACATATCTTCTATTAGTAAGAAAGGAAGCATTGAGTATTCCTTAAGTAACACCCTCTGAAAGTCAGTAATTGAATGATCTATTCACTTATCATATTAGCAACATGAATCTTGAAGAGTGAGACTATCTCTAAGATCCTCTTCTAGAGTGAGACTATCTCTAAGATCCTCTTCTAGATTCTTACTCAAGGTTATGAAACCCAAATCCTTTCACTTACTCACCTTCTCATCAATTGCTTACATGTAATGTAGAGTTTGCTATATACTATTTACATAGATTAAATTTCAATAAAGGATGACTGAACAAAGAATAAAGTTGAGTAAGCAAATATTACCAAGTTAAGCACTCTGTTATTGTAAGTGGATTTTGGTTCCAAATGCTTTGAACTCATTAGAATGATTTGAATCCACAACCATACTGCACCTAGGCTGTGTCTTGTTCTGTAAAGACGCTTCTAAGAAAAATTAACATGTTGAAAGTTACCACTAAGAGGAATAACTGGTCATTTCCTAACAAGTTACTCAGAAGTTCCCGTTGGTTTTCTCTTAGAAATAAAAACACACTAAATTCCTTTCTACGTGTCCTTCCCAATTCTACCCAGAGGCTGAGCACTCATTAAAACGAGCAGGAGTGGGGCTGAGCCCTGCTGGCATAAGTGGTTGAGTGCAGGACTGTGGCCCGCGGGCGTGGCGGTTCAAATCCAGTGGGGGCTCTCAGGAGCAGCGCTGGGTAGCTCCCACGACCACCAGAGGGCAGTGATGCCCCCACCCCAAGAAAGAAGCAGGAGCTCAGTCAAGAGCTTACCATGTGCATTCCCACTGTATCTGTCAAAATAAGGCCTTCAAAACAGTGTGAAATACCAAGCAGTTTCAAAAACAATGAAACAAAAGCCATAATAATATTGTTACACCATTAGCAATAAAATCACCACAATGTATTATCCCAATGTCCAAATCTCATTCACAGCACATTCATTATGTCCCTGTTTGTGATGACAGTCAATGGAGGCAATTTTGTACAAATCCTCATAGTCCCTCTGGTACATACTTGCCAAACCCGTTTGCCATGTAACTCCATTGTAACCCTGACCTTTGACTTGCCATCTGAAGGTTTATTAACAGCTAATTAAGCTGATAAACATTGATTCACCCACTAGTTATTTCTTCATTACATTCACCTGCCAGACTACGGAGATTTATATTCCACTGTCTTGATTTTCAAGGAGCAATGAGGATGTAGTGGATAATATGTTAGGCGGCTAACTTCAAAGTTGGCAGCTTGAAACTACCCGCTGTTCTCCGGGTAAAAAAGATGAGACTGTCGCCTCCCATGATGAGTTGCAGGCTTGGAACCTGACGGCCATTCACCCTTTTCTCATGGTCTTGTTATGATTCAGAAATGACTCAGTAGCTGTCAGTTTGGTTTGGGTTTGGTCTTTGTATTGTTACTCCGAACTTTACCTTTAAACTCTCTAGTGACTATTTTCCAAATGTGGAAAATGCTTTATTTTCCTATTGGTTTTTCAGCTCCACGTAGATAGCTGATGGACTTTTCATTTGTGTATACACTTGCAACAAAACATCACCATTCTACACTCAGATCTTATTTTTAATTTGCAGTAGCTCCATCAAAGAATATTTTCCCACATCATTTTCCCCCCCAGAGGCAGACAAGGGTTTTGTTTGTGTGTTTGCCTTTTTTGATTGCAACTCTTTGGTGTAAGTTCCTTCCATGGCCCCGTGTCAACGTGTCAAAGAAGAAAAACAATTCCAGAAATATGCACCACCTCCACACGTAGCGCTCTGCATTGGGCTCAAAATATGATCTTTTTACAGCAAACGCTAAATGGGGTGGGGGTGGGAGGAGCCCTCAACTCTCTGATCATCAAACCAAAGAATTTCAGATACTCTCCAGTGAGAAAGAAAGTAGACCAGCAAGTGAGAATTTCCCTCTTTGCACAATCTCTGCAATAGAACTGTTCTTGAGGAGGGATGCTGAAGCAGGTTTCTTTATGATTCGGCCTGACCCTGCAGTTATGAGAATTTTCTTTTTTATTTAATATTTATGAAGCATGAATAATATGTTATGGTTATCACAGAAAATAAATGTAAACAGGAGATCCTAATCTCAGTTAGAAGACTCATCAGCAAGAAAATGGAAGCGCTAAGTCTCCTCACCTTTTATAAGAAAACCATAAAGGAAAAGGGCAAGGTTATTTTCAGCCTCTCAAATCAGATGGGGAAAAAAACACCACTGTAGGCGGGACCGTGATAATGCAGTAGGGAGACATGTATTAGAATCAGGGGTACAGGAAAGAAAGTTGAAAGAATAAGGCAAGGAAGTAGAGAAAAAGCAAGGCTTATCTTTAACACACCATAAACAGGAATTGTGTTGGTCTTTGAATGCCCATTTTCTAAGAAGCAAATCTAGATCAGAGCCTAGGATATTATCTTTGGAATAAATGAGACCTTCACAAGTTTCACTAAAAATGATTCCATTTCTATTTATTTTATATACTTAAAAAATAAATTTGGTGGAGCTCTGCAAGTTTTTGCAATGGCCTAATAAGTTCCCTAGCCTATTCCCAATTCAATTTACAGTACTTCTGAAAAGTATTAAGCATGATAATTATACTACTCATATATTTCCCTTTAATGTTGCAATAACCAAAAGAAAATTAATGAAAGAAGAAATATAGATAATAATCCTCTTCTTCTAAGACACTTGTTCCTGAAAGATATCCTGGATACCGACTATAAATTACAATATACACTTCAAGTATAATAATGAAAAAAAAAGCCAGTAGGTGGCAAATGGAGTTTTTCACCACACCAAATGAAAAAAAAATATTATACTATACTACTACTACACTGCAGAAAAATAGCTCTTATGATGGGGACATTAACATTTAGACCAAAATAATCCCATACTTTTATTTTTCATTATTTGATTTAAAATTGTTGCCATGACCTTCATCCTCACTGTGAGGCTTTGCAAATATTTTCATTTATATCTTCTCTCTATGGAGAAGAATGATTCTAACCTTGTAATCACAGTTCCTATGTCCAAAATAGCTATACATGCATCAAACACTTTTGTAGCAACAAATGTTCTAAAATGACTACAAAACAGCATTCTCTGTCAGACACAGCAATATATAACTTGATCCATGGGACAAGGGTATCTATGAGCACAGAGGTTAAGGTCAATTATCATAAGTATTGTAAACATAACTTTGCTGAAAATGGGAGAATACAAAGGGTTTCCAAAATAGCCCAGGCGGTTGGTTATATTTTATTACATTTTTTAACCAAGGGCATTCCACCATACAGATCATAGCAAAATATGGATGATTGCCAAGAATGGGAATTCCAGAACATTTACTAATACTCCTGAGGAACTTGTACATAGGCCAAGAGGCAGCTGAATAAATAGAACAAGGGCACATTTTGTCCTTTAAAAATTAGGAAGGATGTTTGTTGTGCTTGCATCCTTCCACCTGACCTATTCAATTTATATATGAAGAAAATAAGGTAGACTAGATGAATATTGAGATCAGGAATGAATAAAGCTGATTAAGAACCTGTGATACAACCTTGGTTGCTAAAAGTGAAGATGACTTGAAGTATTTACTGATACAGATCAAAGACTACCACCTTCAGTATGGGTTGCACTTCAACATAAAGAAAACCAAAATCCTCATCAGTGAACCAAAAAGCAACATAACAATGAATGGGATAGATTGAACTTTTCAAGGACTTCATTGTAGTTCAAGTCACAGTCAATGTTCGTGGAATCAGTATGCAAGACATAAAACCATGTACTACATTGGGCAAAAATGCAGAAGACCTCTTTAAAAATGCAGAAGACCTCTTTAAAAGTGACAAAGCAAAGATGTCACTTTGAAGACTAACTTGAATCTGACCCACGTCATTGTACTTTTCATATCTCCATACTCATGAGAAAGCCAGTCGATGAACAAGAAAGACCAAATGAGAATAAATGTCTTTCAATTGTTGGTCTGGCAAAGAATATTGGATAGACCATGATGTCCAGAAGAACCAACAATAACTATCTTTGAGAAGGAACGTTGGTATGCTACTTAGAAGTGAGGATGACAAAAATGTTGTCTCACGTACTTTGTACTCTCAAGTGGAACAAGACCCAATAGAAAGACATCCTGTTGGTAAAGTAGAGGGACAGCAAGAAGAGACAAACCCTCAAGGAGATGGATTGACCCAGGAGGTGTAAAAATGGGCTCAACTATAGCAGCACTTGGAGGATGGCACAGGACTGGGTAGTGTTTTCCTCTGATGTACATTGGGTCATTCTGAGTTAGAACCAACTCAACTCCAACATCTGACGCTTCATTCAGACTAATAGCGACCCTGCTGACCCCCATTGGTTTCCGAAAGTGTTCATTTATGTGTTGTCTTGTTAGGTACCACGCAGTTGGTTCTGACTCACAGCGGCTTCTTCACTTTCCGCAAGGAATTTGGCACCATCTCCTTATCGAGTGTTGACATAAGCCTTTCTGCAACCCTGATACGGTGGACAATCCTGATGCTTCATATAATCCAACTTCTTTATTTGCTCAGCATACAAACAGAATACGTATGGTGAAAGCATATAACCCTGATGCATACCTCTCCTGATTTTAAACCTTGCAGTATGTCCTTGTGGTATTGATGCAGCTGTTTCTTGTCCTTGTTCAGGTTCTGTCTGAGCACAGTTAAGTGTTCCTGGATTCCCATTCTTCTCACGGATGTTCATATTTTGCTTTTATCCATAGATTTCTATTAGAGTAAGATGTCTATCTTTCTCCCTCAAAAAAAACTATTAATCTTGTAACTAGCATTTGTAACCCACTGTCCTACCAGAGATTTTCTACCCAACTCAACAGCATTGAGCAGAAATGGCAATAACAACAACACAATAAAAATAGTTACTTTTAAGTTATAGGTAACCTAAGTGAATTTTGGGTTATTTGTAGCAAAGTTGCATCGTCTGAATATCCCAGATTCTTTGGATTATTTATAGACTTTGCTGGTTAATCTATAACCTTTACTATACTTATTATCAATATTCTTGAGATACTTTAAGCCATCAAATTAATCCACTCATTCATTTCATAAACTTTTGCTCATCAGTTACTTGTCAATCATTATAATAGGCCCTAGAGATACAAAGCATACATCTAGTGCACTCTGCCCCAAAGGGTAATATGTCAAGGAAGGAGAGCAACTTTGTACAAATAAATTTCATTGTATGTGCACACACACTCACACCAAAGAAATACTAGAATTGACCCATATTCATAGTGGCAACATAGGTCAGACTAGACCAATGGTTATAAATATTTAAACAAAAAGGCTGGTCTTTCTCTCTCGGAACTGCTACTGCATTCAGATTGCTGATCTTTCAGTTAGCAGAACATCTCACATGCCATGACCCCACCAGGACTCCTTACACCACACAATTATGTTCTGCAAAATACACTGTTTTAAACTGTCATCGGGTGCCGTCCAGTCAGCCCTGACCCATAGCAACCCTGGGCAACACAAAGTAAAATGACTGTGCCTTCTTGCAATTGTTCCCATTTCTGGGTCCATCACAGCCATGTTGTCCATCTAGTTCATGGAGAGGCTTCCTCTTTTGAACTGCCCTTCCACTTCACCAAGGAGGATGCCCTTCTCCAGGACTGATTTCTCCTGACCATGTGGCCAAAGTCAACCGGAAAGAAGTCTTATCCGCCTTGCCTTTCAGGGGCACTTTGTCCATATTTCTTCCAAGACAGATAGGTTTGTCCTTTTAGCAATCCATGGTACTTTTCTTTTCTAGCACCATAATTCAAGTATATAAAGTCATCTTTAGTCTTCTTTTTCAATATCCAACCTTCACGTGCATATGAAACAATGGAAATGTGCCGTGGCGTGGGTCAGGCACAGCCTAGTCCTCCAAGTAACAACTTAATGAGGTTTTATGCAGCAGATTTGCCCAATGCAACCCATCTTTTGATTTTTTTTTGAATGTTGCTTCCATGATAATTGGTTGTGGACCCAAGTAAAAAAAAGGCATTCTTGTGAATTTCAAACTTGTCTCCATGAATTATGATGGTGCCTTTGGTCCAGCTGTGAGGATTTTGGTCTTTTTCATGTTGTCACATCCACACTGAAGTCTTCAGTTCTTGATTTTCATCAGTAAGTGCTCCAAGTCTTCCTCTCATGCAGCAAGGTTGCATCATCTGTGTAAGGAAAGTGATTAATGTGTCATTCTTCAATCCTGATACCACATGGACCCCAAAACAGAGCTGGAGCAGAGGTTTAGGTTCATGTGACGCATCAGGAAGCTCTTTACTGGACTGATTTGTACAGCAATTATCTTCATTTACCTCCAGGGTAGAATGAAAATGTTGTTGTGGTATGCCAGAGAGTTGATTCTTACTTATAGTGGCTCTAGATAACAATATAGAACTGCCCAAATAGACCTTGATAAGTAGTAATTAAAAATCATTTTATTGGGGACTCATACAACATTTATCACAATCCCTTCAACACCTCATGGTGATCCTGACTGGTGTGCTTCTTCCATATGGGCTTTGTTGCTTCTGAGCTAGATGGCTACTTGTTTACCTCCAAGCCTTTAATACCTTAGAGGCTATATCTTTTGATAACCAGGCACCATCATCTTTCATCACATTTGTTTATGCACACATTTGTCTTCAGAGATTATGTCAGGAAGATGAGCATCGTGAAATTTAATATAAAAAAGTGTCCTTGCATTGTGGAAGTACTTGAGAAGCAGTCCAATGTCCATCTGCTACCTGAATGCTAAACCTGTAAATATGTACACATAGATTCATTTTCCCATCATATGTAAATGTATTTTGCATATGTACATGCCTGTATTTAGATGTCTATAAATGCCCTTAACTTCCTAATTCTTTCCTCTTATTTCCTTTTACTTTCTCCTTGTCCCACTTTCTTGTTCAGCCTTCATTTGGTTTTCAGGGATTTCTCTTGATTATGTTTCCCTTGGTCAATCAGATGTCCTACACTCTCCTTGCCATTTTTTTCGGGTCATGTGTTGTTTCCTTGTCTCTGGAATGGGCAACACACATCATATCCCCCTCACATCCCCCTCTCCCACAACCCCCAAGAACCATAGTTCCTGTTGTTTTCTCCTCTAGACTGTTCATTTGTCTATATTATCTAGATAGACCTGCAGAGATAGTAATATGCACAAAAACGTAAGACATAGCAAAAAAAAGTGGCAAAAGAAAATAAAATGACGTCAACAAAAAGAAAGAAAATCCTGTAAATAGTTCATGATGCATTGACTTCTAGGAGTGTCCCCCAGTAAAGTACAATGGGGTGCCATGCCCTGGCCCCCTAATCTATGCTTGCCATTCCCTCTGGACTTCTCTACTGTACTCCCCCCACTGTTCTGCTGAACACCCTTAGTGTTTTGTTTCCTGTGATGGGATCAGACCAGGTATAATCCAGACACTGTGTCTCTAGTATTTTCCTCAGAGGGTCATGGGTCAGTATGGTAATTTATGTCTCAAGTTTCATACTTTCTCTTCCTCCCCTTCATTTGCTCCCGTGTATTCTGGTCAGACATGTCCCTCTACCTGAGCTGCAGCTTCAGTGCTGTCCTCTGAAGTATTTTTTTCTGGAGGTAGGAATTGGGATTGGGGCCTGACCCTGACACCCCTCCATTGGCTCCCCACTCCATGTTGGTACACTGCATTCACATCCTGGAGCACCAGGGTGAAGTCTGGTCCCCTTTTCCCTGTGGAGATATAAACAATACCCTCCCCTTGGCTCTACTACACATTTCTATAATTCCTCCCCCCTCTTTTTTAGTTGGCTATCATATGTAACCCTGGATTTGGTCTGGTCCCTGCCATACTCATCCCAGTAATGTTGATAAACAGTAGCTTTTTTCTTATGCCCCTTTTGCATTTTTATTTTTAAGTTTTCCTCAGTGGACTTACATTGTACTCATCATTTTGTGCTTGACTTATTTTACTTAGCATAATTTCCTCCAGTAATTTCCATGCTTCATGCATTCATCGATGCTTTTTAGCAATGCATAGTACTCTATGTATATACCACAGTTTTTGATCTATCTGTTGATGGAACTTTGGGCTGTTCCGAACTCCTTGCAATTGTGAACTGTGCCACTATGCATATGGGAACACAGATATCTGACTGTAATTTGTCTCTTGCCTCTTCTAGGTATATGCCCAGTATATGGGGATATGGATTAAATGGTAGCTCAGTTTCCATCTGTTTTAGATATCACCAAATCAATTTCCATAATGGCTGTACATATCTACAGGTCCACCAGTGGGTGAGAGTGCCTATCTTCCCACAGCCCATCCAACACTTGTTACTCTCTGATTTTTTTAATTGGGTTATTTTTGAGGCTGTTAGGTGGTATCTCACACTTGTTTTCATTTGCATTTCTCTTGTGGCTAATGAATGGAAAAAAGAAGAAAACCATTGGCCTGAAAAAGGGAACCAGAAAAGGATGCCCCTTGTCCCTACTCCTATTTAACATCGTACTGAGGGTCCTCAGTAACAACATAAAACAAAGAAAAGAGCTAGTAAGTATTAAGCTAGGGAAGGAAGAAGCAAAACTATTATTAAAAGCAGATGATATGATTTTATACATAGAAAATCCTCAAAACTCCAGAAGTGAATTGTTGGAAGCAATAGAGGAATATGGCAGAGAGGCAGGATACAAGATCAACAAAGAGCAGTCTATCAGACTGTTATGCGCATCAGACAAGATCACAGAAGTGACCCTCAAAAAGGTAGTACCTTTATAATAGCCAAACAAAAAATGAAATGTCTAGGGATATACCTGACTAAAAATATGAAATATTTGTACAAGGAAAATTTTAGGACCCTTATGAGAAACCAAGTGTTAGTTTAACAAATGGAAGACTATCCCATGCTCATGAATTAGAAGACTCAATAGAGTAAAGGTGTCAGTTCTACCCATGGTGCTATATAAGTTGAATGCTATTCCGACATGAATATGATCATCCTTCTTTGAAGAATTGGAAAAACTGATCACCAACTTCATATGGAGATGGAAGAAGCCGAGAATTAGCAGAGAACTCCTCAAGAAGAACAAAGTGGAAGGACTTGCTCCACCTGATGTTAGCATGCATCAGACAGGTACAGTGATCAAAGCAGTGTGGTACTGGTAAAATGACATCTATTCAGATCAATGGAAACTTGCTGAAGACCCAAAAGTCAGCATACAGACAACTGATTTTTGACAATGGTCCCTAATATCAAATGGGAAGCAGATACTCTCTTCCATAAGTGGTGCTGGAAAAATTGGATATCTACCTGCAGAAAAATGAAACAAGATCCCGACCTCACTCCATGCACAAGAATAAGCACAAGGTAGATCACAGACATGCCACACAATTAGGGCCATTAATGAGGGAATTGGGACAGACCCAAGAACCTTGACACAAAGAATGCATAGTCTATTGGACATAGGGAAGCATCCAAATATCGAGGGGTCACAAATTGATAAGTGGGATATCCTGAAGATAAATCACCTGTGCACATGTGAAAGAATTTACCAAGAGAGTAATAAGAAAGTCCACCTAGAAAACATCTTTAGCAATGACATATCAGACAAAGACCTCATTACTAAGTTCTGCAATAATTTGCAAGCTGACAATAAGAGAAAAACGAACTGCCCACTGAGGAGGTGGGCAAAAGACCTGAATAAACTATCAGAGTAGCAGAAATGTTTAGGAACATAAAGCCTGACATGGATACTGAGTGATGCATTGGGCTGCTACCTGAAAGTTCTGATATTTGAAATGAGGAGAAAGATGAGGCTGTCTACTCTCAGAAAGCGTTCCAATATTGGATCCCCACAGGAGCTGTCCTGTTCTGTCCTGTGGGATCACTGGGAGTTAGAGTTGACTCGCCACCAGCTTTGTTTTTGGGATCTTTACAGCAGAGATCCTGGTGGTTTTAAATCACCAGACTTGGTTAGGAGTCAACTGCTTGATCATTCTGCCCCCAGATCTCCTTAGAACAATACGAATAGAACTCAAATGTCAGGTTCCATCAGAATTACCTGGAGGACTTTCTACAGCACACAGGGAAAAGCTGCTGGCTCCAAAGTTCTGATTCGGTTGGTTGAGCACAGGATCACTAATTGCACCATGACACATCATTTCCTAATTTCTCTGTGTTGCTGCTATTGCTTGCCCAGAAACCTCGATTTGAGAACTACTAGCCAAGCAGCTATGAGAGGACAAGGCAGCATATGCTACATGCAAATATAGTCAGACACTTTTGAAGTCCGAATATTTTCTATGCATGCAACCTTTTTTTATCAGCTGGAGTTGAATGCTTTTTAGCCAGACAGACATGAACCTGAAAAAATCATGCCCTATCATTAGTTAGTCATGTACCAAGTATCTAAATGCAGATGGTTACTGGGAATTATTTGATGGCCACAATAAACCCTCACTTTAATGGATAATTTTGAGGTGCTTGTAACAATTAAATCAGTATCCATCACTAATTTGATGAAAGCAGGCTTCGTAGGCTGCACTTCTGGTTCCAGGAACGTCTTTTTAGTAATGGATTTTGTGTGAAGTAGCTTTTATCTGCTTATCTAGATCAGAAAAGGAAAGGAATGAAGGGATGTTTATGAATGTATGATGTGTACATGCATGTATATCAATGATGTGTGCATGTACAGTTGGACTGACAATCATATGCTGATAAATAATTGATAAAATTCATCCAAGTATGGTCAGCATTTTCTCTCTCCACAGCAAAGTATTTTCTTGAGGCTCGTGAAGTTGGAATAAAAACTTAAGTTTCCTAAAACAGTGTGGCAAAATAGCTACATGAATTCCTTACTGTTTCTGAATAAAGAATGCTTTGTGGAGAAATCCTTTCACTCTGATTCTTGCCTATGTCTATACTACAGGTAAGAAAGTCATTTATGGTAGTACATTTTTACACAAAAATGAATGTTTATACTTATGTGGGGAGCATAGTAACAAAGAAATGTATTTAACTGCAGGATGTTATTTGTCTCCACAAAATACACAGGCAATTTGCTATTCTGAGTGTACATTTAAATCCACATAAAAAGGGCACTTTATTTTCCAAGGGCATTGAGGAGAATAATGTAAACTGACTGACAAAAGATTGACTCTACTAGTGCATAGACCCCAGGCCTTAGAATGCTTCTGAGTCAGGTAAGCTAAGTAGACAATATTAGCTGCATGACAATCTATTCACTTTATTATATTCTATTAGATGGTATAGATAACTACATTGCTTTCCAATTCCTTGGATATTTAATCATCCTGGTTAAACTCATATGAAATCAATATGTAACAGATAATTCGAGCCAGAATGTCCTGACTCTAAACACAAAAAAATTTAAAAAAAAATCTATGCACAAAGAAAATTGCAAAAGAGAAAAATTAGTTTTCTTTCACATAATGTAATTCATGCAATTTATGTATCTTGCCAAAAATTTTAAGTACTCTTTTGGGGTCAACATGTTTATATTAAAAGAGCCATGCTTCGTGAGTCATCTTACTTTTAAATCTGCGTCTTGCTTACGTGAGGGAGTCACCTTCTGTATGCTGAATGCTCAGGCATGCCACTTTTCAACCCTGGATCTTGTTTCACTTCCGTCCCCTGCTTCAAGCCTGGGTATTCTTTAAGAAAAGCCTTTGCGATTTGACATGTCTTCTCGGGCTTTAGTGGGATTCAACTTAAGCCAGGTTTTTAAAAGCCAGGTATATAGATGGCTTCTCTAGTCCTTCATTTAATGTTCAGGACTTACAGATAGGAAGGAGTAAAGTAGGAGAGAAGCAGAATTTGAGTTTTAACACATAGATCCTTCTGACAATTACTGGCCCCTGGCAGCTCTGTCCCAGCTGCAGTGAAGGGTCTTTCGAAGTGTACTATCGTGATCTTCTTCAGTCCAGACAGCAGCTATCATTGCAGTATATTCATGAATGTGCTGTGCCTATTAAAACTGTTTCCTTTCCACAAAATACCTTTTTTCTACACATCCCACTCACTCCCCATCCCAGGCAAAAGACAGCTCTACTTTAAGGCTAGCCCAAATGTCCTCCTTCTCAACCTTTTTTTAACTCTTCTACTTTCCAGAACAAGTCTTTCCTCCTATCTGAATGCAGAGAGCTGTGGTTGAAGAGTCAAACCTCTGTTATAGCACTTAACTCTTTCAGTCTAGTTTGTAGTGTGTGAGCATGCCGTTGTGTGCCTTTGGATCAATTCTGTTGGAGATCAGCTCTGGGAGACAGAGCAGACCTGCCTCTAGGCAGATGATCTGTCCAGGAGAAGCTCACCAGAGCAGCTGAGGGACTGCCCTGCAGACCTTTCTGCCTGCAGTTCAATGCTTTACTGTAGTGCCACCAGAGCTCCATAATATATATCCAAGTCTGCATCGTCTACAAACGACAGCTGTTCTTATTTTCAAACTTCTGATAAGGTACAAAAGAAGGTTCCCATGGAATGTTATCTTCTTTGCACTCTAGTTATGCTTGATAGGAACCTAAAAAACAACCCCTACTATTGAGTGGATTCCAACTCACAGAAATAATAAAAGATTTTTAGGACTATAAACCTTCAAAAGGGTAATAGCCTCATCTTTCTCCCAAGGCATGAATGGTGGGTATGAACCACCAACCTCATAGGTAGTAGCCCATCTCCTAACCCAGCCAATAAGCCCCATCAAAGCCTTTGGTTATGCTTCATTGACAAACAAAAATGATGTCATTCAGAAAATCAGCCACTGCAAACTCTATGGATAACAGAACACACTACTTCTGGGTAGATGCTGACTCACATCAGGCTGGTGGGACAACTACTCTTGGGAGTTTCTAAGACTGTAACGCTTTCATACTGCTGACCTTGCAGGTCATAGACCAACGCATAATCACTGTGCCACCAGGCCTTCCTATAGAGTATCTGTGGCAGTCAAAAAACAAACAATGATTTGCAGTGGCCAGGTGTGAAGCAAAAGATCAATTTAAAGGGCTAAAAAGCAAAGATAGCAGTTTGAAGACTAGGGTATACCTGAATCAAGCTCTGCCTTCAGTTGCTTCATATGCACGTTAAAGCTGGCAAGTGAATAAAGAAAATTAAAGAATCCTTGATTACTTTGAATTATGTTGGATAATTGATGTTAGCCAAGAATATTAAATATACAGAGGACTGACAGAAAAACAAACCAATCTAAGTAGATTTCCCTGAGATTTCCCTCAGAATTCCCCTGAGATTACCTCATATTTTGGACATGCTATCAGAGGGCATCAGTCTCATGCTTGGTACAGTAGAGGTTCAGCAAAACAGACGGCGGTTATCATAAGGAGGGATGATGCAGGCCTGGGTTCAAACATAGCAATGCTTATGAGAATGGTACAAGAAATGCCAGTGTTCGTGCTGTGTGTCCACTGTGAGTTGAAATTGATTGAATGGCACGTGATAACAACGGTTGCTGTACAAAGCCATTGATGATTCAGTGGTTGAATTAGGTCAATACACCTCAAACCTTTGAGCATAGTACAAACATGTCAATGGAGGTTTGTGTGTTGCTATGATACTGAGTAGGATTTAAGAGAGCTACCAGGACTTCCAGATGGACTAGAAACCACATGCTAGTGATGTACTTCAGAAAATCAGCCTACAAGAACTCTTTGGTTGGCAATGGCTCAAACCACCTGAGATCATGGGGCTGGCTCAAAACCGGGCACATTCGGTTTGTTTAGGCATGCAGTTATCCTTAGTATGAACCAACTTGACAATAGGTGACAGCAAGGGGGTTTTAGGCTTACAATCTTCTCCAAGATGATACTATGTTCTAGAACAGGGGTCTAGATAGAAAACACCACCCATTGATTAAATCTGGATGATAGCCTGATATATTAATAGCATTTAATGGGAACCCTTTCAAGGATATTGATCACTGATTTTCAGTGGCTGGTTTTACAATACAACAATAGAGTCATTTCAACAAAGATATTAAGTCCCTAACAGAGAATTTAACCTTTTCTTGTTCTTGAAACATGAAAATCATGAATATCTAGTTCTTCTAAGCACCAGGGGGAGAGTTTCAGAGTAGTCCTCTCTATAGATTGAATAGATTCTAAGTCAAGAGCATTTCCTTTTATTGGAGCCCAAAGAGAATTTTTGGATTCTTGCAAAACCCTAATTTTTCAAATGGGTCTTGGTTTCCATATTTTGAGCATTATATAACCTCTGTAAAAACAGTGGAAGTAAGAATATGCCCCAGGTGTTAAGAGAGTATTCTACAGATTTTCTTTAGATATATATTTTTCCATGCACAAAGTATTTACACACCTACTTATAATTGACAAAAGTTAGACGCAAGAGAAATTTAGCTAACCCATGGCCACCAATTTAATTTAATCTAGTGTGCTTGTGCTCATGGCTGGTAATTTACATTTGTGCAAAGTCTTATCAGAGCTGAAGAGATTTCAAAATAAAACTCAGAGGATTTTGAGTGGCAAATACAGAGCCATGAGTTTTTGCAGAGTGGTGTTACATAAATGGCCTTGCTTATTATGCAAAGTGTGGTGGAAATGATAGGAGTAGATGAGTTTGTTTGTCATCTGTGGAACTAATGTGCAATATATGCTTTAGATATAATTTATTCCTAGTGGAATCTCTGTGGATCTGATACCATACATGATCTCACATGCTCTGTTTAATATTTTGAAGCAATGTCATGTGTCAAAATAGGCTAGATGAGGGTTTCTCAACTTTAACACCACTGACATTCTTGGCTGTATTATTATTTGCAATGAAAAGTTGTACTGGGCATTATAGTACAAATGACAGTAAGTCTAATTTCCACTAGATGACAGTAAAAGACACCCCTCGCCACCCCCCACCCCCCCACACACACATGCCTTCTATTTCCTCCCCAAATCTTAACTGTAACAACCCAAACTGTCAGTAGATATATCCAAATTTCCCTCTTTGGGAACTACTAAGTACATTGATATTGCATTAAAAATAATTCTATAAACTTTGGTGATTTTTAACCCCCTTGTTTAAAAAATCATTGTATTGGGGGCTTGTACAACTCTTACCACAATCCACACATACATCCATTGTGTCCGGCACCTTTGTACATTTGTTTCCCTCATTGGTCTCAACTGCTTGAGTCCCAGTATCTGCTCCTCATTTCCCCCCTTCCTTCCCACGTCCACTTCCCCCATGAACCCCTGATCATTTATAAATTATTATTATTTTGTCATACCTTACACCTCTGACTTCTCCCCTCCCCTACTTCTCTGCTGTCTGACCCCAAGGGAGGAGGCCATATGTAGATCATAGGAATCTGTTCTCCAGAATCTTTTGACCCCACCTTCCCTCCATGCTCCCATTATCGCCCCTCTCACCACAGATCCTAAGGTGTTTTCCTGTCCTGGATTCCCTGTATTTCCAGTTCTTATCTGTACCAGTGTACATCTTCAGGTCCAGCTGAATGTGTAAGGTAGACCTGTAATCATGATAATGGCATAGGGGAGGGGGAGTATTCAAAAAGTAGAGGAACACTGTATGGCTTCAACACCTTTTTAGAAATTTCTATCTCAGATAAAAATTACTGACACTGCTCCATGTGTGTCTCCATATCCTGAGCTACTTATAACTCATGGCAGTTTCAGTCAACACATAATTCCTACCCACCATCCACCGACTGGCGCCGTGGTGATTCCCACTCACAGCAACCCCTTCTAGAGTTCCTCACACTGAAAATCTTTAGAGGAGCAGCTCATCGGATTTTTCTCCCATGCAGGGACTGGTGAAGTTGAGTCCCCAATGACTCTGCAGTTCACAATCCAAAGTTTAACCTGACACTGTCACCAGAGCCCCTTCCTATTTCCTACACCAACACGGGAAAGGCAGGATAACATCAAATTGAGTAAAGGCCTTAAGTATGTCTATATGGAAATAACATAGTCTAAGGTTGTTCATATTTCACTTATCAAAGCATTTTATATGGCTGTGCCTATCTTCTAAAACAAATGAGAAGTAAGATCTCCCACTATGAAGAAGATTAGCAAGCATAGTGCTGAACAGGAGTAGGTACAGCATCCAGATTACCTGTCCATCTTTCTCAACGAACTCTTGCTGCTACTGAGAGCTAAGCAGTGTCAAGGATAGATAGGAAGAATAATAAAGTAGTTGACAGTATGTATTTTTGAACTAAAGCATTAGAGCTATGCATTTACACAGGTTAAGTAACTTTATTATGCCTCAGTTTCCTCACCAAGAAAATGAGGGCTAATAAAAGTAGCTATTTCACAGGGACATTACATGAATTAAATGTCTCAGCATTTCTAACATTTTTAGAAAAGCATCCCAAGCATCCTTGTAAAACTGTTTCAAGTAAGTAGCTAGAACAATATATACACAGAATAATTGCACACACTTTCTCTGAAAAGAACCGAGAGGGGGTATGCAGCACAGTGTGCATTGAGATGTAGTCTGCAGCTCTCAGATATGAGGTTTCCATGCTTGTACAATGGGAAATACATTGCACAAAGCAGTGTTCCGAAAGGTGTGTTTTCCACCATACCGTGGAACTTATTACCAAGTTTAGGAAAATCAATGTCTCAACCAACGCTACCAAAACATTTATTTTAAAACATCAAGTCCAGCAAATGAAACCATGATATAATTAGTATCTGCCCGTAAATATTGACAGTCTTTGAAAATCTGTTGTCTTCTTTTTGCATCAGAATATCATTCAAATCCTCGCTTTGAGGAAGTATTCAATAATATTTCAATATGCAGCTATTTAAAATATGATCAGGGTACTAGGGATATATTTTTAGCTCGCAGTAGCACTTGTCCAGCATTTTCTCTCAGGCAAACTTATTCCTGTTTCAGGATTATTTAAAGAGAGTATCGGCATTCATCACCATAGTTTTACTGCTGGCTTCAGAAAATAAGAATTAACATAAACGATACCAAAGAAATGACATATTAGACTTTTCTCAGGTGGCAGTTGTATTTCTTTTGTTACTGCTCAGTACTAATGGGCCAGTTCCATATCCTCGCCAGCCCGTGTGTGATTGAAAGAAACAATCCCTGTCCTGTGATCTCATAATCACCTTTAGAGTGGAGATCAGGGTTGCAATCACAGTCAAGGCATTTCACTGTTGTTGTGGCTGATCCAATGCTTTCCCAAGGATGAAGGACATGAGACAAAGCCATCCTTATTCCTGAGAATTATTGTGGCTCTGTTTCTCCCAAGACATATGTGTTTTCTCTTCAAGTAGGCTGAGGTATGTTCAATATTCTTTGTCACCACCACGATTCAAAGGCATCCATTATTTATCTTCCTTGTTCGTTAGTCAGCTTTTGCATGCATATGAGGCCATTGAAAACACGCCTTGGGTCCTGTTTGTTCACCTTAATGTTCAAAATGCATTTTTTTTTGCTTTTTAACATGTTAAAGAGGTCCTGTGAAGCAGTTTTGCCCAATACACATGCCATATAAATTCTTTCTCTATTTTTAAAACTCAGTATTGAGATTTTGGTCAAGGTGTACATAGCATATCATCAGCTTTACATTCAATAATTTATACACATTTTATTTCAACTCATCCACTTCAATCCCCTCAATGAATATTCACTTATGCAAAGTCCTCTCATTGTATCCAATTTCCATTATTCCTTCTTACCTAACTTTCTGTCCTTGGATAAATATTACACCTTTGATCTTAAAATGCTTGATTCCTTACCTGCTGCTTCTATGGGCATGGGTGGTGAATTAAAGTAAAATTAAATACTTGACAACTTCCGTTTCTTCTCCTTTTATCACCATATTTTTTAATGCTTCAGTTGTGAGTATTTTGGTTTTCTTTAAGTTGAGTTACAATCTATACTGAAGGCAGAATTTTAAAAAATATCTTCATCAGTAATTGCTTCAAGTCCTTTTAACTTTCAGCAAGCAGAATGGTCTTCTGCATATTCCAAGTTCTTAAAGAGTCTTCCACCAATCCTGATGTCGTGTTGTTCTTGTAGCCATCTCCTTGGATTATCTGCTCAGCCTACAGAGCATATAGATTGAAGAAATATGTTGAAACTGTGCAGTCCCAACCACCATTTCCTCATTCATACCACAATGTGCACTGCTTTTACTTATTGGTCTATGTAGTATTTCCTTTTAAAATTTACCAGTATTTAAATAATTGTTTCCACTAAACCGAATGAAAACAAAACAGTTAGAAGTCAATATAGCACATCCAAAATTTGAGACTTATTTTATTGAATTCCCCTGTGTCACTTACTTGCTAACTACTGTCCCATTCAAATTTCTGCAGCATTAGCTTTCATGATGTCTATAAACTTGCCTTTATGTTAAGGCTTCAGAAAAGTGGTCCACCTTTCTGATATTCTTTTATCCCTTCCTCTGTGTTATAGCAACGGGTATTTTCAGGTGAACAAACTCCATGTTGTCACGCAATATCCAAGAATCTTTAGATGGTTTGGCTCTTGCTTTCAAGAGAGGATCTAGGGGGAAGAAGTAGATGCTCTCATTCATTTGATGGCTGCGTTTTCTTAAAAATATGTGTCAAGGAACACCTGTGGTTGAACCATGTGGCAATCATGTATAAAATGTGTGGGTTTTGGTTTGGGTTTTGGTTTTGCTTTTAAAGACTAAGCACACGTGGTTATTCAGATTTTTTGTATAATTTGAGAACCCTTGGTGTACGAGTAGCTCAGGGCTCAGCTTGATCATACTAGCCACCTCATGGAAGACAGATGTGTCAATCTGCTTCCGTACAGATTGCAACTTTAGGAGCTGTATGGGGGCAGTTATAATCTGTCTTGTAGGAACTGGGTCTTTTCACTAGCAATAATTTTACCTGTATTATTAACAAATTCCTCCCCATATTATGATCTCATTATCACTTTTTATAAGATATCCTACAGTAGCATATACAGTATACCATACATACTCAAGTTTAAGCCGATCCCAATATCAGTCAAGGCACCTAATGGTATAGAAAGAGAACCGATTATAAGAATGTACATGTCGTTCTCTCCCTGTGGGATGGACAACAGAAAAGTGGGTGAAGGGAGATGTCAGACAGGTAAGACATGACAAAATAATAATAGTTTACAAATTATCAAGAGTTCATGGGGGGAGGAGAGGAGAAAAATGAGAAGCTGATATCAAGGGTTCAAGTAGAAAGCACATATTGTGAGAATATTGATGGCAACAAATGTATAAATGTGCTTGACACATGGATGTTTGTATGGATTGCAATAAGACGAATGAGTCCACAATAAAATGTGTTTTTTTAAAAAAAAGTACTTGGTAGTACATTGATCTCTTTGAAGAGTTATTATTTTTCAAAATCTTTTTCTAGAGGTAATAGAAAATACAATATAAAAATGTGCTGAAACTCTTGGTTTAAATATGAGTATATATGGTACACACATATATACACATGAGTTTATATGACATATATATAATTGTATATGTATAACATACAATATATGTATAATGTCTGGACTATTTAGTTTGCCATATTACATTCATACCTTTTATAATTGCTCATCATACTTTAGATTTCATTTGATTTGCTCAATTATTTTACCAGAGTTCAAAATGCTGTCAATTGAAAAACATCAAGTAAATGTACATAGCACAAAGAATAGTGATAATGTACTTGTAATTGTATATGTAGAGGCTTTCTTATGTTTTCCCCTTCCCTGTGGTTTTATCTTCACAAAAATTCAGAAACATTTCTAAATAATAGATCATAAACTCAGAGAGAGCAGAGGCAGCACTTCTTTCCATCTGTAAAATATCCTAGTGTGATGAAATGTCCTGAATTCTTGTTAAACATTAATAACAATAGGCAAACCCTTCTAAACAGTTCTACTACAGAACATTGATATCAGGGAATTTTAAAATTATCATCCATAATCCATTTGAATATTAGTATAATTGACAAGGACAAAAAAGCTCAAATTTAAATATATATTTGATATTGTGACTGAAACTCTTCCTTATGGTAGTTATAGTCTCAGGATTTGCCTTAGAAGTAAAATATTTTTGGAGTATTTATCTATCTAACTATTTATTTATTTAAATCATTGTATTGGGGGTTCACACAACTGTTACCATAATCCACACATGCATTCATGGGTCAAGCATGTTTGTACATTTGTTGACATCGTCATTCTCAAAGCATTTGCTTTGCACTTGAGCCCTTAGTATCAGCTCCTCATTTTTCCCTCCCTCCTTCCCTAATGAACCCTTGATAATTTGTAAATTATTATTTTTCTTGTCATGTCTTACACTGTCTGATATCTCCTTTCACCCACTTTTCCATTGTCCATCCCCCAGGGAGTAAGTTATATGTAGATCCTCGTAATCAGTCCCCACCTTTCCTCTACCCTCCTGGTATTGCCACTCTTACCACTCATCCTGAAGGCATTATCTGTCCTAGATTCCCTGTGTTTCCAGTTTCTATATGTACCAGTGTACATTCTCTGATATAGCTGGATTTATAAGGTAGAATTGGGATCATGATAGTGAGGGGGAGGAAGCATTTAAGAACTAGAGGAAAGTTGTATGTTTCATCATTCCTATGCTGCACCCTGACTGACTTGTTTCCTCCCCTTGACCCTTCAGTAAGGAAATGTCCAGTTTGCTTTGAGTTCCCAATCAGCACTCCCCTTCATTCATAATGATATGATGCCTGATACCTGATATATTCAACACCTCATAATCACACAGGCTAATGTGCTTCTTTTTTGTGGGCTTTGTTGTTTCTGATCTACATGGCCACTTGTTTACCTTTAAGCCCCCATATGTTATGTCTATTGATAGCTGGGCACCATCAACTTTCTTCACCACATTTGCTTGTGGCCCCATTTGTCTTCAGCGATTGTGTCAGGAAAGTGAGCATCAGGGAATGCAGTTTAATGGAACAAAGTGTTCTCGCATTGATAGAATACTTGAGTAGAGGCCCAATGTCCATCTACAACCTTAATACTAAACCTACAAATATATGCACATAGATCTATTTCCTCATCATCGTATATAAATATATTTACATATGTACATGTCTATATCTAGACCTTGATGAAGATCCTTTGCCTCCGAGTTCTTCCTGTAGTTCCTTTTATTTCCTCTTGTCCCACTGTCATGCTCAGCCTTCACTTGGGTTTCAGTGATTCCTCTAAGTTACACTGCCCTTGACCAATCCCTACCAGGCCTCTTATACCTTCTTTGTCACTAATTTTGGATCACTTGTTGTTCCCTTGTGCCTGGATTGGTTAGTACTGCTCTCCCCTTCCTTCCCATGTTCCCCTGGAACCATCGGTCTATTCTTTGTTCCTCCAAATTGTTCATACAGACTGTCTTATCTAGATAGTTTTGCAGAGATAATATGGATAAAATACAACACAGAGAAAAGCAAAGTGACAAAAGAAAACAAAACAATGACAACAACAAACAATGACAAAAAATAAGCAACTGTAAATAGTTCAAGGTCTGTTTCTTGACTTATAGAAGTGTTTTATGCTCAAGTCTGATGGGTTGTCACATCCTGGCTCCAAATTCTATTTTTGGTCCGCCCTCAGGACCCCCATGGTCTGCTCCCCTTGCTGTTCTGTTACACACCCTTAGTGTTTTGCCTCAGTGTGGTGGGGTCAGATTGGATGCAATTCCCACAGTGTGTCTCTAGTGTTGTCCCCTGTAGGGCTATGGATCAGGGAGGGATGTCCTGTCCCATAGTCAAGCTGGTCCTATAGTCTTCTCTCTGCATTGGCTGCTCTGAGTGGGAATATCATCCTCAAGGCTTAGTGGCCCAGGATATGTGCTACTCTCTCTTCCTCCCTTCATTTGCTCCCGTGTACTCTGATCAGACATGTCCTTCTTCCTGAGCTCTAACTCCAATGCTGTCCTCTGAAGTAAATTTTACTAGGGGGGGAGGGTGCAGCTGTCTATATAGTTGGGCTTGGTTTTGGCTCCTCAGACATCTCTACTGGTTCCCTGCTTCATGCCTGTATGTTGCATTCTCCATCTTGGATGGGCCAGGTAGAAGTCTGGTCCCTCTTTGCTTATGGAGATATAAGCAGTACTTTCCCCTTGGGTGGTTGAGTAGCGTGTTCCCACACTACCCATTTCTTTTTTTTTATCTTCCTTCCCCTCCCCCACCAAGTAGTATGGAAGGGGGCTGACCAAATCCAGGGCTACATATGGTAACCAACTAAAGAGGCAGCGGGGGGAGGGCATTTAAATACTTTTTAATAAAAGTATACCAGAAGGGTGGAGTAGAAAGTGGGAACTGATTATAAGGATCTACATGTAGCCTCCTCCCTGGGGTATGGACAACAGAGAAGTGAGTGAAGGGAGACATCGGACAGTGTACGATATAAAAATAGGGGTTGGGGAGGGAGGGGGAAAATGAGGGCTAATACCAAGGGTTTAAGAAGAAAAAAATGTTTTGAGAATGATGATGGCAACAAATGTGCTTCGCATGCAATGGATGGATGGATGGATTGTGATAAGAGTTGTATGAGCCCCCAATAAAATGATTTTAAAAAAGGATGATGGATAATTTCCAGCTTGAGTTAACAATTTATATTTAAATAAAGGTGCAGTTATGACCTCTTTCTGGCAATGAATAGAATTTTGGCATTATAAAAACCATCACCCATAAGATACAGTGAAGACATTGTTGTTTTTGTGAGTTAAACGGAATTAAATGCTGCCTGGTCCTGCACAATTTTCTCAGTTGTAATGCTTGAGCCCCTTAACCTAGCCACTGTGTCAATCCATCTTGTTGAGGGTGTTCAAGCATGACATCATGAGCCCTAAAGACACAGAGAAACCAATGGTTACATTTCAGATGGTTGCTTGTTCTTGAGATTTTAAGATCCCAGTCTCTATACACCAAAGTTGCATGTAGAACATTATTAGGAATTATGTTCTGCCAGTTAACATTGGTGTCCACTGAGCAACTTGAGACACAACAACTCGTTCCCAAACAGTATTTGGTTATGCTGTTAAGGTTTTGTAGAGTCCCCCCGCACATTCACAGTATATTTGCAGCAAAAGTTAACACATATTTTAACAGACTGTCAAATTCCTGTATGTTTCTGAGTCTAATTCCACCCTCCTTTTTGCACATTTCCAACCTGCATATCTATTCAAGGATCTACTACTAGATCAATACTGTTATATGATTGTGACTACAACAATGTTTGCCTCTTTTGCTTTTGACTCTTGAAAACCTCCACACTTCTATCTTGGATTCTACCAGTTTTTGCAGATCTCCCTCTTAATTCCATTTTGCCTTCTGTTCACCCAAGTGAACAATTATCTTCCCCTCAACATAAATGAGTAAGGTGAATGAATAAAAACCTTATATATTGGTCCTAATTTTGATCCATACAGTATCTCCTTGTTCTGTTTGATCAACTGCTTTTACTTCATGTCGAAGAGCTACACAACACAAGTAAATGTTCTAGAATTCCATTTACTCACGCTATCCATAAATTTTATCTTTTATGGGATTGCTTTAGCATTGTCAGTAAAACACAGGAAAACATCTTCCTGATTTTGTCTGATTTCAGCCAAGATCCATCAAATGCCAATAGTAATATTCCTCATTCTACATCTTTTGAATCTGACTTGATTTAGGGTGTGTCCATGCTGAAACCATATTTTTGGTTCTCTTCAGCAATAATTTACATGTATGTGTTGCTAATTATACTGGCGGTCATTTCTGCATTTTTGTTGGGTCATCATTCTTTGGAATGCACACAAATAATGTCTCTCTCTGTCTCTTAGCTGAACAGGTAGTTTGCAAATTATATAACATAGATTCATCAGTGCTACAAATATTTCCTCCATTTGCAGAAACATCTCAATTGGTAGTTCCTTAATTCTGCTGAAGCCTTATTCTGGATTAATACCCTCCATACAGTTTCACCTTCTTCCTTCAATACTATGTACTCTTGATCATCTGCTCTCCTAAAAGTTTTGAAGGTCAACCAGTAAAAGACCTGGTTGATAAAGTAACCACGTATTTTTCCCATCTTCTTTTGTTGATATTTCGTGGTATCCTTAAATATTTTTTGCTCATGCAATCATTTAATGTTACAACTTGAGGCTTGAGTTTTTCTTCAGTTCTTTCTGTTTCAGCAAAACTGAGGATATTCTTCTCTTTGGTTTTAGTTCTCAGACTCCAGGTCTTTGCACATTTCATTCTAATACCAGGTTGTCTTCACAAGTTGCCCTTTAAGATCTGTTCAATTTTTTGCCCCCTGCATTTTTTTTCATTTGGTTTAGCTACTCCATCTTTAAGAATAAGTTTAAAAGTTTATTCTGACACCAACTTGTTCTTTGTTCTTTCCTTGCTTTTCTTTTTTAAATGATCTTTTGCCTTCTCCGTATGATGTGATTTCTTGGTGTTTTCCCATAACTCATCTGGTCTGTTCTTGATATAGTCTTTAAGTTCATGTTTTATAATTCAGTGTTATATTGTAGTTCTCATGGATATGCTTTAATTTTCTCCATTTTCAACTTGAACTTGCATTTGAGTAATTTAGGTCTTAGGGGTGAGAAATGGAAAAGATGCTGGAATGACAAAGCAGCATTTTCAAAGGTACCAACCTTTATTTCTTTGCATAGCATTTATGTAGTGTGACGAATGCTTGCTGGTGGTGTGGGGATAGCCGTGCTGAGCATTTATGGTTGTCATCAGCTCAAGGCTCATGAATCACACATACATTTTCAGTCTCACTTGCTTTCAAAGCTTCCTTTTCTTCTTTATATAGTATGCTAATGTTGATAGGATAGTTATAAAATGTCTTTTTTGCTTAATGATAATTATATACTTATCAGAAAAACAAATACAACACTATTAGTTTAGTACCTTTGCATTTCTGAAATGATTTTCTGTGGAACACTGACTGTAATGCTATAATAAATACATTTTTTTAAAGGAAGAGAGAGATTCTAGGGTCATATATATTTAAATAATGTTAGCTTACATACAATTTAAATGTTCTTTAGTAAAGTGTTTATAATTTTTGCTGTGCCACTTTTGTGCATTGTAAATCTTCATAAAAGTAATATGATAAAAAATGATGTAGGAATCTATCTGATCATAGACTTCTTTCCCATCCTGGAAGGAATCTGACAACACTGGGCTCTGTGGAAAGGTTCTCAAGTGTTCTTGGAATGTGCTCTCTCAGTTGGAGAGAAACAAAAGAACTCAGGTATGACAAATTGTTCATTTCTAACAAAATATAACATGATTAAAGCAATTCTATAAATACTGATTATATTATATTAAACTATGCTTTACATACCTAACAAAAAAAATGAACCAGAGAAATATTTTACTATAAAAGGTCAAATTGATATATCATCTCTAATACTTGCTTTCTAAATTATCCCAGTTTAACATAAATCATTTATTCTTTAAACTCATTTATGATAGTTCTTTTTGTTTGTTTTTATTTCTTCAGAAAATCTCTTTTAAATAAGAGTGTATTCTTTCTGAAATATCTCCTCTTAATTTTATTATCTTGGTACAGGGAGACATCGTCTAGAATGGAAACCAGAAGTCTTGGTCAAATCTTCATTCTACATCTTTCTAAATTTGTTATATAAACCACATATTTAACCTTGCTGGACATAAGGCTTTTAATTGTTTTGTTTGTCTTTTGTCTTATTTAATTTTAAATAAATCAGGATATCTGATTCATTGGACAGCTATGTTGATGCCCTAAGGAATGGTAAGTTGATAGCCTGAGACATAGTATGATAATCTAGCAGTGCATCTCGTTGATGTTGTTGCTGTAGTTGTGAAGGTCCTACGAGACTCATAGTGATACTATATACCACCTAACGGAAGTTTAGTCCTTCACCATCCTCACAATTTTTCTGATGTTTCAGAGCATTGTGGTCACTGGTGCATCTATCTTTTTATAGCTTCCTCTTTTTTATTACTTTTTTCTCTTTCAAGAATAGGTAGTCTTCTCCAGAAACTGGTCTTTTCTGACAACATGTCCAAAGTAGATGAGACAAAGTCTTGCCATCTTTGCCTCTAAGGAGCATTCTGTCTCTTCCAAGACAGATTTGCTTATTTTTGTGGCAGTCCAAAATACTTTTGATATTCTTCACCGGTACCAGAATTCAAATGCAATGATTGTTGGTCTTCCTAATTCAATGTACAACTTCCACATGCAGATGAGATGATTGAAAATGCCATGGCTTGGGTCAGGTCCCCTTAGTTCTCAAAGTATATCCTTGATTTTCAACCCTTTAAAGGAGTCTTGTGAAGATGATTTATCCAAAGCAATATACATTGGATCTTTTGACTACTGCTTCTATGACCACCGATTGTTAATCCAAGTAAGACTAAATTCTTTGAAAACCTCAATTTTTTTTTAATTTTTCAAAAAATTATTTCTAGGTCCAATTGTGAATATCTTTGTCTTGTTTTAAGATAATGATTTTCTTTAAAATGAGTTGTAATCCATATTGAAGTCTGCAATTTTTAATCTTCATGAACAAATACTTAATGCCCTCCTCACTTTCAACCAACAAAATTGTGTCATCTGTGTATTGTTGGTAAGATTTCCTCAAATCTTAATGCTACACTCCACTCTGTATTAGGCAATCTTACGAATTATTTGCTTAGCATATAGATTGAATGAATATAGTGAGATGATAGAACCTTAACACACACACCTTTCACAATTGTAAATCATGCATTATTCCCTTGTTCCATTCCCACAGTTGCCACTGGATTCATGTATGGGTTTGGCATGAGTCTAGTGTAATGTCCTGGAATTCTGGCTCCTCTCAAGGTAGTCATAGTTTGCTATGATCCATATAATTATTGACTATGATTTTACATAGTCAATAAAGCACACATTAATATCTTTGTGATATTCTATGTTTCAGTCAAGATCCATCTGATTTCAGCAATAATATCCCTTGTTCCAGATCCTCAACTGAGTCCAACCTGAACCTCTAGCCATTCATTGTCAATGTATTGGGGCAGCTTTTGTACGATGACACTCAGTCAACTTTTACTTGCATGTGATACTAATGGTATTGTTCTACAATATTAGCATTTTATTGGGCTATCCTTCTCTGAGATGGGTATGGATCTCTTTCAGTCAGTTGGCCAAGAAGTTATCTCCCAAACTGCTTGGCATCAATGAATGACTTCTTCCAGCATTTCATAAACTAGTTGAAATATTTTAATTCCTGGAGTCATGTGTTTGACAAACATCTTCTACTATTTTTCCATTCCCTGGGATATTTTAAATATATAATGAGTCCAGGAGAATCTGTGCTACAATGGTTAAGCTCTTGGCTTTTAACATGTAGTCAGCCCAAGATTAGTATCTAGGAGACTTGCATTTTGCCTGAATTGCTTGAAGTCACCAAGTGAACTTCAAATAGATTCTTTTCTCAGGAGCTTCAGTCTCCTCATCTGTGACATAGCTTTCATACAAGAAACAGTTTACCTCAAATTGTGAGTAAGCAAGACTTTGATAACTGCTTCTTTGTAAATAGGAGATAAGCTCACTCATTGCTTCATGAGAGGAAAATGTGGCAATGTGCATCAGTCAATAGCAAATTCTTAGAAATCCTATGGAGAGCTTTATTCTATCTTACAGTGTTACCATTTGTAGGAACCAATACAAGGACAAGAAGTTAATCAATAATTATCCATTTAGTTAAAAACTTCCATCAGTCTCCTCTCCCAAACAACCAATCTTCTTTCTTTTTCACTATAGTGGAAGAAATATTTACAATATCCTTACATCTCTTTCTCCTGAGATAATCAAAGTCATCATAAATATGACTTAACAAACCTTAATCTCCATCAGCATCTCTTTTCACATTTTGATTGATTTTTACCATTGAATAAATTTGATGGTTTCACTCTGTGCCTACGTATGAATTGATCCAATGCAGTGAATATGATCATGTTTTGTTTGCTTTTTATACTTTCCAGTCTATGATAGATTAAACTAAAAGTAAAGATAATCATATTTTTAAAGGGACTCCCTGTCCCCTTGAACTTCACTGTATTTTGAATAGAGGGAAATGAGCAATGTTACATTTATTTACATAACTGCGCTGGTCTAGAATAAATATCTTTGGAGCACAGTTTGTATATTGTACAAAATGTTTAACATACAATGATTCATTTGTATCCTTCCAGTAACACTTTAAAGTACATACTATTCATTTACTGAAAGGAAGCTCAATATTTGAGATTCTGGAGATCCAATAGTTTGTCAATATCACACAGTTCCAGAATGACAAGGATAGAATTAAACTCCTGGCTCTCTGATTTAAAATTCACTCTTTTACCCTCTATTGCACTATATCAAGTTGAAAAAGATACTTTGCTGACTCTAACTGAAACTTTTGAATTTTATCAAAATTTGCAATTGAAATGTATTTGAAATAGTCCCATATGCAAGCTGTAAGACAACATTAAGAATAGAAAGAGTTAGGAAAAATTGGGAGGAAAAAGAGGAATGAAAAGCAGGGGGTGAAGGGGGAGCATGGATAAAAGAATTATCCCAGGAAGCACAGAAAGACAAGTGTCTTATAAAATTCTAGAGGATAAACTCTTCTAACTGGCTGGCTTTGCTGGAAGCATGTCAATTCAGCCCATTTGTACTTTTTCATACTTTCTATGTCCAAGTGCTTTATTCCTTAACTTTTCCACAAGCTGTGCTAAATCATGTACAGATATCAAATTAATGCAGCTTTCCTGTAATCAATCAAATTTTTAATACTTTGGCCTTTGCATAATTATTTTAATGAGTACATGAAAATAGAGACCTGTCAAACACGATAGCTTTATAGACTAGTTAATATCTTAAACTGGATATTGCATCTTATTGAATTTGGAGAATTCTTTGGACTGGGGTGGGGAGAGAAATGATCCAGGTTTCCATGCTTCATGAGTATACTACTGGTGGGCTGAATTTGCATGAACTACAGAAGCCCTGGCCATGAGCTCCTCTCCTTCCCCAGAGCAACCTAACAACAAGAGGTGCTGTCAACGTATTTTGGAACCTATGTAGGTGTTGGGATACCAGCCACAAGGTCAGAGGTTCAAACTCATCAGCTTTGCCTGATGAGAAAGAAGAGACTGAATGCTCCTGTAAAATTTTAAGGTCTTGTAAATCCGAGATAGGGTCAAAATCTACTAGATGGCAGTGACTTTATAGCCCATTGTAGTTTATTATCTTAGGGATAAGTACAACGGAAGATCAAAACCTTTATTTTCATAACTCGCTATTTTTTCTTTCCATGGAAATAAGGTAGAAAAACAGCAGGCAATTTCATGAAGTAGAAAAGGGTTGTGATAGTTAGGGATTATGTCCACTACATAATCCTGCCAAGGAGTGGAGTCGAACCTGTCAGTCCAGTCACATTCTGATGCATCTCCTCAATGTCATGAATAATCCTTTTGTATCAGAGCCAGGCAGAGTTGATGACTCCCTCTGCCCTTTGACCTTCCTGCTTGCTGGGACTCTGCAGCCATTTTTGAGAGCTATTGGAACCCTTCCAGGTTCCCACTAACTTTGCGTCCCTGCAACTCCACAAACATTAGTCTGTGGTCTTTCTGCTTCCTAATTCACCATTCACCCTCATCAGCATATGACTGCTTGAGTCTCAAGAGGGACTCATAAACTAGTATTGAACTTAGGGATTTGAATTGGACTGGGCTGGTGTGCCTTTTTGATATAAAGTTCTTTTTTAATATATAAAGCCCTTTCTTATATATAGGTGAGTGTCAGTGAATTTGTTACCCTAGACAACTAAGCCTAACACAAGGGTAACCAGAAAGGAACATTTACTGTGTATTCTGTGTGAAGACTGTGAAAACAGCTGGTTTAGCTATACATGTAGCAGATTACTAAATCCTAATGTAGAAGAAAACCAACCTTGAAACTATCATTATTTTTGTCTGTCTATCCAAATCATCATCAATAAATCTATCTCTTGACATCTATTCTACCCTAAATTCTTCCTGTGTCTCCTCTCCATATCTCCTTCAGGTGGCCATTGTCCATCTAAACTTCCCTTCCCTACCAAGCTCTTTCACTGAGATATTTGTAACTCTCCCACTGTGATCACTAACCTTGTAGTCTCTCCCTCTTCAAAGGTCCTCACCCTTTCCTAACCTCACTTTAACCTCACATGCCCTGAAGATGCCACTGTCCTCCAAACAGTGAAGTCAGATATTTTTTTTTCCTACTCATTGTATCTCAGGACCCAGAGGTGAGGCCATTGTCCTCCAAGCTGCCAATGGTTGTTTCACATAGTTGAAGCACTCTCGTGGCAGAAACATTTGTTCTCTTGAAGCTCATGCAGCTATATCCCACTTGACTTCTTCACAACAATCATCTACAGACTTGCCTGCATCTTTAATGAAGACTTTAGCCCGTAGTTGTACACTTGTCATCCTCACTCTTCTCTCTGTTATTTTTCTCGGAGTCTCTTCTGGGAATCCAACACCTGGCACCTAGTTCCTTAACATCCTCTCCGACTACATTTGTCTTCACTTCACTGACAGTATTATTCTCCACTTGAATGTATATGCTTCCCCTGGAATTACACAACCTAACATCTAGTGCCTAATCACAATCTTCCCTCTAGTTCCGTTTCCCAAGCAGCTTCCCTTGGCGTGTCATATTTATTACTGGAATATTTTCTGTTCTTTCTTAGAGCACTACTGAACATGATTCTTTTTACATAGTTTAGACCTGACCTTAAATTACCCCTTTGTTAATGCCTTTTGTCACATTGTAGTCCATTTCTTTCAGCCCATTTTTAAAAACCATATCCATATCCCTATTTATGCCCATTTCATCAGCTTTTCCATTTACATCAATAGATATAAAAATAATCTTCATAGAATAATAGACTAAGGTTATGGGAAAAATGTAAAAAAAAGAATAGCGTGGGGAAAATATCACCATTAGTATGTCAATTTTGACTCATGGTGATCCTAAAAGACAGGGTAATGGGTTTCTGAGACGCTGACAGTTCAGGGGAGTATGAAGACTCATCTTTCTCTTGAGAAATGCCTGGTGCATTCCAATTCTGCCCTTCCAATTAGCAGCCCAATGCTTAACCCACTAGAAAACAGTAGCAAAACAATGCAGATGGATGCCATTTGTACTTTCAGAGTACTGCTTCAGACATGAAAACTCACCTGGCTCAGAATTAGTAATAAAGACATGCTCGTATAGTCCAGCATGCCTATTTGATACGTGCTCCTTCATCTCATTCTGAGCAGAAGAGAAGAAAGCTCTCATCTTTCCACAAAGCTGGGTTTTTATTTCCTTTGCTCCAATATTTCTGCAAGTAATTTCCCTCCACCTGAGAGAAGCCAATTAAGGAAATCATATTAATCCTACAGATGGGCTGAAAGGAAAGAGACAGATCTCCTCTGGTTTATGAGACTTCAGCATATAGATGATCGAAGAGTGTTTGTGCCATATGAAGTGAGACCGACGCATGATACCACATCAATGTCTCTAACAGAAAAGATTCATCAGAGGAGTGGTGGTGAGCAGGGCTCCAAGGCAGGAGAATTATCAGTAATGTGGAAAACAAAGTTTTAAAAGTCTTTCAGAGAAAATAAATTGATAAGTCACTCAAACTGTAGCAATATGAGGGCTGAAAAAAGTACCCACCAGCTTTTCTATTAACTAGATTTTTGGTAAGGCTGAATTCATTTAACCTCATCACATCAGAGGGTTTCTTATGTCAGAGAATTCCCTCCCAACCCCTCCATGCCAACACCTCCATCATACCAATCCAGTTGTTTATACATGTTACCAATAACACATTCGTTCACCAGTCTAAACACCAAAATCAATTGCCTTATGAGCCCAAACATAAACTAAATTAAAAAGCCTCCACACAAAGCCTGCTGGAAACAATGAATTCAGCAAGATAGCAGGATACAAAGTTAATAACCAGAGTCCTGCGTGCCAGTGAAGAGAGTCACAAGAGACATTAAGAAATCAATACCATATACAAAAATCACACAAAAATGCAATACTTAGGAATAAATTTCACTAAAGAAAGAAACTATAGAGAGAAAGTTTTCAGAACACTACTAAAAAAATCTAAAAGGGGCATAAATAAATGGAAGAATATCCCATGCTCATGGATAAGCAGACAATATTTTGAAAATGACAATACTACCTCATGCTTACCAATTCAAATCCCAAATAAAATTTTTAAAGAAATGTAAAAACTAATTATTAATCTCATAAGGACAGGCAAAAAAATAAAACAAAAGCAGGAGACGCAACTTATTAAAAAGGGAAACCAGGCAAGAGGTCTACAACTACCTGACCTACGAACTACTATGTAGCCACATTAGTCAAAACAGCATGGTACTGGTACAATGAGAGAAACATAGAATATGCATCAGAACAGAAAACATGAACACAAATGTGTCAGCCTACATCCACCTAATCTTTGACAAAGGGTCTAGAAAGATCCAATGGGAGAAAGTGAGGCTCTTCAACAAACTGTGTAGGACAGTCTGGATTTCTAAACGTATAAAAATGAAGCAAGACTATCCCATTCCCCATGTACAAAAATGAACTTAAAAATAGATTAAAAAATTAAATGTAAACCCCAAAGCTCTCAGTATCATCAATGAGAAATAGGATCAACTTAAAGGGCTTATTGCAGGCCATACATAGACTACCCACTATATTGAAAGAGAGGCACACACAGCAGAACACAAGATAGATGATTGGGATGTGCTGAAATTACATCACTTATGCACATCAAAAGACTTTGAGACACCTAAAATAGCCACTATTTTGAAAGGGAACTAAATATAAATGGTAAAGTTTTAGACCATGTTAGAGACGTAACATACCCAATGTTACAGACAATGAATCTTTAGTGCCAGTAGGTTCTTTATTCTTGATTTTTGTTCTTTTGGGCATTCCAGGCAATATGAATGCATATAAGTGTAGCATGCAGGTTGGTACAGAATTAATATTTGATATTGATGGGTCAGAAGTCTTTCATAATGACCAAACCAAATCCACTGTCATTGAGTTGATTCCAGCTCGGTGAATCTAGAGGATCGAGTAGAACTGCTTCATGAAGTTTCTGATGTTGTAGATCTTTACAAGGCCCCCAAAAAATCATCTTTCTCTGCAGAACGGCTGGTGGATTTGTATCATTGACCTTGTGGTTAGAAGCCCAATGCTTATCCCACTCCACCTCCAGGGTCCCTTTGAGAAGAATGAAACCAAACCCATTGCCATTCAGTCAATTATAACCCCTAGAACGCTATACGAGAGAACAGAGCCACTTACTTGGGTTTCCAAGTCTAAAAATATTTATGGGAGCAGAGAGCCTTATTTTACTCCCATGGAGTGACTGGTGGATTTTGTTAGTCTGAGTAGACTAGAGAAAAAAATCATAAACACAATATGGATATAAGGGAAAGATTTATATAGAAGAGGAGTGGAACATTGAGAAAGCATACCAACCCAGTTCAGTCCATGGTCATAAGTTCCATATTAGCCCATATGTCTGATACCCGTCTATAAAGTCTCCTTCCAACTCATGAAGCATGTGCAATGACACCAGGATAATCATAGGCCAGTGGGTGCATTTTTGTGTGTCCAGCAGCGGTAGAAGCATCCCAGCACTGGCAGGGGTCTCCCCACGGCTCCCTGTTTTCAGGGCTCAGGGTCCATAAACAGTGTCCTTTAGCAATAGAAGTATATCAGCTCTGGCAGGGGTCTTCCCTGCCATCTCATGCTTCCCAAACATCTCAG
Source organism: Nesogale talazaci (assembly GCA_004026705.1). NCBI lineage: Eukaryota > Metazoa > Chordata > Mammalia > Afrosoricida > Tenrecidae > Nesogale > Nesogale talazaci. The sequence goes on from PVJH01000464.1 coordinate 235,115, forward strand.
CATTAGCAAGAGTCTCCACGTGGCTTCTCTGGCCCCAGAGGTCTGGTTCCATCAGGGTAAGCCCATGGGGTTTCTCCGTTGGCTCCTCCGGTCTCCAGGACTCAGGGTCTATGCTGGCATCTTGTCTTGTCAGTAACACGACTCCACGGAAGTGAATCTATAGTCTCTCACTTCCAATGGAAAATACCATGAGATTTCCCAGAATTCTCAGAGAAAGCCAGGCCCACACAGAGGTCTCATTGGCTGTCTCCAGATTGACAAGTTAGACACCACCCCTACACTCCCAATCATGAAACTGACACCAAAGTACATGACCGCCACATGGAAATAAACGGCTGACAGTCTGGTTAGCAGTCCAACTCATAAGGCACTAGGCGACTGGTGCTCCTTTAAGAAGGACAATGTGTTTCATCTGGAAATACTGTTAAGAGTACATTGAAATGATGAACTTAAGTCTTTAGGCTGATGAGTTAAAAAAAAAAGATAAGCATTTCCTAACAGATTAAAAGGAAAAATAGAAGGATCAATAAACTGGCCTTTTCAGTAAGTTGAAGACCAGGATAGTGAAGAGGAGAGACAGAGTGATGGAAGACTTGGCGGCAGCAGTAGGAAAGTCTACTACAGAAGAGATAGTATCTTCAAGTCAGAAGCAGGTTTCCAAAAAGCCGATTTTGCAAAGTCATTTAAAATGTGAAGTTTGTCTTACCAGGAAATTGGACCTCAAAACAACACCATGGCACTGTTGGAAAGAAAGGGGATGGAACAATAAAAATGCAATGAGAAGAAAAGAACAGAGAAATGGTGGTTATAAGACAAAGGGGCTTCCTACATAAAGAAACCAACACCTTGGGACATGAACAAAGCTAGAAGAGTCAGGTGAAACCATGGGAAACAATCAGCCTTTATGACTTATAAAGATGAGTGTACAATAAGTGATTTTTACAAGTATATATGGCTATGAAAATGAATCATGAAAATGAATCTATATGCTAAGTTATTTTCCTTGATATTTGCAAGGACTATTTTAGTTATGTAGCTATCTTTATTTAATTGTTTAATAACCAACTCAACATTCGATTTCATTGTTTATTTGACAGTTCAGGAGACTCTGACTTATGGTGACTCTATGTACAACACAAACACTGCCCAGCCTGGCCCCATCCTCACAACTGTTCTGAAGGTTGCGCTGACTTTCACAGTCACTGTGTCAATCCATCCTGCCAAGCACCTTCCTCTGTTTTCTTACTCGACTGCTTTCACATGGTTTGATAAAACTTTGTCATCGGGCTAAGGCCCGGTGGCGTAGTGGTTGTGCGTGGGATTGCGGCCCACTGGAACGGAGGTTCAATTCCAGTAGTGGAGTTGGGCCTCCTACTCCCACCACAGGAGAGCAATGATGCAAAAACAAAACAAAACAAAACAAAAAAACTTTGTCATCAAGAAATACTAAATACATTGACAGAAGTATATTTTTTATGGTTCAGGGAACAAGATTATACAAACTCGAATCAATCTAAAATTAGCCCTCAATACAAGGATATTTAGGTTAAAATCCCACTAATTTTTATTTTGTTTAAATTTGGCAAGTGTGGTAGGTATATAATCTGTTGTCAATTTGAGAGGATTACAAGTGAAGAAAGAGGTGGAGTCTGACTTGTCAATGAAGGTATAACCAATGAGACCTCTGTGTGAGGTCTTTTTACCTGAGAAATCTGGGAACTTCTGTTTTAACACTCTGGAGGCAGGAAACATGCATCTCTCTCTCTTGGCTCATTCCCTGGGAGACGCTCTACTGAAAAGACACATGAAATGACACTAGTGTCCTAAGCTGGGGAAACCCTGCCCAGTGCTGAGATGCGTACACTGGAACCACAAGACTTCCCACCCATTGGCCTTTGATTTTCCTGCATTCAGCATCATTACATGTGTTTCATGAATCTTAAGAGGATTTTGTAAATTGGTATTGGACATATGGGCTTAGACTTGATCTGGATTGGCTGTAATGTTTTCTCACTATTCAACTGCTCTGGTATATAAATAAACCTCTTTCCTATACATATGAGATTGTCCGTGAATTTGTTTCTCTGGTCGACCCAGACTAATACAGAAAGCTAATCTTAATGTGTATATATAGAGTAAAAAGTTCAGAATCATCAAGACTTTCTCAAGGTAGAGACTTGCCTTATTAAACACGTTCATAGTTTTAAAAAGATAAGTACTTTTTAAAAAGAAGATATTTACTAATGATATTTCAACAAAAGAGTAAGTGTATTCACCTTTACGTTTTATTGAACACTTTCCTGTAATTAATAAGTGTTTGCACTATGGGTAAACATTGAGAGCTTCAGAAACTATTTTAGTGGAAAAAGTTTCAAAAATTAGAGTAATGTTGTATCACTTATGTAACATTTCAAATTATGCAAAAGCATATGTACTACTTCTGCATATAAAAGTTTTAAGATATACATGAGGGGATTTCAAATCGTTTGTGGAAAAACTCCATTGTTTCTTAATTCCATTTTCCATGAACTTTTTGAAGTCCCTTAATCAGGGGTAGTATATACACAAATCAAGATATAAATTATCTCTAAGGGAGGAGGGCTAGGGTCTTGAAGGAACAGGGTCTTCGATTCTTGGGTTAATGTATAAAAAGTTGTCTTTTTAGTAAAAAACATGATTAGAGAGTACCAAATTAAAATGACTTTGTAATCCTTGGGAGTGGTTAAATATATTCTGATAAATTAGGTTCCACATATTTAAACTGAAGAATAAGAAATAAAAGTTGGAAAAATAATAATCTTGAAAATGTAGTGAATTATGAGTTCCTTCCCTTAAGTAATGCAGGCCTGCTATGTCAAAACTACAGGAACAAATAGCATCCTACCGCAGTGATTAAAAATAATCCAATTAGCTCTTAAAGACTTCTTCATAAGCTAAAGCAGAAAGGTTAGGGAGGAGAGCCAAACTGCATTAAGATTCTGCACATGGAAAACTAGAGATGCCCTTCATTCACCTGAACTGATGAAACCATGGAGTTCTTATGATTATGAAATGGTTTAATACCCATGGAGACATGAAAACCCAGACTGGCAAATCCTGGTAGTATGGTGTGTAATGTGTTGGTCTGCTCATTGAAAACATGACAGTTCAAAACCACCCATCGTTCCTTGGGAGGAAGATGAGGCATTCTACATCCATAAGGAAATCCATGAGGAAAGTTCCACTCTATCATGGAGGTTGGCTATGAGTTAGTGACAAATGAACAGCAATCAGTTAACTACAACTAGTACAATGTGAGAAATGAAAGGAATGGTCAGCACTCAGCATTTCTAAGGATACGTCAACAAGAGCTAAGCTTCTTATCTACATCCCTTGAGTCTAAGCAAACTATAATCACTCATTAATTGGTCTGCATATCTCAGACAAAAATTTTTGATGGACTCTCACCTTGATTGTCTTGGACATGCTCACTCAAATATACTGCCATCAAGCTTATTCCTATTTGGAGACCCTATAAGACAGGATAGAAGTGCACCTATGGGTTTCCCATATTGTAATTCTTTCTTATTCAATCATTTTATTGGGTCCTCTTACAAGTCTTTTAACGACCCATGCATCCATTGTGTAAAGCACATTTGTACATTTGCCATCTTCCTTTTGAAAACATTTTCTTTCCACTTGAGTCCTTGGTATCAGTTCCTCATTTCATTTCCTTCCCTCTACCACCCTCTCACCCTCATGAACCCTTGATAAATTGGAAATTTTTATCATTATTATCATATTTTACACCATCTGTTGTTTCCCTTGATCCATGTTTCTGTTGCTCATCACCCTGGGTGGGTGGTTAGTATGTCAATCATTGCAATCAGTTTCCCTTTCCTCACCCCACCATCCTACCCTCACAGTATTGCTGCTTCCATTATTGTTCCTGAGGGGTTAATCTGTTCTGGATTCTGTGTGTCAAGAGCTCTTATCTGTACCAATGTAGTTGCTGTGGTCTAGTCAAATTTGTAAGGTAGAACTGAAGTCATGATAGTGGAGGGAGAAAGCCTTAAAAAACTCAAGGAATGTTGTATGTTTCACCCTGCTGAACCCTGGCTATTTTGTCCCTTTCTTGTGACCCTTCTGTGAGAGGATATCCAATTGTCTACAAATGGGCTTTGGCTATCCACTTTGATCCTCTCATTTGCACTTTTTTGATTTTTTGTTTTGGGTCTTCTGATGCCTGACACCTGATCCAGTGGACAGCTCACGATCACATAGGCTGGTGTGCTTCTTCCAAGTGGGCTTTGTTGCTTCTGTGCTAATTGACCACCTGTTTAACTTCAAGCCTTAAAGACTCTAGACACTGCATCTTTTGATAGCCAGGCACCATGAGCTTTCTTCACCACATTTGCTTATGTTCCTCTTTTGTCCTCAGCAATCCTGCCAGGAAGGCCATAGAATGCTGGGTTATTAGAACAAAGTGTTCTTGCATTAAGGGAGTACTTTAGTAGAGGTCAAATGTCTGTCTGCTACATGCATACATATATGTTTATACATATATTCATATCTCTGTCAATGTCCTTTGCCTTTTAGTTATTTCCTCTATTTCCTTTTAATTTCCGTTTATTTCACTAACACATTCAACCTTCATTTGACTTTCAAACAAGATTGTACTTTTTATGGATGTCAAAAGTATCATACATAAGGGAAGGGAGTTTTTTAAAAAAGAATTAGCATCAGCTTTGGTTCTGCATTATGGACTTCACTTTTACAGTCCTTGTGCATATTTTCTCTCCTGGCCCTGAAAAACACATTGATAATTTTGCATCATTGGAAAGCAAAATGATATAAACTTTGAATCTGATCATGTCAGAGTTCATAACAAAAGCCAACTATCCCCCCCTTCTACAGGCAAATAAATTGAAGATACATATATTTAATTAACCTAGACTTAAAGGGATTCATCTTATAAAAAACAGTGTTGTTACCAACTGCATAGGGTTTTTTTAATAAAATTGAGAGTAAAGAGTATAAACATAAAACTATAAGTTCAAATCCTGGCACCAACATAGGTAGAATGTGTTTCCCATTTTAAAATATGACCTCCCTTCAAAATATTTAGTGTTTAATATTTCCTATTACTACAAATTAGCCAGTTCTGTAAAAGTCACACATCAGTCACTGACCATTTAAAACCATTCTTGCAAATCAGCATAGCCACACACTTCCATAATATTCTCCAACAACTTAATTGTACTATTAAGTATTTCTTACAACTATCTATGACCATCTTTATTACATTAGTCAATTTAATACAAACATGCAACTATACCTCCACACAGCATTTCAGTTGGCTGGAAGCTTAAAAATGCCCAAAATGTAACTGCTAAACCCAATGCTTGAGTGCTAATAGAGAGTCCACCCAAAAACTTATTTTGTGGGGTTTTTTTGGTCCCCACTCACAGTTAAAGCAGCAAACAAGGCCAGTGCGCAAGCTGTTCCCCTCACTTAATATCTCCCCTCATGTTCTTCACCTATGTTTCATTACCAGAGGCCATGGTAATGGCGGGAGAGCCAATTATGGTGACTAGCATAAATTAAGAGTTAAGGTTGCATTGCTTCTCTCTCATAGTCAACAGACCAGTCATGGAGAAGAACATGGATATACTCTGTGTGTGCACAGTTCTCAAAAAGATAGTAATGATCATGTTTATCAGGAACGAGCACATATTAATAACTTAATGAAGGAAGACAAGTTGCCTCCCACCCTTTCTACCTCACCCTACTAGCTCTTTCCTTTTCTCTCTGGCCCTAGGTGTGTAGGTGGGTAAATTAGAAGGAATTTAGCTTTAATATTTTTTACCTTGCGTAGAATTTCAAGCAAACAAGGACAAGTGCTTTCAACCTTCAAAACAAAGTGATTTCAATGTGAAGTACATGAAAAACAAAAATAAAAGAATCATGAGAACTTAGTGAAGACCTAAGAAGCAAGGCAGCAGCCTGATAGTGCCTTTGTGGATCTTAACTATATGCCTTGAACTTTTGATTTTCTTTTTTGAGGAGAACTGCATCCTCTACATGAGTGTACAGATAGCAGCGTACCCTGTGAACTAGTGTTCTGACAATATGATTAATTAGTTGATGGCTGTAACTAACTTTATTTTAGGACAATTTCAAAATACAATTCTGTTTTTCAAAAAGGTGAGCTTATTTCAAACTAGAAAATGTAAAATGTGGAAGGAAATTTGAGATGCCTCTGAACCCACATCTGAGCAAGTCGCAGTTTATTCCCTAGTCAGCAACTGCTTTGGTTGATACTGAGTTCATTGTAGCTTTCCACAGATGTAGCCATTCTGACTTCTGGGTATTCCAGTTGTAGAAGTAATTGTGTACAGTCACCATTTGTTTTACTGAAAATAGACATTTGAAATGATGAAGCCATTATTCTTGCAAAATTCTATCATGAACTCTAGCTTTATTTTTACCACCAAGACCATATTGTCCAGCAACTGTTACTTCCTCTCCCCTCCCCACCCCTGGTTTGGATATGAATCTGAAATAATTTTCAATAAATTTTGACTACACTTTTATCAATTTCCAGCTAAAGACGTTAGTACAATTCTTCAATTTCTTCATCACTAGCGTTTGTGGTCAGTGCATAAATTTGAATGATAGTTGCCTTGATTGAGTTTCCTTGAATGCAGATTGCTAGTATAGACAGCATTGTACATTAAGATAAATTTTGGAATGCCTTTATTGAAGATGAAGGCAATGCCATTACTCCCAGTTGTATCATTACCACATGATAAATCATACAAGTTTCTGATTCAAAATGACCCATACCAGTCCTTTTCAGTTCACTGATGCCTAGGCTATTGATCTCTATGCATTCATTTTTGGCAACTTCTAATTTTCTTATATTCATGCTTCAAACATTCCACGTTCTGATTATTAATAGATTTTTGTACCCGTTTCTGCTCATTTTGGGCTGTGTCCTCAGCAAATGAAGGCTTCAAAGGTTTTATTCACACAGGCTTTCCCTATTTTTGTCATTGTGGTCAACTCTACTTTGAGAAGGCAGCTTTTCCACAGTTGGATTTTGAGTACCTTCTGACCCTTCTGGCACTATCTCTAGCAATGATCTGCTTCTGTTCACTAAGACTTCAGTACATAATAATGTTTTGATATTATCCATAGGTTTACAGCAGCTAATCCCTCCCAAAGGGACAGCCTATTCCTTCTTCATGGTCTGTTTTTAGTCTGTAAGCTCCTGTTCACTTTGGATAACCCTGCTCTGTTCATATTGGAAAAACAGGCACACAGCCTACAGCATCACAGCAGCACACCAGCCACTACAATACAACAAAATTGACAAGAAAGTGGTGGACTTGAGCATAGAGAGTGTAGCTTTGAGTTGAAATGGGCTCTATAGCCACTTGTCCTGTGTAGACAGAGCAGCAATTGAAAGTGCTCATATTTTTCATCTAAAACAAAAATATATGTATGCAAATATATATATATATTCACATAGCCATCAACAGCTCTTCATCACCTTTTACAACAAATCTTCTTGAATACTGTATATACTTATGTGTAATCTGAGTCTTCATTACATTATTATGTAGTTGTGTGGTAAAATTAGGTCCTTCAGCTGATATTCGGGTCAGCTTATTCTATCATTCTGGTTTTCATCTTGTCTCTGATACCCTCAAAATCATTGTGGTTCCTCTTTCCTTACTCCCTTTCTTCCATTATGTCTGTTGAAAGTTTTACTGGGGTTTACTCCAGACTGTCTACTCAGCCTACCTCAAAAATATCTATTGAAATTTCCACTTTTTCCTATTCCATTGACATCATACGTTCTTGCCAAGAGTTTTTGCAGAAGTACCAAGACTGTAAATTTGATGATAGAGATGACATTTCAATCTCATATACAATCCTCAGTGATGCTCTAAAGATAAAGGATTGGATACACACACAGAGTGACCAAAGGTGTGGGGCTGCCTGGAAATACACAACCAAGATATAGAGTATATTTGTGTATGTTAATTTACCCTGATGACGTGTAAGCTTGTATGTGGTGAAGCAGACAAGGGGCAAAGTTATGAAAGCATCTTTTTGCCATTTAGTATGATGCTAGATATTTGTCCAGTTGTGAGGATTTTGATCTTCTTTATTTTGAAGAAAAAAAGGTGTTTAATCAAGTATCTTGAAGGAATGAATCAGTAGCCCTGGGGCATCAGAACTTAGTGTCCAGAGCCACCAATGTCATATGGCATAAAATAGTTTACAAAGATAATTTTCTACATCCTCCTTTGGTACATAGTGACTGGGACCTTAAAAACCTGTTAACAGACATCTAAGATCTTTCCTTATCTAGAAAAAGATAAAGTGGTAAAAATCTAAAGAAACACAGAAGCAATTAGTCCATTGGATTACTGCACCACACATACATCAGTCTCCATGACTGTAAGGCCAGAACTAGATGGTGCCCAGCTATCACTGTCAACTGCTTTGAAGGGGATCACTCTAGAAAGTCCTAATCTGTTAAGTGGAAGCAAATTGTGGAACAATTTAAAATCATAGAGACTAAGTGTATTTGTCAGACTATAGGCTTTAATCTCATTTCAGGTTGGGAATTGAATATACACACACCAACTCCCCATGACTCAATTTTCAGCCCTCAAAAAGGCCAGTTTATAAAAGGGACACTAACAGTGTAAGCATATTTTAGAATAAACAGCCATTTATAATCAAAAGGCCCATATTTACCCAAAGACAGTCTCCAGGGAGTTAGGGAAGAAAGGATCAAGGTAACAAGGAAATGAGGGAAGCAGTGGGATAAATGAGGATTCAGTGAGGGGTTGAAAATGTATGAGAAGAAACAAAAAGTCAATGAATTGTTGCATATAAAACTAATCATCAAATTTAGAATAAAACACTTAAAAATGTCTCCGATTTCTTTTCTTCTGCTGGGATTTTTAAGAGCATTTTCTCTGGGATATACAGGTTCATGAAATTGGTTCTTGGACTGACATAAGGCAGAAGCAGTAAGGCAAATCCTCCTGTGAACCTAGACTCCAAAATGTGAAATTAGCATCAGGACAAGAGAAAAATCTAGTTACTCGTCTAATTAGGTGGATCCGTGGGCACACTGAGGGTGATCTGTGTGGGGGGGGGTGGTAGATAGACATAAATGGATTCTGTGAAATTCTTTAATTCTATTTTAGATAATAATTTGGAGGTATCTATGAGGATAAGGGAGATGAGATTTCAACAATGGGAAAGAGCTTATCTGGAAGGATTCATAGAATTGACCACATTTCAGTAGTCCCCCCCCCCAAAAAAAAAAAAGAATTGACCAAATTTCTAAAGGACTAGGCAACATTGAAACATCACCCAGCCCTAGTGGAAATAATAACCATTGACTCCCATTATCTCTCAACAAGTAACTATGGCTGGAATTCAGAATGACTGCAGAAGAAAATAATTGCATTCAGAATAAATTAGAGGGATTTATTGATCCACGCTATCAACAATTTGGGTTAAATATGTGAACATAGATTTTTCTGGGCACAAATCAACTAAGAAGATAAGAAAGAAATTAGCTGTTTGTTTGAAGTGACATATATGCAGCCACCAAGGGTTCTTCATTTCATTTACTCCTTTGGACGTTTGCCTATAGATAAAATATTTTAACATTTTCTAGCTTTGCTACCAGAGTCAAAACTAAAAATTAGTCCTCTGTGACAAATACCAAATGGTGCTTAAGTGTTGTACTACTAACTACCAGGTTGGCAGTTCAAACACACGAGTCTCTTTGAGGAAGGGAGATGAGGCTATATGCTCACCATAAGACTTCCAGAGCCCCAGAACTCATAGTGTCTCTCTGAGTTAGAATAGACCCAATGGAAATGTGTTTGATTTCATTTTGGCATGATGCAAGGAACCAATATAAATAGAAATATTTGTGACAGAAATTCTGGATTAGATCCATCAAAATACTCAGAGAGATACACCATGTCTAGTGGTAAGTTTCAACTGGGCCCTCCCTTTTCCCTGATCAGAAGAAACCAATCTTTAAAACTTTCCTGGATATAGACCAAAAATGTCCGTGAGAGATTTGTAACTTTTGAAATCAAGTTCAGTGGAATGACTCTGGGATTTTGTCCCCAAGTGATAGCAATTAATTGGCAATTAACAAAGCAAAACTAAATAAAAAGTGAGCATAGTTATTGTAAAGATAGGAGTATGGACATGAAAACAATGATTTAGTCTGGCACTAAGATAGCTCCCTTTTCATCAATAGGAACAAAAGCCAGAATCCACAAAGACAAAGAACAAAGAACTGACTCAAGTCAGAACCTCACTGCACATTCATGGTCAGCATATACTTCTGACTCAGTCAATAGTAAAGTGACCAGACATCCCACTTTTGGCGGAACAGTCCCGATTTCAAACAAGTTTTCCCGTAGCATTTTTTAAAAGTCCCAATTTTTGGAAAGAATGCATGGCAAGCTAGGGAACAGTGGGAGAGCAGGAAGGGAATATACCCCCTCTACCACCCCGCACTCCTCACCCCTATCCCCGATCAACCGTGTCCCGGTTTACCAATGTTAAAATCTGGTCACTTTACCCTATAGCCTATAGGAACAAAAGCCAAAACAAAATAGAACTGCTAGATTGTCAAACTCTGAAGTCGAGCCTTATCTTTCTTCCAGGAAGCAGTCAGTGGATTCAAACTACTCCCCTTCACAAGAGCTTCTGAAACTCACATTCACTTTTATCAAGTAGATTCCAGCTTATTGTTACCCTACAGGGCAGAATTAAACTGCCCCTGTGACTGCCAAAGACTGTGCTTTCATTGGAGTAGGAAGTCTTATCTCTCACCCTAGCAGCAACTGGTAATTTTGAACCATTAACCTGTGGTTAGCAGCCCAACACATAACCCACTAGGCCACCAGACTTCCTAGGCCTGGATTAATGTATTGATATCAATGCATTTCAGGCTTCTCCAGAGAGACTGTCGATGCTGTCAAAGTGGTTCTACCTCATAATAAACCTATAAACAACAGATAAGCACACTGCTTCACCCTTTGCCTTCATCACAATCATTGCTTTGCTTGAGCTCATTACTAAAACTGTTGTATTACCCCCATACTGCTAAATGTCTTCTGTGTTTTGGCCACAATAGCATTTTTCAGGAACTGGAACCTTCTGATAAGTTACCCTTAACTCTCCTCCCTGTGTCAGGAGCATTCTGGCCTTACTTCCCCAGAGACGTCTACAGCTATTTACTAGATGATTAAGAGACTCTCCAAACGTTTGCATTTTGAATCTCTGCAGTTTTAGATCACTGATCATCAGAATCAAGATGCCATCTTAGCATTCTGAAGGAGGGTTTAGAAGAAGCTGGTCATAAAGGAAGTTCTGCTCTGCACTCACTTTAGGGCGGGTTCGGAGGCACTCTAGTCATCTGCACTGGTTACTTACTTCCCAAGTTTCCAAATTTATGGCGACAAGAAAGTCTTAGTGACTGGTAGGAATTTTATCCCATGAACTTAATAAAGAGGTTACTGTAACAATAAAGTCAATTTGAAGCTTTTAGAGAGTCCCTGGATTGTAAAATGGTGAACTTAAAGAAATATTCTATCGTTAGTAGAATTTCAAAGTTCTTGGAAGCTTTAGAAGATGCAACTGTCAATTCTAAGTGCATTTAAGTTATTACCTCAATTTTGTCAGTGTGTGTGATTGACAACTCCTCAGAATGATAGGACTGTGGAAAACTTAATCAGGTGGAGACTTCAATTGAAATGGGTGTTCCATATATGACCACCTTAATGGAAGAGATTAATAAAGCCTGTGGCACCTAATATAAAATTATTGATCTGTCAAATGGTTTTTTCCCCAAGTTTTGGGTTCATTCTCACCCAGTCACAGCAGCAAGATGCTATTAAAATTCTGACTTAGTGATATATTCATTTATCTTCCTTTCTATCACAAAGCCAGTCTGCAGACTTTCTCATGATTCCCAGAGTTTTGCTCCAACATGTAAAGATGCATCATTCTGTTAAAATCTTGAGACTAGGCAATAGTCAGCACCCTAGATGTCTTGTTACAGCTACATGTTCCTAAGTTGATTCTAACTCATAACAACCAAAGTAAGTGAGACTCATAATATGCCCAGTGTACATGAGATGGTATCTTTCCATCCACACTTCTACAAAGCAATTGTTAACTGCACTCCTTCCTTCCTCTGAAAGTAGTATCTTCTTCTCCACGATATAGTCAATGTTGCTGGCCATCACCATAATTTAAAAGTATTACCTAGTTGTATTTAATATGTTAGTTTTCTTGGTTTGATCTTGTACCCCAATGAGTTTGATAATGTTTACCATGAACTTTAAAAAGTAGCAAAAGATAACATTGCTATTGAATTATAAATATTGACATCTCTAGAAGTTAACTGTTATAGATCCCTTTGTATATACATAGTCCATGGAGTTAAAACATAGTGTCTGAATATCTACTACCAGTCATTTATAAAAACATATTTGCATTCCACTTTTTAGTAGAATTGAATCCAAATTCTTATCACTTGATTATGCTTGAAATTTTATTTATGATACCTCATTTTTCTCTGCTACACAAAATTATAATGAATTTCATTATTTTAATTTCCTTTGATCATAGTGCTTTGTATTAAACAATCTTTTCTATATTGAGTTGACACAATGATTAATGTTGATAAACAGTTGAGTAAAATAGCACACATATCTTAGCAAAGTTCAAGGGAATACTTGGAAAATGCTTTATGAACTTACTTTTGTTAGGTGCCCTGAAGGCACTTCCTACTTTAGTGCTGTAATATGAAAGTGGGTCTTCCTTTCATCAAGCAAGTGGGCTTGATTGTGCCAAGCCTCCCAGAAAGTCATATTTGGTTGTCCAGGCACAATGGACAACACATGAGCAGGAAAAGTAGAAAGGGCTATGTATACCCAGGACGAGTAGACAGCGAGCATTCTTAGTTTTTGAAACTGATTAGAAAAGATTTAGGAAGGATTACTGAGAAAACAAACCAACCACAAAGCCTGTTGCTATTGAATAGATTACAACTCATAAAAACCCCCATGTTACGAAGTAGAAGTGCTCCACAGAGTATTTTTGGGCTGCAAACTTCATGGAAGGTGCACTAGTTGTGCAAAGTTAGGTGCTCACCTGCTGACCAAAAAATTGAGTTTTGAAACCTACTGAGTGACTCTAAGGAAGAAATACTTCTGTTAATATTAAACCATGAAACCTAACCTTTGTCATTGAGTTGATTCTGACTTCACTATGAAGTCTCCATAGGACAGAGTAGAAAGGTCCATTAGGAGGTGGCAAATCTTTACCAAGATTGCAAATATTTAAGGAAACAGGCAGTCCCATTTTTTTCTCCCATGGAATGAATAGTGAGTTCAAACTGCCAAACTTTCACGTGGTAAAAATGAACTTAACCATGGTACCATCAATTATTATTCAGTAAAGATGAAAGTCTGGAAAGCCCACCGGCCAGCTATACTCTATTAAAAAGGGGGAGTCATGTGAATCAGAGTCCACGCAACAGCTCTCAACAGCAATATTTATGGAAACAGATTATCAGACTTTGGGTTTGAACCAGTATTCCTGAAGGTGGCAGACAAGTTTGAACTGTCTTTACCACCGAGTGGCATGAATTTTCAGAAGTGGAAAGTGCCAAGCATTCCCCAGGAGTAATATCCAGCAAGCATCCTTGGTTTTGAAGCCAGTTAGAAAACTTGCTCCTGACCAAGAATGTCCAACATGAGAAGATGGATGGCAAGGGACAGAAGCTGGCGAGGAGGCAAGTGGCTGTTCCCAGAGAAAATATTCACAAGAAAAGAGAGACAATAATAAGGACTGAACAACCAGTCTTAGTCAACTATAATTTTCATGCTATAATGTTTTAAAGCAAATCAAGGGAAACTTCATGTTTAAATGAAGATCCTTCCTTCTCTTAATCCTACTTCCTTCCCTTTTATTCATAGGCAATCAAAATAATTCATTCTACCAATATATACTTTCATATAAGTTCCATCTGCATTGGTATCCATTGATACTATAGATTATGATTAGGGTTTATGTAAATGCAATACTATGTAGATAGGAAATGGCATTATAATACTATACATTTTTTATTCAACATTTTTTCTTTCAGATCTGCCCATGGTGATGTCTATAAATTTAGTCTAATTTTTTAAAATCATTTTATTTGGGGCTTATACAACTCTTTTCACAATCCACATATACATCTATTGTGTCAAGCACTTTTATACATTTGTTTCCCTCATCAATCTCAAAACACATGCTTTCCACTTGAGCTCCTGATACCCACTTCTCATTTTTCCTCTTTCCCCACTCTTCCCTCCCTCATGAGCCCTGGATAATTTAGAAATTATTATTTTGTCATATCTTATACCATCTGACTTCTCTATTCCCCCATTTCTCTGCTGTTCACCCCCCAGGGAGGAGGCCATATGTAGATCCTTGCAAACTGTTCTCCCTTTCTACCCCACTTTCCGTCCACACTCCCACTATCACCTCTCTGACAACCCATTATCGCTTCTATTACCACTGGTCCTAAGAGGTTCTTATGTCCTGGATCCCTGTATTTCCAATTCCTATCTGTATCAGTATACATTTTCTGGTCCAGCCAGATTTGTAAGGCAGAACTGGGATCATGATAGTGGGACAGGGCGGAGGAGGAAGTATTCAAGAACTAGAGGGACCTTGCATGTTTCAACATTGCTACATTGCACATTGACTGCCTCCTCCCCTCCCTGGGCCTTCTGTGAGGGAATATCTAGTTGTCCACAGATAGGCCTTGGGTCCCCACTCTGCACTCCCCCTCATTCACAATGATATGATTTTTTTTAATCTTTGATGCCTTATAGCTGATCCCCTCAACATTTCGTGATCACACAGGCTGCTGTGTTTCTTCCACATGAGCTTTGTTGCTTCACAGCTAGATGGCTACTTGTTTATCTTCAAGCCTTTAAAGTCACAGACTCTA
Organism: Nesogale talazaci; assembly: GCA_004026705.1. Taxonomy (NCBI): domain Eukaryota; kingdom Metazoa; phylum Chordata; class Mammalia; order Afrosoricida; family Tenrecidae; genus Nesogale; species Nesogale talazaci. The sequence goes on from PVJH01000464.1 coordinate 250,170, forward strand.
CATCTCCTGATAGCCAGACACCATCATATTTATTCGCCTCTTTTGCTTATGCCCTGCTTTGTCCATGGTGATCATATCGGGACAGGCTGGTGTGCTTCTTCCATTTAGGCTTTGTTGTTTCTTCACTAGATGGCCATTTGATTATCTTCAAGCTTTTAAGACTACAGATGCTGTATCTTTTGATAGCCAGGCACCATCAGCTTTCTTCATCACATTTGCTTATGCATCCACTTTGTCCCCAGCAATTGTGTAAAACCAATGTGTTTGGTTATGTACTATAAATTCTATGATCTTTGGAGTATAAGCTGGAAGAAATGGGGAGATGGGGCTCAATTTCAAATAATAGCAGTGCCATCATTAGGAGAAATTGTTAGAAGAAAATGCCTGAAAAATTGTTTGGTGCCACCTAAGAAGGAATGAATTATTAATTCACATCAATGTGGTTTCAAACACTGAGACATTCAGGAGAAAAGCAGTATGGACCAAGAAGAGAACTACAAAATTGTCTGTCTGTTTGGAGCAAAGGGGTTGAATATGAAGGTTGGAGAGGCAATGCAGAGTAAGATGACAAAGGGCATTTTATGCTATAATAATCAACAAAAACTATCCTGATGGTAACAGGAAGTCTTTGAAGTGTTTTCAAGCATGAAAGTGGCACAACATTGGGATTTTAGGAAGATTATGCTGGTGACAGAAAGAATAGATTGGAAAGGGTAGCAAGACAAGGAGTGAGAAGAGGAGTAATGTGACTATTACAGTAGCCCAGGCAAGGGAAAATGGGGTCCTGAAATGAGACAATATCCTCCCCTGATGGAAATACATTCAGTATAATAGCACCTTCAAAGACTGAAGACTGTCAAGTTTATGTTATCAGTAGATCATTCATTTGTTACTCTTGGAAGTTGTCTAGGATACTGTGTTTTTCAAAATTATATTTCTCTATTAAGCAGGCTCTTATCCATCTCCACAGTTGGAATCTTGACGTCTTGATGGACCATGGCAAACACATCATCTCTAAGTTATCATTTTTTTATTGCATCGTTTAAAGATTTATCTGGTCTTCATGCCTGACTGCCATTGCCCTCTCTTCCTTTCACGAAGAGTAGGTGCTATTTTTTAAAGTCCAATCGGTATCATTCAATTTTGGCTCACTCTCCTCAGCATCAAATAGCAAATAGCAAATATCACAAAAATCAGCACAAAATAAAACACGCGCTCCCCCAAAATAACCACCAATCAAGCACAAATGCTAATGCATGTGATTCACTTTTTACTATTTTCAGATACCTCTACCTATCGTACAGTTATTTGTGAACAAGAATGCATTACCCTAAGGGACTTTTAGCAAGCATGTCATAAATAGCACTTTCCAAATAATACCAGAATATATTCAAATCTCAGAGAATCTGTTTGAATTTATTTCTAGCTCATTATAAGCATTCTCCCAACACCCCTCTCCCGGGCCCTTTGTATAATTGACCTGGTTAAGAAGACAAGCCTTGGATTAAAAACTAGGGTATTTATCATCTGTTCTCTGAGTTTATATGTATAGCTATAGGTTTTGATTATTGCTTACACATTTATATTTCCCACTTTTAGGATAGATGCCTATCACCTAAGTCTTTAAATTACTCCTTCTTATGTTGCTTTGACTACTACTTTAGTTATAGTCTCTTGAAAACAAACAAAAATCCATTTTTATAAACAGATCTCTTGATAATCTATTAGTTACACACCCGAGCTATGTTCAGTGCAAACCCCATAACAGCCCAATGCAAAATGTTTTAATTGGATTACAAAAGGGGAAAGCTATAACCCTATAAATCAGCCTCAGGAATTTGACATGCTGAGAATGCTTTTCTGGAACTTTCTAATTGCATGACACAGCAGGCATCATAAGTCTATAAAAAGGAATGTCGTTCCTATAAGCAAACATGTTATATAATTAAAATGCTGTGTTAGTAGTAGTAGATTTTGAGCCTGGTACATCATCCTCTGTAGTCGATACATATGTTTCAGGTTTGTAAAAATGCCTGTGTGAATAAAAGGATAAACAACTATACTTGGTGAAGTGTGCTACTGATGAAGGCTAATGAGCACAGACAGACTTATATTCTGTTCTCGGACTTTTACCTCTTTCTATCAGTCATTGTCCACCCTGTCTTGGCTGTCCAAACCCTAAGACTTCCAAAGAAGCAGTGCACAAGGGGTGGAAATCTGATAGGAAAAGAGCCCTCAGGGGCATTATCTTAAAGCAATTTTTGTAGGAAAATTGGTTATTTTTATTTACATGAAAGATACATTTCAGATGTCTTGACAAAAAAATAGGGCATGTTGTAATTGAAGAATAAAACCATTTCTTGACAAGAGAATTTAGCTATAAAGAAAGTTCACCACTCAGCAATGAGAAGGTTACCATAGACAGTGGGCTCCCTGACTTACGGTGATGTGCCTAAAATAGTCTCTTCCCTTCTTTTGCTCTCTTATCTTTCCTCTTATCTGGTCCTCACTTTAGACCTTAGGTGAGATAATAATGTTAGTTCTAGTCACTGTTCAAGGATGTCTTCCTTTTTTCATCATCCAAGTCTGAACTTGCAATGCGAGTTAGCAAGATAAAAGACCGGGATTGAGGATCTGAGCCCCAGTGGCGTAGTGGTTGTGTGCGGGACTGCGGCCCACTGGGATGGAGGTTCAATTCCAGCTCCACAGGACAAAGGTTGGGCCTCCTCCTCCCACCACCAGAGGGCAGTGATGCCCAAGAAACCAAAAAAAAAGAAAAGACTGGCATTGATCTAATCACTCAAAATCTTCAGTCCTGAGTGAGAGTCCCTTCAATTCTTCAATAAGAATTGCAGAGTTATTGAGGACATATGGAAGTAGTGTTGTTTTCATGGATTCATTACTAATTTGTAAAATTAAACACAGGACAATCATCTTAAAATTGTATCTAATTTAAAATCTCCTGGAATCTTTGATGCATGTCAATACCATAGATGTGGCATTTAAGGAGCCCTGGTGGTGCAGTGAGTAATGCTTTGGGCTGCTAACCAAAAGGTCAGTGTTTGAAAACCAAAACCCTCTCCTTGGGAGAAAGTAGAGATTTTCTGCTCCCATAAAGATTTACAGTCTGGGAAACGCTATATAGTAGTTCTCCTCTGTCCTATAAGACTATTCTGAGTTTGAATTGATTTGATGACTGTGGGAATGTGTAGGAGATAATATGTATTCATACTAAAGAATCTCAGAGCTTTGTTCAAAAGTTGGATCATATTTAGACCATTTTGACATTTTTAAAAGTGGAAAAATAATAAGACTGTTTGCTTCTTTAAGGTACACAGTCTATGTAAGGTGGCTGAGTTGGAATCAGTTTGATAACTGTGTGTGTGAGGGAAAGTGTTTAAGACACTCAGCCTATTACAACCCAAAGTATATTATGAATAGACTCATTTTACTCATCTTACTTCACAGCTGCTACATGAAAAATTATGTTAAATCCCCAATTTACCCATGAATCCCAACCTGAACACTACCTATCTTGTGGTATCAGTCAAAACAAAATTGTAATGAGATTCATTTCACCATCACTGAACTGAATGAATGCTTTCCTACTTTCTTCTGATACACATTTTTCTCCCTCATTCTCTTAGATATCTATCGCTCTACTCCTGCTCAACTCTAACATCGCACCACCCCCAGTATTTACTATGATACTATTACCCATTTCATACATATCTCACAGTAATCATCTCTCCTTCAATGGCTCCACATAATTTTCTAAGTACAATTACAGCACTTATCACATTGTGCTATAATTGGGTCTTGTCCCAAAAGTGATATCCTCTTTAAAATGGTCATCCATTCACTATGTATTCATCTAGTATATTCCAGGGTTGAGACCCTTGGGTTAATACTTATTTTTGACATCAAGGAGCTTAGGGCCTCAAAAGGAGAATGCTGTTAATCAAATGCTCACACCACTCATTAGAAAAAATGTCACTCTAACTAGTCCGAATATATAGAAAAATAGATTTTCTATGGATGCATACAAAAGATAAATTGAACCTTGTTACATGGGTCACAAAAGGCTTCCTGAATAAGAGACACTTGAATGGAAGCATAAGGGACGCCCAAGAACAAAGGGAGGAAACTTGTTTGACAAAGACCTAGCTTGTTTTATTAGATAATGTTTTCAGATACAAAATTCATGTGACTATATCCATTGATGTTGGTATATAGAGATATACAATACACATACATACACATGTACATGTGTTATAACACAGGGCTATGTTTGATCTGATTGTCTCAGTAATCTGAAATATAAGGTGCCGCAAACATACTTATAAACATCCTTGACACCTCCAGTGTCCTATGCTGCATCTGTTGAGGACAGTCGTTCAGTACTCTATTTCCCACATCAAACACACACACCTCCTGAGTTCTATGTTCTCTTTAGTTCCTTATGAGCTTTCTATACCAAGGCAGATCAGTCTAGAATATGTTAAATTTAGGGCAGCATCAGAGACAGCAACAACAACAACAACAACAACAACAACAAACCCATTGTCATTGAGTTACTGATGCATAATGACCCTATTGGACAGTTCATAATTACCTTTGGGGAGGTTCCCTAACTCTAACACTAACTCTTTAGAGTTTTTAAAAGCCCAACCTTTATCCTGCAGAGCTGCTAGTGGTTTTAACCTGTGGCCCTTGCGGTTAGCAGGTCAATGGGTAACAACTAACCATCAAGGACACCTCTCACCAAGTAAGTTATGAGGGTTATTGCTTATACCTTGCTCCCATTGGCTTTGGTGGGACATATCTGAGTTATGTTCTACCCCCTTTTTCAGAGGATTCCAATAGAATTAAGTCTACCACAGTGGACTATGGATTTTTGTTCTATCCTCTATTCTTTTATGGTCCTGCGATATTACCTTCCAGATAAGCAACTGGTACACAAGTCTTGCAAGAATCTGATTTGTTAGAAGCCCAAACTAAGACTGGGAAAAGACTGTCAATCAACTCTACTGTACAATGCTTGTTCTTAATGCCTTGAGATTGAGACCTTGTATAGTCATACTTGCTATAGTTATCTGTTAACCATTGCATGTGGATTTGTTTACATTGCCTTGTTAGTCCAGACAACTGTCTTTTCCTCCCATTCTAGGGAGTAGACAATGATCAAACCTGGCCAGCCATTGGTCTGGTAGTTTCCTTGACAGTTGCTGCCCAGAATCTCCAGGGGCCAGGCAACATCTGAACTAGAATTTGGGGTTTGAGAAGAGTAAGTTGTGGGACAAAGAGAGGTCCCTTTTCTATGACCCTTTCACTTGTAAGGTTTACTATTGGTGATGCTTGTTCCCCAGACTAAAACTCTGGCCTTAGCAGAGTGAAATTTGCCTACATATAAATGAGACTTTGGATATTAGGGGTATCTTAGAGATAAGCCATGGAAGAGCAAATCTCTGTGTATGGGATACTTCCTCTGTGACATGATGAAGGTATGTTCAACTACTTAGGGGAATATTGATATCCATTCCAGCAACTCCTCAATAGGAAGACATACTGCTACATTTGCCCTCCAGGAATATGTCTAGTGAATCCAAGTTAGTGGATTCTTTACTTTATCCTGTATTCAAATTAAGCAATGACTAAATGCTTATCCTGTGCTAAGCATTGTGCGTATGGCACTTCATTCATATGCATGCGAAAGTTGGACATCTCATAAGGAAAACTGATGAAAAACCAATGCATTTGAATTATGTTGATGATAAGGAATATTCAAAGCACCATGGACTGCCAAAAGAACAAACTAATCCATCTTGGAAGAAGTACAGTAAAAATGCTCCTTAAAGGCAAGAGTGATGAGACTGTCTTGCCGTATATTGGACATGTTGTCTGGAGAGCCCAGTCCTTGGAGAAGGACATCAAGCATGGTAAAGTAGTGGAGCAACAAAAAAGGGAAAGACCTTCAACAAGACGTGTGGGCATAGTGGTTGCACTTATGTGCCGAAGTGTAAGATGGGGGAGGAGCAGGCAATTTTTTTTTCTTTGGCACTTAAGGTTGCTATGAGTAGGAACCGATTCCGTGACACCTAAAAATAACAACAAGCTACCTTATTATTCTATAGCTAGATGAGAAAGGCAATACCATCACATACTAGAGACAAAAAGGCCAAGCTTCAGCACAGTGGCTGTGGTATAATGAGCAATAGCCATCTCCAGAGTGGAACGTGCACCCAGGGCTCTTTTGATCACGTCATGATTTACTAGATTCAAAACCATGTGGAATGGTGAAGACCCAACAGCTGGCATAGTTGTTATGATTCTCCTGCTTTGGGCTCTTGGAAAATTGTTTCCATCCTTAATTATTCTATTTCTCTTCTGATGGAGGTACTAACTCTTATTGTGGCTACTTGCCTAAGGATTTTGTAGTAAAACGATGAAATTTATTCTTTCATATTCTTAATGAAAAACATAGTGGAATTGTATTTACAAATGTAAAATTGACAGTTCAGCCTATCATGGGCATAATGAAACCTAATCACAACATACAGCTGATAGTTCGTCACAGAAAAACAAGTGCTGCTCGCCCATAAGATGTGAATATCAAGTCTCAAAACACCTTATGCAGACTTTCACCTACATCATTGTAAACTTGCTTTTCTCCCTCATCTCTGCCTCCAAAGACTCTCTGAGGGTTGAAAATAGGGTAATTGTGCCTAAATACTTTAATATCCTTAGATTTATAATTATGTGCTAAATGATAGCTGCATCAAAAAGCAGAACATCTTGTTTATGGAGATTAATGCAATACACTCTGTAGAATTTTATGACAATAGGACCCCAAAGACAATATGTTATCCAGAATAGCTTTGTGTTCACATTTGCTCATTTACTCACACAGGATTTCCCACAGCTCATACTTGATATTTGTTTTTCCATATTATTCAGTTTGAACTATAAAAGGTTTCTGAGTAGAGTGTGTACCATCCAATCTTAGAGATTTCTGTTCCTTACAGTTTCATTAATGTTAGAAATCTATTTTAAAGCCCTCAATTTTGCTTTCCTTTATAGAAACAACCAGCAGATTTCTGCACAGAGACCAGAGTGAGAGTAGTTTTGCTTGTCACTTAAAAAGGCAAATGATGCTTGCTAACTTGTCTTATTAAACCTCTCCCATCATGAAAAAGAAATAGCCTGGTGGGAATTATGAGAACTAATTCTTGAGGGAAATACGTTAACTAGCGGCTTAGCCATTTATTACCAGGCATGATTTAATTTGAAAAATTGTAAGATTTTTTATCATAGGCTACAGAGGTTGGCAAGTGAAACACTTCATCCATATTATGTAACTTTATAGAGAGAAATTTGCTACCCCCAAAAGTCAGTCGGTCAGTGTAAGATATGACAGAACAATAACAATGTATAAAGTATTGAGGGTTGGTGGAGAGGAGAGAGCAGGGGAAGAGGGGAAGGGATGGAAAAGCTGATACTAGGGACTTAAGGGAAAAGGCAGATAATTGGAGAACAATAATAGAAGTGGAAATGTGAGGGTGCTTGACACAGAATGTTTATTTATGTATTGTGAAAAACAATGTATGAGCTCTCAATAAAATGATTTAAAAAATCAGGTATTTTTTGATATATCCTTTAAGACTCAGACTCACTGCTTTACTAGAACATGATAGATATTAGCATTTAAATTTTGAATGGTTTAAAGAAGGTTTACAAGTGAGAAAGCTTTGTGAAACAATAAGAGTGATTGCCTTTAATGTGAAAAATATATATATAGTCACACCAACAGAATGTTCTATTCCAGATTTTCAGGACAATCCCAAACCATATAGATGCACAAATTAGAACCTTAAGGTCAAATTTCCAAATATTTCACTCTCATTGAGATTTCTACACCTCCTCCAGAACTTGTATTTCATAAACTATTGGGGCATAGTAGAGAATATCTTTGATTGTACAATAGGAAAGATCTAGGTCTTCATCTCATCCCTTTATTTCCTAGTAAGAAAGCTTACAGCAAGTTACTTACTTTATACTTTAATTTCCTTAGTTCCAATTCATTGATGATAGTAGGATTTATTCTTCAAGGGTGTCATGATAATTAAGTGAGAAGATGTCTACAAAGTTGCTTAATGCACAACTATTCCTTGTTTTATATATACATATATATTGCAAATACATTTATTTTCCACAAATCATCAAAATTTTTAATTAGTAACATGTCATTTTTGTTGGTTATTATATTGTCCTGGGTAAAGGCTAGGCAAGGTGTATGTCAACTTGCTCATTATCCTTGACTGTCAAAGGTAAATGCAAGGAGACTTTAAAACAATTGTGGAAAACCGGAAGTTATAGGTAATTGAATTTTTCTATGAGCTTAAAATAAAAACCTTGATGTGCAAGTAGAAGACATTTTATATATATATATATATATATATATATAATTATTACAGCAGCCTAATGATAAGAGGCCAAAATATGTTGGTTCATTAAATCTATAATGATGAAGTGGTATGAGTGAAATATTCAAATATTCCCTTGCGATGGGCACTTGGCCAGTTTAATTGCATACCTAAATTTTAAATTCTACTGAATGTATGTTCACTTTTAAGTACTGGGTTTTTTGTCATTGTCGCTTACATCTTTGTAACGATTACCATCAACAGCACCAGTGTTCCTCTTTAAATAATCTAACAGGTCTCCCCAGCACACGTTCTACAACCTTGTCTCTGCCATTCGAGGTATGGTACTGTGTAAGCCATGAATAAGATAATCACGTCAAAATTATCTCAAGTCATAAAACCAAAACCCAAACTCACAGCCCTCTAATCGATTCCAACTCATGCGATCATAAAGGGCAGGATAGACCTAGTGCTGTAGGTGTCACAGGCTGCATATCTTCACAGGTGCTGAATGCCTCATCTTTCTCCCATAGAGCAGCTGGTGCTTTTGAATGGCTGACCTGGAAATTAGCAGCACAACTAATAACCACTAGGCCACCAGGACTCCCTATCTCAAGTCATAAAAAAGTTCATCATGTTTTCTTAGGAATGTTTGGTTTTTCCTTTGTCCTGTCTGTGATGTTACATCCAGTGAGGTGGACCTGCAGATAGAGACAATCTTAAGAAAGGGTGGCCAGTGGACTGATCGTCCAAAGGCAAATTTAATTTCCCAAGTGCAGCTTTATATATTAATGAGGCAAGGGTACATATCATGTGTAGTGTGACAATAACATTGTGATAAAATTGCTCTAAGCACAAACTATTTCTTGGGACTAGTTTTTTTCTTAACAAATGCAGCTGTGTTCTCAGGGTACAGGGCACCTTGAAACATGGGAGAACACATGACTATCATCCCAGCATTCTGGGTTACACAGTGTTCCCAAGCACCGCCGAGAGTCACTAGTATGCTTCAGTTAAAACTCAGTGACTCTTTATGTGTGATAAACACAATATGAACCTGTACTATATTATTTTATGTCACTCTTATAAACTATGTTTTAAAGTTTTGAATTATGTCCTATGGGTACCTAGTTTAATCCAGAGAGATCAAAGGAGACTTCCCAGTGGAGGCAATGTCTAGATGCAGCCCAAAAGAATGTGAGTGTTTAGGGGAGAAAGAGTGATCATAATCACCAGGACACATTAATGACAGGAAGAGCAACCAAGGACTTTTGCACTCACCTACAAATGCATTGTAGACAGCAATGAAGTAAGGAAGTGAGTGGAAAAGTCAAATCAAGCAGTCACATCAAAGATTGAATCAAATAGACTTCATCAAAGAGAAAGAAAATGCACTAGCTGTTTGAATATAGAAGATGAAGAAAAGGTCAAAACAGGTACTCAAAAAATATTTGTGAAATGAGTGAGGAAAGGATTAAAAATAAGTTTGTGGTTTCAAGCCAGAAATTATGTACTTGGTGAAAAGAACTTGCTCGTTGCTCAGGAAGATGAAATATAAGGTGATAAAGGTAATTGAAAATAGAGTACCTAAGAGGTAATAGAAATATGGGATTGAAGAACAGAAATAGATAAATGTTGTAGGATTAATTTTTCTGTTCCCCAAAGTCTGTAGAAGTTCTAATGTCTTGTATTTGTGAACCTGGATTAATTTGGTTCCAGAGTAGTTTCAAATATGTAGGAAGTCCTACTGGATCACCCCTAATCCTACATGATCGATGTCCATTAAGAAGAGATACCACTCAGAAATAGCGGGAACACCATGTGAAGATGCAGACCCAGCCTGGAGTTCATCACCTGGAAGACAAGGACCGCCAAGGATTGCTGACAGCTGCCACAATGTAGGAAGAGGCCAGGGAACACTCTTCCCTACAACCTTTAGAGAGACAGTGGGCTTATCAATATCTTCAGTTCAAACCTTTGGCCTTTACTTTGTGGAGCAATAACTTACTGATGTTTTAAGCCAGAAAGTTTGTCATTTTTTTTATAGAAGCTCTAGGAATGTAATATAATGGGCTACCACTGATAGCAACTTAGTATTGAAATTGTTCCTGTATGAGGATCATGTACAAAGAAAATGTAACTCAGTTAATATTAAAAACTGTGTATATGCTTATGACTCAAGAGGGCTCTTTACTCTTATGTGTGGGCAATTTGAATTCTGAGAGAATTACGATATTATACTGTAAAAGACACATGACTTGAAGTCAGTCAAACTGAATGTATACCTTCTTCCTGCTATTGAGTTATTCTGACTCATAGCAGCCATATAGGATAAGGGAGAACTTCCCCGTGGGCTTCTGAGATTGGGATTATTTACTGAAATAGAAAGCCTCGTTTTTCTTCTTCTTGTTAGAACCCAACTATTTTACCAGGACCCCTTACTTTATTCCTTAGAGTCTCCATTTTTGAGTTATGGGACCCTTAGCAAATAATTTAATCTCTCCACTACTTTGATTATAAAATGCAGAAAGCCTCATCTTTCCCACAGGGTGTTTGTGAGAATCAAATGAGATTAAGCACACAAAGTATAGATTCAGGTGCCTGCCACAAAATAGGTCGTAAGTGAATGTTTCCTGAATCTTGATCTAGAAGAAAGAGAAAAGCAAGTATGAGCAATGTCATTTTCTCCTGAAGGTCTCTGATGTAGACTATCCAAGTTTATCCAATGCAAGTGAGAAGGGGAAGGGAAATATGAAGGAGAGAAGAGGAGTCAGAGGAGTCTGAACCAGAGGAGTCTTCTCAGAAACTGTCACTATGGTATCTGAGTTAATGATTCTTTCATTGTGATACCAGGTTTCATGCATTGTTCTCTCTCTCTCTCTCTCTCTCTCTCTCTCTCTCTCTCTCTCTCAACTCACAGGTGGCCACATAATTCATGGTCATTGAAACATAGACATTTCAAATGGAGCTAAATGAAAGGACAGCCTTTCTTTTTGGCTTGCCAAACTAGACATATGGGAGAGACTGGAAAGGGAAGTGTTATCTTATATGGGGGGGGGGGTTATATTAGAATTTGCATAGTAGTTTGGGAGGCTGAGAAAGAAAAGTGGAAAAAAATCACCATAGCTGGGGTATAATGTTAAATGTGGCACAAAGGCATTTTCAGGTACAGATTAAATGTGTTTTGGGTCAAGTTTAAAGCAGAAGATGGCCAGGCATTAAAATAAGAATGGATGAGATGAGCAAGGACTGATCAAATACCATAAGCCACGATTGCGTCTGTATATTGCACATAATGGGTAATCTTGTTTGGAACCCCTGTCATTAATGCACTATTAGCAGGAACCGAGCCTGGACAGTACCATTCCCAAAATAACCTTGAAAAGCAGAGATGCTCAGTGGAGAGAGCTGCACATGTCAAAGACTTTTCGGCAGAAGGATACAAACTTACACCACTGCCCTGGGATCTATTGGGATTTACGGACTATGGATAGAGAGAGTAGTACTGCCCCTGTGGTGTTGGGACCTTATAAATCTTTATAGGGACAGAAATTCGCATAAGTTTTTTTCAGGTTAGCCTGGTCCTCTAGAGCACCTGGATTGTCAGCAGATCTTTTGGTCAGCAGCACCAAATGTTACCCACTGTGCCACCAGGACTCCTGGGCAGAAAGGGCAGAGAAAAAATAGAGTTCCCAGTGGATGGAGACCAAAAAATAAGGGCTATGGATAATAGTTCCATTGGAGGCTACTTACATCAGAGGAAAGGAAGATAAAAAAAGTCTGTACTTATAGTCCCAGAGATTCCACAGGCCTTCTCTTCCTGGAAAAACAGAGTCAGACCGCCCGGCGGTACTTGCAAGAAGACAATTTACTGGGCCCATTTCAGCCTAGAAATCAGCATGTTAATGGGCTCTGTAGGAAAATCTTGCCTGCATGGAAATGTGAGACTTGTTTGTACTTTCAAGTAATGAAACAAACCTGAAAGAGGATATGTGATGAACATCTTCTAGTTTCTTTAGTAGAAAAGTAGAGACTGACATGTTTTCTCAAACCCAAATCGGAGGTGGACTCTAAAAAGTGTTTGAATGGATAGTGTCTTACCTGAAGAGGCACGGGACTTCTGGGATATCTAATTCCGTGCCTTCTTCAGTTTCTATAAAAGAAAAAAAATAGACTATGCCTCCTTATTTTTCTATAAACAGAGATATTTAGTTCTTTCATCTTAACCACATCTGCCAAGTTGGAAGTGGTCTCATACCTTTTTTCAGGCCTGGCCCTTCCTCATTAACTTTTGGCTGGGAAGTTGAATTGTCCAACAAGTAAGGAGTCCAGGTGGTGCTATAGGTTCCGTTTGGGACTGCTTAACTACAAGGGCAGCAGTTCAAACCCCCTCGTTGATGCTGTTTGTTCCCATAAAGGCTTGCAGTCTGGGGAATTGTCCAGCAGCGTGCTGTGAGTCAGGAGCAGCGTGAATTCCATGAGTTTGCTCTGGGTTTGAGTCTTCACCAGGTGGTCTCAGCATTGATCCCCAGACTCTCGCTTCCAGCCATCAACACGCTGCTTCTTCAGCATCTTCATCTTCATCTGTTTCTACTCAGACAGGCATGCCACTCTTTTTATTCTACCTACCATTTCAGAAGAGTGGGCAAGCTGAGTGACAATCCTCCGGTCCCTAACCCCCCTTATTTTGACAAGCTTTTCATAATAGCGTCCCCTTGCTTCTCACCTTTGCTAAAAGGTGAATATGTGTTGACACATCACATTCCTTTCGGATACCTCTCTAGCAGCTTTCAGGATGAACTTGTGTTTTCTGCTTGTTTTACACATTCTGTCACAAAACCCGGGAGAGTTGTTGCTTTCTGGATGTCATGCAGCCCCCACATGTGCAGGTTTCCTATTTATTTCAAATATCGGGGATCTGGTCTCTGAAAGGACTCTGCATCGTTTCTAATGCAGAGTTGGTGGCAGACATGCCATGACTGCTTTTGCATGCAAAGAGATGCCCAAGTAGTTCAGCATCTGCTTCACAAAGATTACATACTCTCCCTGGTCTTGGCTTCCCAAGGTCATAACTATCAAGTTAACCCTGACTCACCGCACCCCTATAGGACCAAGCCTGACAGCCATATTGAGTTTCTGAGAAGGTCAATGTTGAAAGAGCAGATAGCTCATTGTTTCTCCTGTGCAGTGGCAGGTGAATGCCAGCTGTGGACCATCCCATTAGCAGTCAATTTGCAACCAACTACCTCATCAGGGACCCTTTGATGTTGCCTGTTCCCTCATGATTACATTGCAATATGTCGGCACACACATTTGCAAGACAATGGATGACTGGTCTCCTGTTGATGAGGGTTTCCTACCAAAATGACACTGGCTAACTTGAAATCACATATGGACAATGTGAATAGACATTTTTCTTCATGGCAGAAGATGCCTGAATGATCACGTCACTTTTAGGGGTTTATATCACAACTAGCAATATACCATTAAGTATATCTAATTTGTGAGAAGACTTCAAAAGTTTATACAAATATTTTGCAGTCTTTCAATGTAATGTTCTCATGAACTTTTTGAAGTTGTCTCCAATACTGAGGATTTAGACTAAATTATCTTCAAAAATTAAACTCGGGTTCATTATTCTAATTAGAATGATCTATGTGGAAATAAGGGATCATGAAGAAAGGAGCAAGAACAAATGAAGAAGGAAAAGCAAGGGTGTAATTGAAAGAATAATCAGTTTGGGGCGTGGGTTGAATTCTGACTGATCTTTCTACTATTTGCATAATAGTTCAGAAGAACATAAACAAGTGTTGGGGAGATGAATCACTCATCAGAGTCTAAGCTGCTTTACTCTCAAATGGAGATAAAATGCAGGTGGTAATCTATGGAACCAACCAAAATTGTCTTTCACAGGAATTTATTTCGTTATATTAGGAGGATAGATCATTAGCAAGGTTACCAGAAGCCTCTCACAGTCATAAGAATACAGATTAGAAAAAAAAGTGGGAGGGGACTGAGGGGTCAGCCATATTGAAGGAAGCCCCTGGTAGTCCTTATTGCCACACTATAGGTATACTTGTGAGGTTATTGTTAGTAGGTGTTAAGTGGGTTCCAACTTACAATGACCTTGTGGAACATTTCATCTGTGGTGATTTTCACATTGCTGTGATGCTGCTGGCAACTATATTTTGGTATTTCAAATACCAAGGGATCACCCATGATGGACAGGTTTTAGTAGAGCTTCCAAACTAAGCCAGAATATGAAGAACGACTGGAATTCTACTCTAAAACACTTGGACTTGAAAATATTATGAATAGAAGTGAGTCATTGATGTAGTGCCAGAAGACTAAACCTTTGGATAATAAGGACTTAGAAATATGACAGAAGAAGAGTTTCCTGCTCAAAGTGAAATTGACCTTAATGATATGCACGGATTAGAGTTTGGGGGGGTTTCATTTGCTAATGTGGTGTCATCAGAATGAGAAGAAACAGCTCTAGGTTTCTATCAATAACAATACATGCAATGTGAATATATGAAAAGTAGAGAGTTATTTTTAAAAAACGAAATGGAATGCATAAGGTCAACAGTAAAAGTATCGATTTCCTTGCTGCCAGGCACCCTAGAGTCAGTTTCAACTCATACTGACCATATGTGCAACAGAATGAAGCACTATCAGATCTTTTGCCATCTTTGCAGTCCTTGCTATGTTTGAGCACAGTGATGCAGTCATTATATAAATCTATGTGATGGACGATGCTCCTGCTTTTCACCAACCCTCTACTCCAGGGACCCTCAAACTTTTTAAACAAGGGGCCTATTCACTGTCCCTAAGACCATTGGAGGGTAGACTATAGTTATAAAAAAAATACAAACTATGAACAAATTCGCTGCTGGCCCAGGATGAGTCAGCTGCTAAGCAGGACAGCAGTGGTGGCAAAAACACTCTGCGGGCCGGATAAATGTCCTCAGCAGACTACGTGTGGCCCATGGGCCATAGTTTGAGGACTCCTGCTAGGCCTTCTCCAGCAACCAGTTCTCCTTATACATGCCCAAAGAATATAAGGTGAAGTGTCACTTCTAAGGAATATTCTGACTAATTCTGCACCTACATCCTAATTCAGTCATTAATTCTTCTTTTTTCTTCCTTATTTGTTACTCAGCTTTCACATACATATGAAGTGATTGAAAAATCTACGGTTTGGGTGTAGCACACCTTTGTCTTCCAATTGGCATGGTTGTCTTTTAAACTTTTTTAAAAGGTGGTTTGCGGCAGAGTCACCCAATGTTATATTTTCTTTGTTTCACAGCTGCTTGCTTGGACATTGATGGTACATCCAAGTAAAATGATCGCTTCAATAATTTCTTCACTTACCGTGACGCTACCGTTGTTACAGATGTGAGGATTTTTGTCCACTTTAAGTCAAGGTGGGATCCATAGAGAAGGCTGGATTCTTTACTCATCAGTAAATGATTGATGTATTCTCTGCATTTAGTGAGCAAAATTGTGTCGTTCCAAGAGCACTGGTTGTTAATGAGTTTTCCTTTGAACCTGATGCTTTGTTCTTCCTCTAGTAGCCTAGACTCTCAGATTCTTTTCTACTAAGCTATTGGGATGAGTATAGCAAATGAACATAACTTTGATACCTTTCCTGAGCTTTAACAACAAAATATCCCTTTGTTCTATCCAACAGTATTTGTTGGTCTATTTACATGTTATGTATAAGCATAAATAAGTGTTCTGAAAATCCCATTCTTTGCAATATGATTCCTAATTTATCATGATGCACAAAGTTAAATATCTTTGCAATGACAGTAATACACAAGTAAACATCTTTAGAGTATTCTCTGCTTTCAGCCAAGATGTGTGCAACAACAGCAATATTATTTTTTATTTTATGTCATTCTCTTAATCTGGCTTGATTATGACAGTGTCTTCTTAATGTACTGATGCAATACTTTTAAATTATCTCCTAGAAAATTTTACTTGTGTATGATATTTTTTATATTACTCAAAATTCTACCTTCTCTTTGATTACTTTAATTTGGAAGTGGTAAAAATATGAATGCCTTCCAGTTAGTTGGATAGGTAGCTCTCTTCCATTTTTTTTTTTTGGTAGAGGCCAGTATTTCCAGCATTACTTCCATTTGATGACACATCTCAATTGTCAATCTCTAAAATCTCTGAGCCTTGAGTTTTACCAAAGCCTGCAGTTCAACTTGAACATCTTCCTTCAGCATCATCAGTTCTTGATCATATGTTACCTCCTGAATTGATTATAACCAACCAATTATGTATGGTACAGTGACTCTGCATTCCTTCCACCTTTCAGAGATTCCTGGCATCATTCAATACTACAACTTGAGACTTGATATTTATTCTTCAGGTTTTTTTTTTCAATTTAATAGATAACATATTTTTTGCTTTTTGGTTCTCTAACTCCACATCTTTACACATTTTGAGTCTAATGCTTAATTACTTTGCCTTTTGAAACCATGCATTCAGTTTTATTTCTTCATCATTCTTCAATCACTTTGGCAACTCTATGACAAGTGTCAAAGTCTCTTTTCATATCTTTGCTGATCTTTTCTTTTTTTCCTGTTGTGGTGAAGTTAGATTGCCTAAGTAATACTCTTCTAGCCATGTCTTTATAACTCCCACTGAATGATTAGGTAGCATCATGCAAATAGGGGGTGAGAAAAAATAATTGATGATATGGTCAGTGTTGTCATAAAACTGGGTATATTAGAACCATCTCAGAAGCAGAGAGGAAATCCCTAGATCCTCAAGAAGGAAAAGGCATCAGCAGAGCATCTGTGAGATCTCTAACTGAAGAGATCTAGCCAATAGGGTCAGCAGAGACCTCACCCCTGAGACCATGAGACCAAGCAGAAGAGCAGCACCAAGACGATGAGGCAGAGCAGTGGGTTTTCTGGCCCATGGAACAAGGCAAAGGCTACGGGACTATGTGGTTAAGTCAAGAGGCCAAAGACATCCTTGCACACATGTCTCAGAAGCATTATAGATAAAAGAACTGTATCCTTAGAGTTTTGTAATACATTAGCTGATGTAATATACTCTCAAAATCTTGAGTATTGTTGTGATTTCTCTGTGGTGACTGCAATGGAGTATCAAAACCAGCAAAGCAATAGAGATCCTTGGGAAAGATAGTTGGTATCAGAGTAAAGCAAAGGAGGATGGAGCATGGGGGCATATCTTTTCTCTGTCTTGAACTGGTATAGAGTTAGATTCTCTTTTGCCCTTCTAGAAAGAAAGGAAATGTGGCATCTATGTCATGTCTTCCTTTATCTTTTTAATGACATTTTTATTTCTTTCCATATGATGTTCTTTATGTCATCCCACAAGTCCTCGGCATCCAGTATGTTTTGGGGATGCTGTCTAAATTCAAATGGGAGATATACAAATTGTGTTCTGGTTCTTGAACTCGTTTTCATTTAGCTTCACCTTGAACTAACATTTAAGTAATTGATGGTCTGTTCCACTTTTGTTCCCTGAACTGATTACAAACCACTTCATCTTCTCTAGCCATGCATACCATTGAATTTAAGTCTCCATACTCTATGTGGTGAGATCCATGTGTATGTACGGTCACCATTTATCTTGTTAAAGTTACGTATTTGCAATTTGTTGGTTGGTCTTGCAAAACTCTATTATATGATCTCTCACATTGTTCCTATCCCTAAGGCTAT
This sequence comes from Nesogale talazaci, assembly GCA_004026705.1. Classification (NCBI taxonomy): domain Eukaryota; kingdom Metazoa; phylum Chordata; class Mammalia; order Afrosoricida; family Tenrecidae; genus Nesogale; species Nesogale talazaci. The sequence goes on from PVJH01000464.1 coordinate 268,303, forward strand.
ATTCTCAACTACTAAACCATCTTTGTTTCCAACATTTCCATTCTAGTCTCCAGTAGTGATTAATACTATTGATTGCATGGTTGGTCAATTTCATACTGTATAAGTTTGTAGCAATCTTGAATTTCTTAACACTTGGCCTTAGTGGTTGGTGAATATGATTGAAGTATACTCATATTAACTGGCCTTCATGATAGGTGCACTATGAATTTTTCATACTGAAAACTGTAAGAAGTGACCAGTGTTTCTTAGTCTGTATGCCATTCTGATGTTTCCAATCTGTGTTCACAATGCCACTCTCTGTCCTCCATGCAAGCCATGCTGTGTTCTTATTTCAGCTTTGATGTCATTCCTTCAGGTCTTGTCACTGGTGTCCCAATTCTGACATCTTTAGATGAAAACCCTCTTTGTTCCATGGCTCCCAGGGGCACGCTATGCATTTGTTGATGCCATCGTTCCCCATTGTCTCTCACGGATGAAACGATCAGGTTTCCCCAGTACCCAAAGCATATTGGAATGCAAATTCCGCCTCCATTGTTATTTTGTTCTAAGACGTATGTTTCCTGTACACCAGTGTTTTACAAACTCTAGCTAAACATATCTTCCTATTTTTATGAGTAACTGTCTTTCCAAAACAAGTTATATTTGGAGACTTCATCTTAATGGGTTTAAATTCCCTCTACCACTGAGTATCTTAAATTGTTCTTACAGCAATGAACATTTTCTTACGTTTATTTCCTAATTGAATACTTAAACACTTATGCAGATAAAATGTGGAGTTGCCATTAGAACTCTAGTGAAGAACATGGTTTATTCTCAGCCAGAATTTCAACATAGCCCTCATTCGTCATCCAATAAGTTGACATCTAACGAGCCTGTCATAATATGAATGATCAGGGTTCTTTGCTTTTCTGTTTCCAGTGCATCTCCATTACGATCAAATGTGAAGGAGTAGTTGCTTTGTCTTTTAGACTAATTGAGGCAGTGCTATCCAGAAGTTCTGGCTACATTGATGAGGTTGCTCTGTCTCTCTTCTATTCAATACAGTAGCCTCTAGCAACATGTCTGTTGAGCACTATCTGCAGTTCTTACTGAGGTGCCCTCATATTTTAGTTCTACTTCATTTTAATTACCATGAATTATCTAAATGACAAGTAGTCACATGATACTATATTAGATAATATAGCTGTAGCAGTCACCAAATCTGGTGTCAGTTTAAGGATTAAGCATGTAGGAGTGGAGTCTAACCTGTCAATCTGGAGATAGTCAATGAGATTGCCGTGTGAGCCTGGCTTTCTCCTGAGAATTCTTGGAAATCCAGCTCTCCCCCTTGGAGGTGAGAGATTCACAACTCAGTCCCTTGGAGATGCTCTACTGACAAGACACAAGGTGGACTCCCTGTGAGACATCCCGGAGGAGAAGCCACATGGGCTTACCCTGATGGAACCAGACCTCTGAAGCCAAACAAACAAACAAACAAACCACATAAAGACTCCTGCCAGTACTGAGATGCTTGAGAAGCCCCAGAGATGCCCCTGCCAGCACAGAAATACTTACAAGCCACTGGATCCTAAGACTTTTTAATTGACTGGTTTATGATTGTCCTGCATTTGACATCAGCGCATGTGCCTCAACAATCTGAAAAAGACTTTATAGACTAGTATCAGACATATATATCAGACTTGTGGGCTTGGACTGGACTGGGTTGAGATACTTTCTTAATGTTTCATTCCTCTTGTATATAAACCTCTCCCTTATATACATATGCATGCTTATTAATTTGTCTCTCAAATCTACCTGGACTAACACAATAGTTGAAAGAAAGCTTAAGAGGAAAAAAATCTTGTCAATCACATTACATGTGGGTTGTAGATAGATTGATTGATGGATAAATAGATGATAGCTAGACGAGAGATGATAAATAAATGATAGAGAGATGAGGGGTAAAGCAAAATGAAAGAGAAGGAAAGAAAGAAAAAGAAAGAGAGAAATAAAGAAAACACATTTTCATTTAGGTAAGATCCTGACACTATTTCAGTTACATATCGAAGCTGGGGATCAAAGGAACATTAAGCATAAAATTGCCAAAAAGACTGTCAACAGCACATAATTCAATCATACACTGTCAATAAAACTAATGACACAACTATTTAGGTTTAAAGTCACTGTGCAAAGAATGAAACAATTAAGATAAACCATTTCAAGAAGTAAAATAATTTGGTCTTGAAATGTAATGGGTAGAAGTAATTGGCTTGTCTGGCAGGCATCTATCTAATTTCCTATTTTAATGCCTTAAGTAAAAGGCATGCAAGCACTAAAGCCATTTTTAAATAAGCCTAGCTTTTTCTTCTTAGAATAAAAAGAATCTTGTAAGCCAAGGTGTTATAGGCTACTCATGTCATGAAGAGAAAAGAGAATCCCAAATAGTGAATGGACACTCTCATAAATAGAACCATCACTTAGCCTTATCCACATGATTTTTAATTTTCCTCAATAAACCTTGTCTCTTAAAATTATGCTAAAACCATAGCTTCAGGATACACCACCATGAAATCTTGAGATGGAGAGCTATCTATTTTGAAAATTAAAGACTGACACTTTGATGTGTGCCTTGGACACTTGTTTGTTTCTGATAACCAGTAAACAACTGTGTTAACTTTTTTCTTCATAGATATTGTCATTTCCACCATAAGAATTCTGGTAGACTTTGAGGATTGGTGCTTTTGTGTATGAAATTCATTACACCCTTACACATTTTTATATGAGAGGGGTTTATAGATGTGGTACATTTTAAAGCAGGGCACGGGGAAGGGGTTTGCAGTGGTCATAAAGAAAGGGACAAATCAATCAATATAGTTTACTTTGTTTGCCTTGCCATTTCCTATGTTGTTTGTAACATTGCTTTGAATCCTCAGGGAAGGTGAGAGGTGTAAAGGGGACATGAGTCTTGTTCACAGCCAAGTTCACATCTTCAGCCTGTAATGGATGAGAAAGGCATCACTTCTTGCCATTTAAAATGGGAAGAAAGCAAAAATAGTTTAACCCTTGAAGAATTGACATAACACAGTATTCATTCGGGAGTTTTACACCATACTTACAGCTCTCTATTTTATATTTCAGTTTTCATTAAGTAAAATTTAAAGCTATTACATCATTCTAAAATGTAATTAGCATGATATAATAAAAATAGTTGTTTTATAGGAAGACAGAGGTGAGTTTTGCTATATGCGCAGTTAATGTGTTCACTGCAACCAAGATTCAAGTCCAGCCCATGTGGCTCAGAAGAAAGGGCTGGTGATCTACTTTGAAAAACTCATCTGTTGAAATCCCCATTGCATAAATGGCATACCTGACCTCACCTGGTTTCCCCAGAGGCAAGAAGCAGGGATCAGACAAGCCTCCACTGTCCATCCTTCTTTACCAATTCTGATCCCAGCTGTTTTACCCATGTCATACTACATTCATGCTGGGTTCCATAATTCATTGCAAATGGCCACACAGAACATATAGACAATACTCAAAATTAAGCAGGTCTATTAGGGAAGTTAACAGGTTACCATATATCAGCATTGGCAAGCAGGAAGGATGCAGCTATCTTGCCTTCTCAGAGAGGAGCCAATCTCTCTCTGGTATTCAGTCTCTCAGGCTTGGGATAGCTGATCAGGGGAGGGGTCTAGTTCACTGTCACTCTGTCTCACCACTCCTTTGGCCAAATAAGATGAAAGTACCCCATAGTCTCAGTGCTGCTCCCCTGAGTCTTCCTGTTTAACCTCTCATGCATCAGGTTTCCGTGGCCTCCACCACTTGAAACCGCTTGAATATGCCCTTTCAAGGCCCTAGGGGTTTCTCTCTCTCTGCTACTCCTCCTTCAAAGAGGGTCCATTCTTATAGCCAGCAGGTGATACAAATACTGGCCAATCCCCTCTATTAGTATCACACACATAGTCCCATCCTACGATTTGGTGGGAGTTACAGATTTGAGTAGAAGAGTCACCTTAAGAAATCTCACTCCATCACCCCTGTGGGGTTCAGTTCCACTCAGCCACACATGTAGGGTCACCCTGAATTGTGATGGACTCAATGGCAGTCAGTACCAGGGTCAGTTGTTGAAACTCCTTTAGAAGTTTACTTAACCTCCTTGAGCCTCAGTTTATCCTGTCGTCAAAAGGCACAAACATATTTCTATTAAAAGATTGTTTCATCATTGTTTATCATTGCCTTGCATGCTTGACTTCTTGTCTACCTGGGTGAATCAAGCAATGAAAATGTGAATGAGAGCCAAAGGATGCATTTTTCAGTTTCTTCTTAAGTCAGGAAATAGGACCCAGACCTCAACATTCAGCCCAGGCTACTCTTTCCTGATTACTCAGCTCCCTGGAGTTGAAAGTGAAAGCTAAACAGCCAGTATTTGCTCAACTATCTCCCAAGCAAAAGTATCAAAGGTCATCCTTTCACATTCTCATTAACACTCTCAGTGCTTCCTACTAAGAGACATGTTCCCTTCCTGAAGTAGAGACTGCCTCTCCAGCTCCAAAGACAGGATGACAACGTTTGCCTCATTGTGTCACAGAAGCCCTTCTTGATATCCTCCCTTCCATTACCGGATGCCTACCTAATAATCATGATTGTGATGAAGATGACAATGGTGACGATGCTGCCGCCGCCTTTTTTTCCTTTTGAAAAAAATGATTTTATTGGGGGCTCATTACAACTTCTATCACAATCCATACATACATCCATTATGTCAAGCACATTTGTACATTTGTTGCCATCATTCTCAAAACATTTTCTTTCTACTTGAGTCCTTGGTATCAGCTCCTCATACTCGCCCCCACCCAATTCCCTACCCTCCCTCCTTCATGAATCCTAGATAGTTTATAAATTATTATTTGTTCATGTCTTACACTGACCTATGTCGACAGTGTTGATTGAGCTGTGTTAGCGTACCGAGTGAGTGACTGGCATCTTTTAATAGCAACCTACTCGAGGGATATTCCAGTCCTGGGCATTTGACAGGTGAGTAAACTGAGTCTTGCCAAGTAGTACTTGCTCTTCTATGCAGTTAGCAAAGGATGGATCTGAAGCTCAGATCTTGATCTGTCTGAAACCCACTCTCATGTTCTTCACCACCACCTGGCGCTGGCTGCTATTTGGGATTTTTTTGTTTTGATTTTCTTTGTGTTTTTTTTTAACTAGATGCTCTATCAGTTTGATTTCTGGAAATCAGATGTTTTCTTGATGAGGCTGAAATGAACAATGTGGAAGGTTTGAGCCTCTTCAGAAAAAAAAATTAATTAAATATGTCAACAAGTCAGAAAAAATACTAAAGCCCTTTCCACTGTCAAGGAAGCCTTGAGATAAAAAATCTCCTCTTTTTTTTTTCCTGGAGCCTCTCTGTCTTCACCTATAAATGTAGTTAATAATTTCTATCCTGCCTACACTTTGCTGAAAGCTCTAATAAGATGTTTTACATGAAATCGCTCTGAAAACCACAAAGCTATATGCAATGTTGGTGTTATTATTAAAATTAACTGTTATTAAATGTCAATACTCCCCTCAAAAACCCTCTTCAGATCCCACTGAGTAGATATGCTCTTTTGTTCCCTTTTAATTTTCATTCATAAGAAGTCTATTTTGGCTCCGAACTCGGAAGCAGTTATAGTAACATGTGGGCTGTGTAGTTTGACAGGCTTGGCTATGCATGCAGGCTCCCACGCTGACTTGTCTGATATCTTACCCCTCCAATGACTTACATAATCTGCATTTCGTTCCCCTCCATTCTTGAATTTTTGAATTTCCTCTGTAGAATTCCTGCTGGGATCAATTAGATAGACTGGCAGAGCCCCTAGCCAGTTCCCCCGGACACAAGAAAGAATCCTGAGATGTGTACTTCTTCTTTCCTTCTTAGGAGACCTGGAAAAGCTGGGTGTGACCACAAGAGGAGGGACTCCATGCTATGAGAAATGTGCCCTTTTGTTCTGTCAATGTTCAAAACAGAAATCTGGATGCTTATTGAAAGCTGGCTGCGTCAGATATATGTGGGCCATTCTGAAGGAACTTTATGAGGATTTTGAGTTTCCAGATCCTCAGTGGGGCCCAAGAATATGGATTTTTCATAGGACTCTAAAGCAATTCTCAGTTCTTAGGTGGTACAGATGTTTAACTTGTTTTGTGACTACACACAAGGTTGACAGTTACAACCCATCCTGACCAACTTGCACCAAGTCCTGTGGGTCTGTTTCTGAAAAATCAGCCAGTGAGAATCCCATAGAGCTGGGTTCATGGTGACACATGCGGGGTCAGCCTAGATTAGAGTCTACTCGAGACAGTAACTAGGGACTTTTAAGGCAATCTTACAGGAAACAAAAGTTGGGATGCATATCCTCAATTAAAAGACTAAGAGTCCTTTCACAGGGATAAGGTTGTGGACCTTCTCAAGATTCCATTGACTGATCACACATCATTTTTTTGCTGTTAATTGCTGTGAAAGTGTTGCTTCCTCTTGTCCCATCTCCAGATCATTGGAGGGTGGGCTCCCGTACATAGTCGCTGCCATTGTATATTCTGACTGTCCTCCCATCCGGGGTTCCCAGGGGCTGTTGGTTAGAAGTCCATTGCCAAATCTAAGAAACCTATCCACAATGAGAGAGCCTGGTGCTATTTTTGAAATACTGGTGACGTAGTACTCAAGTCACCAGAGTAAAACAGATGGACAAACAGGTGGTGAAGGACATTTTAGAAAACAGCAAATGAATGTGGCATTTCATGGTTTAGAATTCACTTAAAGAATCATTTGAACCTATCATGCGAATACTGTCTGTTGAAAATCCCCATGAATCAACATCAAAGTCAGGTTTACCTCATCTGACTCCTTGAGATCTTGAAAGTCGATTTGGTGAAGAATCCGCCTTCTACCTTTCTGGTCTTATTGGGAGACCAAATTCCTGGACACAGAGCAGGTTCGTTTTTCTTTCCATCACCACCTCCTCACTTTTACATGCATGACGACTTATTGGGGCCAGTGCCGGTTACTATGGAGACCATGACTCTTTTTTTAGTTGATTGACAGTTTCCACTTATGTAGCTCCTTGGCTGTTGTGATTTAAAGCCGTGAAAAAGAGCATAAAAGAGTAATAAGATTTTCCAAGTCTTAAAATGAAATGTGTCTCAGTTGACATACTTAGCAGATGAAGGGAAGGAAAGATTCACTTTACTTCTCTCTTCCTTCCTTGTTCACCTTGTCGTCTCTTTTTCTGTGCAGAAGAACAGAATTTAATCAAAGACAGGGCTTCGCATCTCTGTCATTGCAATATTCCTATGGTAAGCTTCTGAATGCTTTCACATCTCTGAGGATTTGGACAGTTGGTGTGGCCCGAGTATCCTGAATATGAGCTCCTGTTCTCCAGCATCTTTTCATTGGTTAACGTTTCTGCCGTTCCCAGGGAAACTTCCCAGAGGACCTTCCCAGCCCCCAGGTTCTCAGGAAGTCTTTAGGATGACAAAGGTGTATCGGTAGCCTAGGGGTGTTTTAACAAATAATCACCAACTCAGTGATTCTCAACCTTCCTATTGCTGTGACCCTTTCATACAGTTCCTCATGTTGTGGTGATCCCCAAACATAAAATTGTATTCCCTGTTACTTCATAACTGTCATTGTGCTACTGTTATGAATCGTCATGTGAATCGTCATGTAAACAACTGATATGCAGGATGTATTTCCATTGTTACAAATTGAACATAATTAAAGCATAGTGATTAGTCACAAAACAATATGTCATTATATAGTGTGAAATATTTATTTCTAATGACAAATAAATGAAATTTTGTCTCAGAGCATGGTTTAGCATGGGTAACAGTCTTCAAGGCAGGTATTCTTATGTGGGCATATCTGCATGTGGGTGGGCCCACCTGGAAACAGAGAGCGGAGCCATGTCTCAATTCCTAAAACCATCAGAAATATATATTTTCTGATGGTCTTAGGTGACCCCTTTAAAAGGGTCATTCGACGCCCAAAGGGGTTGCAACCAATGCACTAACTGAATGACTTACACCAGTGCAACTTATCTCTCATGGTTTTGATGGCCAGAAGTCTGAAATTAATATAGGTTCAGTTAGTTCTATCAGAAGTCTCTGAAAGCGAATACAGTCCTCTCTTTCTTAGTTTCTGGTGTCTCCTGGCAATCCTTACTGGCCTTTGACTTGTAACTGCAACCCTCTAGTCTCTGCCTTCCACATGACCTCATCTTCTTATGTATTTATGTTTTACTTCCCTAATCCAAGTTGAATTTACTCACTGTGATCTAACTGTGATCTATGTTTGCTGTTGGGTTGTCTTACTTTACCATCAAGTCTTACTTTAAGTAAATAAAGCACACTTTTAGTATTTGCCTTAAGAGCTTTATGCTTTGTGTTGTTGTTGAGTGTATTTCTGTACATTATGTTTATGCTATTGTTGTGAATAATTTCTTTTTTAAAATCACAATATCTAATTTTTATTACTGATATTAAGAAAGAAAATTAAATTTTTATATGCTGATCTTTTATCCTGCAAATGCGCTAAACTCCATTAGTTAAGTCAATTAATTTGTCTTCTTGCATTGCAGTTTTTATGCTGAGAATAATATCTGTACATAATGGCATTCCTTGTCTCAGTGTTTATCATTTTACTTTACTTATTTTATTGGCTAGGACTAGCTCTGTGGTGTTAAATATCAGCAGTGAAGCAAGAATCCTTATCCCCTTCCTGACTTTGATTAGAATATTTCTAGTATTTCAGAATTTGTTATGATGTTTGCTAGAGATGCTTTTCCATCAGAAATATTATTCACAACTCATTATATTATTCAGGACAAAACTCTGAAATCTCCATGCTTTAACAAAAAGAGGTATAGTCTGCTTCACATAGTTCTTTGGGGATCTATGACAGTGGGGGAGTTGCCCCTATAGCTTGAGTTCCAAGGACACTTTGGACAGTGATAGCTAGCAACAAACCCAATGACCAGAGGAAGAATTTTATAGACTAGACCTGGAAATGGTGCCCATTTGCCAGAGTGCAGCTATCTGTGTGGTCACACAAAACTGGAGAGAAACCTGGGACATACTGTGCAGCTGAGTGTGCATGAGGAAAAGTGAATGTAGACACAACTCACTCTCTGGCACATTCTCTCCCTCTTTAACTAAGACTTGTGAATTATTACAAAATACATTTAAATGCTTCTATCACCATGAATTGAGGTCACAATATTAGTTTTTTTCCTTTACTCTGTAAGGGAGAAATATGATTGACAGATTTTTCTGATGTTGGACTTTTCTGAAAACACTACCTCATCAACACGCACTCCATATGATCTGCTACTACTTCATACGGATTTGATCGCTTTGATTAGTCTAAAGCAGGGGTCCTGGCCACATGCGACCCGCAAAAGCCATTTATCCCACCTGCCGGGTGTTTTTGCTGTTGCTGCTGAGTTGCTTAGCAGCTGACTCATCCGGGGCCAGCAGTGAAATTGTTCCTGGTTAGTTTGTTTTTGTTGGCTTTTTTTTTTTCAACTAAATAGTCCAGTCCTCCAATGGTCTGAGAGGCAGTGAACTGGCCCCCAGTTTAAAAAGTTTGTGGACCACGGATTCTTAATTAATACTTGCTGAGTTTCATTTGGTCCTTTTATGACAAGTCCTGGACATCTGTGGCGTCTCTCTGCTTCTTGCAACAATTTCTAGTCTTTATCTATACCAAAAGTAAATTTCTATCACTTTTCAGTTGTAAATGTGTCAAATCCACATATCATTTTGAAAGCTGATGATTTAAGCAATTGAAAGCAAAACTGTTTGGCTACCACTACAGACAGGGGCACCGAATACAGTCACAGTCTCCCTGCAATCACCCCAGAAGCACTTGGGACTCTCGTAGAACATCACACAAAATAATGTTAAAAATTGCTCACAGGGATATCTACTAATTTATTATTGACATCTTTAAGTCAATAAAGTAATTGTTCAATTTCTTGGGTGGGAAATACCTTGATTTTTGGCTTCACATGAGAAAGAATTCATGCCAAAGCCTGGTTTGTGATCCAAGTGGGTTTTTATAAAGGACAGAAGTTTCAGATTTGACAGTTACTGAACACAGGCAACCTTGTGGTACTGCACACTCACACGTGTGTTCAGCATTTTATTCTGCTTATTTCATTGGCTGGGACTAGCTTTGCAATGTGAAGCCTGAGGCCAAGGATGGGTGAGTGGTTGAGCACAGGACAGGAGCCAAAGGGTGAAGAAGAAGGAGAAGCAGGGCAGGGATCTCCTGGTCCAGGTATTTGAGGCCTATGGCTGGCAGGCATGGTCTTGCCGTGGTCCCCAAACTGGGAATCATGAGCCATATGCAGCTCTTTCACTGTGAACCTGCAGCTCTGAAGTAACATCGAAAACATTTGAAGGTTATTATTTCAGATCATAGTGCTTTCATTTGCTTGGATAAAAATGCATTTAGGGCTCTTGAGTGATTTTAAAGTTGTTAGGAGGGACAGAATTGATTCTTGAGTATCAAGAGTTTGCCAATTCCTAGTCTAAGGCTTTGATTGACTCCGTTGGCTGAATTAAGCCCACTTGGGTCTTGTTTGGGTCACTGAAGTATACCACCTACCTGGCTCAGGCTTAAAATGGCGCATACCAAGTTAGTCTTTATGGCTGGCTAAGAGCTTACCTGAGTCTCCTCCAACCTTCTGTAGGGGTCCTTCAGACATGGAGAGGGACACCCCACCCCCCATCTCCTATCACTGTATCCTGCTACCTAACATTATCATTCATCAATAAGAAGCATAAATGATGCATTGGTTCAGGGCCCTTCTGTTTGACTGACAAACCAGTGGTTCAAAACCACCAGTCCTATCAAGAGAGAAAACTGTAGTAGTCTGAACCCACAAAGAGTTTCATCTTGGAAACACTTGACTGCATTCTACTTCATCCTAATGGATTCTTTTCAGTCGCAATCAACTCAAGGTTTGGTGTTTGAGTTTGGGCTAATTATTCACTCATGCAAGTAACGAATACCATTAAGGATTCTTAAAACTTGCACATGTTTATTATTATACAATTGTCATCGATTCATTGTTTTAAAAACCTCAATCTAACTTGGCTATTTAGAAAGACACTGTCTCAACCATTCACATCTTAGAATGAAAGCTACCCAGGCAAATTCCCTCAGAAAGTATGTGCCTGCTCACCAGCCAGAGGTGAGAGTTCAGCCAGGAAGGTCTGGGGGGTGGGAGTGGGGGCAGATACTGAGGTACTCGCTTCCTTATAAGGTTTGAGTTCCTTGATGAGGGGAGTGGCAAAGAGAAATGGGGCTGGTCCCCACAGAGCCCCAACTTCTTTGGCTCCATCCACTGATTTCTGTCCTTTGTTCACAGTCAGCATCTCTATTCGCACACCCAAACCCGACCTGCCATCGCACCCACACACAGATGCTGCGGACCTGACACTCTTACTTCCGGTTGACAGAACCAGGTAAGAGCGTTTAAATGGGATGAGATGCAGTGGTGGGACACCCATGGAGAATACACACCGGGAGAGAAGACGCCCCGCTGGGCTAAAATCATCACCAAGCCATCTGTTTGGGCTAGGCTGGGTTTAAGACTCTCTGGGGGCAAAGCGCATGCTCAGAGAGGCAGCAGTCTGGAGACCGGCACGTGTTTGCATTTTAGAATCCAGGTTTGCGTCACCTTTCCTTCAGGCCCCATCATGAGCCGGAATGGCCATGAGTACTTTGGGTTTGGTGAGTGAGCAATTGCAACGCTGTTTTTGATTCACACTGTTCCCTAAAGTCTTTTTTCTTGTAAATAGGTATTAACAGATGGAATGTAGAGAGATATGGAAGTGTTTCTTACCTTGATCTAGTTACACTTAATGCCCAATGCATGCAGATTGTATTATTGAAAATTTGCATCATGGTTTCAGGAACTAACTTTAATTTCCTGGAATAATTTGAAAATTAAAATCAAAGCACCATACTGATGACTACTTTGTATGAAAACCTAAGGTTCTACACCGAGAATTGGCAAGTTTCGCAATCTTTTACTATGTCGCTCACTAACGAAAAACAGCCTGCACACTCAACTGGTTGTTTAAGAGTTCTTCACATATAGGGGAGCAATGATTTAGTAATGTGAAGCCAAGAGTGCTTGGAGAGTTTTGAATGAGGCTTCTTTGGCCATATTTTTACTTAGTTCTTCTGAAATATTAAAAAAGATTAGCATGAGGCTGTATTTTCTTTGGTTTGTGGTTTTCTAATCCAGGGAAAGCAGATTTTTTCCCCATTTTCTTCTATTTGTTCTTATTGTTTGTTTGCTTCCTTGTTTTCCCCAAGCACCTGTTTATTTTCTTAAGCAAATCAGAAAGGCAAAAAGCTATCTCTTTAAAAATTCTTTAAGGTTTGATTTCTGACACATCCATCCTCTAAGTCAGTGACTCTGAACCTTCCTAATGCTGCAACCCTTTAAAGTTCCTCATGTTTTGGTGGACCCCCCCCCCCAACCATAAAATTATTTTCGTTGCTACTTCATAACTTTAGTGTTGCTGCTGCTATGAATAAGGTGGCCCTTGTGAAAGGGTCGTTCAACCACAGAGGGTTTATGACCCACAGGTTGAGAACTGCTGCCTTCAGCTAAGGCTAGGCATCATGCAAAATGATTCTTGTCTCTTCAAACATGATGACCATCTTAGTTGAATGAAGGCAATAAATACAGTGCTCACAGAGGTCTGTATTTCCCCCTTTCACTCCAAAAGAGCCACTTAAAAAGTCACTCATTAGGTAAATGACTCTGATAAAACTCATTTCGAAATAAAAGTGGTGTAGCCAAAGCATCGTTCCTTTCACTATCAAAATTCCTTAAGTTAGAGTTTTGTTTAAAAAACAAAAACAAACAATTATCTAAAGGAAAAAAATCCACCCAGGACCACCTAAGAAAACACACACACACACACACACACACACACACACATCGAACAAACAAAGTAAATTAAAAAGATGGAATCAAAGTGTTATTAATGGTGGATTTTCAAATATGGCAGATTCACTCACTTTTGTTGTTGTTGATTGACTTAAGTTGTTGTTCTCGGACTTTTTTCAACTTCCAAGCCCCTCTTCTCTAAGTAATGTGCTGACTCAGACTTTCATCTGAAATAGGGATTGTCGTGGGTACCTGAAGATGTGAGACAAAGAAAGAATGGGCCAACAGTCCTCTCCAGGTGTCTTGAGGTGATTCCGTTGCTGAGAAAAGCTCCATATGACCCACAGTTTTCATGTAAATCATTAACACTATACTTAGTCTTTAATGTGGGAATATTCTTGTGCCAGATAAGCCTGATCAACTGGAGAGATGGAACTTGGAAAGTACCTTTTTTTTAATTTGTTCCTGATATTTAAAAAAACCATCACCTGTACAGATATTATTTGCCAAACTAGCTTATTTGATCAGTTAGAACACTGCAAGGAAGTGTTGAATACCTAAGGACACACATATGCAGGGCATACAATTTGTTGAATATTCTTCAGCATTGATATCCACATGGCCTCAAGTTTTTAATTCCCATTATCATCGATATACTCATGTACACTTAGGTGCCTGGGCAGTGTACATAGCTACATGCTTGTCTGCTCCACCTAGAACTGGTGATCTTTTGAGCCCAGCTACAGGTGTCTTAGGAAGCCTGGGAGTGTAGCAGCCCCACATTGGGTTGTGAGCTGAGTGGTCTGCAGTTCAAAACGCTCAGCAGCTTTGCAAAGCCAAGACTGATTTTTCTGCTCTCACAAGTAGTTACACAGTCTCTGAAAGAGGATGTGGTTATGCGTCACTTGATAACAGGGAGGGAGGGAGAGAGGGGTGTCCTGGAAGACAGGACTGATGAGAGTGTTGTAAAGATCAGTGCTCTGAAACCTTATGGATCATTTCTACTCTGACGCACATGGGGTCACGATGAGTCAAAATGGTCACCAACCACAGGTATCAACAACCACTGTGCTGCAGAGCTACAAGCATTATGCTCAGTGAAGCAGAGCATCACAATAACAAATGGTAAACAACCACCCAGAAGATCATAATGCTTACCTTTCTAAAAAAAAAGTTTAACTTCTTCATGTGTAACTATAACCCTAGACTTTAAATGTCCATCTCAGGTGTTAAGTCCAAGCCCTTCCTTGTGAACTGTTGTCTTACACCCCCTTTCCCTTACAGTACAGCAATTTCCAAAACTGTTGAAATGATATAAATGAGGGAAGAGTACGAAGTAGAAAGTGTGCTAATATAACTTGTCATACCAACCCAAGAATCAACAATAACACAGAAATAAAATAAATTCTGCTCTGAATGAGAACGACATAATAATCCTATGCTGCTTTGTATAGCCTGGTCTCAATTGTTGGTTATCACCAGTCTCTGGAAGATGAATTGTGTGCCTATTTTTAAAGATTCTGGAGCTTCTTGGCTGCTGGGTGATTATTGCAGAATGGGGAAACACTTAGTACAGATGGAAAGTCATCCCCAGTTGTGGCTCAGCCAGATGGTCTGTGGAATCTAATTCAGGGATTTGTGAGACGTGTGTGAGAACTGGTTGCCCATATCGCAGTTGCTGTTAAGGATGAGAAGCTGCTTGTCAATTTCATCAATGCAACAGTTTTGCACACACTCTGGTTGGCTTCTCCCTTCTTCACTCTCTTAGGATTATTGCTATTGGTAGGTGCCATTGAGATTGAGGCGACTTTTCCCTTCAGAGTGACCCCATGTGAAGAGTAAATCTCCCATCAGGTTTTCTGGGTTGTAATGTGTGTGCACAGAGACCACAGAGAGGCTATATAGGTTTGAACAGCCAACCTTCCTGTAAGGAGCCACGCACTTAGCCCATAAGCTCATAAACTTACTTGGTCTTTTTCAGAAAAAAAATGTACTGAGCACTCTCCTGGCCATTAAAAAATGTTTTCAAAATAGCACGTAATCCAGGATAAAGTGCACCTGTCTGCTTTGGTAATGCTCATGGATTACTCCAATGACCCCAGGGAGAAGTGTCCCCACTTTGAAAAGCACTGACTTGGCCATTGTGGCACCAAGCATCTTCTCTCAGCATGAGAGCATATTCAACAGCAGGTGGACAGTGCCTGAGATTGTGCCAACAGATGAGCCACTCGTGTTGGAAGACATGTGCAGACAGACTGGAGGGAAGCTGGCCTGTGACCGTGGTCTCCAGCATAAGAACAGTCTCGCCAACAGAACAGGACTGAGCTGGTTTGTTCTGTTCTCCATAGGGTCTCTGTGAGTCAGAACACTGGGTAAATTTCACTCTATTCCTAGCTCTCTGGAGAAAACTTTCTTCAAAGCATGGTCTAGGAACCAGATGCATTGACTTTACCTGAGAACTGGCCATTTATAGCATCAGGGAACTACTCGCTGGAATTGGCGGTGGCAGTAGCTTCTGTCCAGTTGGGTTTGACTGCTAGAGACTCTTGACAGTTAAAGAAAACACTTCCCCCTCTTGTACCATCATCACAGTTGTTGTTATATTTGAACCCAGTGTTATGGCTACTGCATCATTCTCGCACATGGAGGGTCTCCTTGTTTTCCACAGCCCGTCTACTTGACCAAGCAAGAAGTCCTTTTTCAGGGTCTGGTCTCTCCTGTTCACATGTCCAAACTATGTGAGACAAAGTCTCCCCATCCTCCCTTCTAAGGAACATCTGACTGTACTTCTTCCAAAACAAATTTTGACAACGCATGATATGGCTCATATTGTTGGCCAACACCATAATACAAATAGATCTACTATTCTTTGGTCTTCCGTAATTGTTCAGTTTTCAAATGTATATGGGGGCTATTGAATTTATCATGGCTTAGGTCAAGAACATCTTCATCTTCAGGAGGAAATCTTCGATAAGTTTTTTAGCATTTTAAAGAGAAATTCTGCACCAGGTTTGCTGAATGTTGTTTGACTTGGATCAGAATCTGCACTTTTACAAGGTCTACGGGTGATCCCTATTCATGTGAATTTGAGAGGCACTGCTTTAAATATCACTTAATTGCCTTTATCCTTTTCTATAGGAACTAACAGAGAAGTTATTTCATGTGTCCAGTATCACAAAGATAATTGGAAGTTTAATGGGCACTAGAACCCTCCAGCTGTGGTGGCAGCATTGACTTTGTAGATAGGCAGGCCAAGTTCAAAACTGAGTTCTACCAGAGAGGAGTCTTTTGATTCTAACATAGCATGCACCCTTACATTACCAGACATCCACTTCCCCTGCCTTGAGTAGAAAGAACTTTAAATACCACATGTAAAACAAAGGATCCAACCCATCACAAAATAAGTCAGAAGGGAAAGAAATAAAACATAAAGAGGAACCCCAGGGAAGGGGAAGGTATAAGGTTATGAATCCCTACCTTGTGAAGATCCCATGACATGATTTATGCCCAAATTCACAGCACAATTCAGATGGTTTCCTCCCTCCTAGCCCAGTGCACTTTATTAGACTTGGGATTCTGTCTCAGTTGTAAAAATAGACGTCATCATTGGTTCTAGAGGGTCATCTAATTAGCAGAGTGTAAGATGTCAGTGTCAGATTACCCAACAAGTAGGATAAATATGGACTTTTTTGTGCATGTGTACAAATCTGTAATGAACATTTTCACACTTTGCACCATATCCAAGCTATTGCTTCTAAGTATGAATGACAGCTCTCTCTCTCTCTCTCTTCTAATCCCATGGCACTTTCCTATAGAGTAAAAGTCTACATTAAGAGTGGCAGTCTCTAATGTCACTGTCAGGTAAGTGTTGGACTGCTAGCCACAAGGTTGGCAGCTCAAATCTATCAGTCACTCAATGGGAAAACGAGGATGTCATCTGTTCTTGTAAAGAGTCAGAAACCCTACATAGGGTTGTTATGAGTCAAAATTCAATTAATGGCATTGGATTTGACTTTTTTGGTCAGCCAAGAATGGAGGACCAAGAAAGAACCAAAAAGCATGGACTTACCAATATTTACCAATCTGTAGTAAATAGCATATGTTCACTACAGATTACTAAGTAAGCACCAGTAAATCTGTACTTACTTTGCTCATGGGAAATAGATGTGAGGAATGAATGGAGGTCTTCCAGTTTTCTTTTGACTTCGGGGAGATCTTTGCCACAATTCCCGATATCAAGTGAAAGAGGAGCTGCAACACTCCATGGGAAAAAAGAGGACTCCCCCTCAGTGAAGAATGACACCAGGCATTCACTCAGATTTCCGATCCATCCCAAGCTCAGCTATCCAATCCCTGATGCTTTCCAAGCACCATGGTACATACTATGAACCAAGTCATGAGTAAATCACCATCCCCACCATCTGAAACTCACTATCATGGAAAGAAAGAATAACCAACAACAAAATATATTTCAATGCCACAGTGTAGTAATTAAGAGTCCACATAACGTGCTCTAAGGAGCCCTGATAGCAGAGTGTGTGTTCTGTATTAGTCTACTAACTGAAAGGTTGCTGGTTCAGACCCATCTGTCACTCCCGTACTTATTTTCTGTCTCAGAAACACTGTGAGTCATAGCAAACCTTTCAGTTTATAGTGGCTTGCTTGCTGCTGAGATGCTGTTTCTGTTTCTACCTGTTTCTCAAATACCAGGAGGGTTACCCATCTGCAGGTACCAAATTAAGAATGGACTGGGAAGAAGGAATAAGCATTCCATTTCTAAAACTGAAATGAAAACTTTATGAATATCAGCAGAACATTGGTAGGAGACTCTAAAAGATTCATCTCTTAGGTTGGAAAGCACTCCAGATATGACTGGAAAAGAGCTATTTCCTCACAATAGTCCTGTTATAAATGATAGAACTCAAATAAAGCTGTTGATACTTTCATTTGCTGATGCAACACAACGCAGAAGAGGAAGATATAGCTTCAAATATGCATTAATAATTAGAATCCTAATGCAAGAAGTATACACCTAGTTGTCGAGACTGGAATGGAACACATAAAGTTGATATCCTTGGTGTTCTTTAGCTGTTAGGAACTGGTATTGGTCATTTTAAGTCTGACAACCCTAAGATTGAATGAACCTAGAATGTCAAATGTAAGAGAACTGGCATTGCATTCTTAAAATGAAAAATTCAAGATCTATCTTAAAGTACAATGCTAATGGTGATAGGGCCACCGATATGCATACAAGGAAGTCTAGTGATTATAGTTATTATTCAAATTTATGCATCAATCACTAAAACTAGTGATGAAAACACTGAAGAATTCTACCAACTCATTCAGTCTGAAATTAATCAAATATGCCATCAAGATTCTTTGATAATTATTGTCAAGTAGAATTCAAAAGTTGAAAATCATGAAAAAGACGCCATAGTTGGACAGTTTGGTGATAGAAACAAAGATGGCAACCACGCGATAGAATTTTTGTGAAACCGCCAACTTCTTGTTTGATAGTTCTCTTTTTTCAATGGTGTTAGTGATAAGTACGCTCGGGACCTCTCCAGTTGTAATCTGTAGGAATAGTATTAACGACATAGGAGATGATTGTGGAAAGAAGCTCAGTATTATGAGCTAAAAGAGGCTCAGGGGGGCTGACTGTGAAATAAACTATCAATTGTTCATATATAAGTTCAGATTGAAGCTGGAAGGAAAAAAGTTAAAAGTTCACAAGAGCCAAAATATGACCTTGAGTAAAACTTGCCTTGTTTGTGAACATCTCAAAAACTGATTTGTGGCACTGAACACCAACTGCAAGTGATAGAAGGAGCAATGGGATGATACCAAGCACATGACACATGAAGAAAGCAAAAGATCATTGCAAGGACAGGAAAAACCAAAGGGATGTCAAAAGAGACCATGAATGATAGTAGAGAAAACAATTGTGAGAAGTAATGATGTAAAAGAGACTAACAGGAGATTTCGGAGAACAGCTTGAGAATTATAGTCTAAGACCAACAGCTAGAAAGCCCAGAGGGAAGAGCATTCTCAGTAGATCTCAAACTAAAAGAAATGAGGGAAAATATCTTAGCCTTCAGTTGCAATATTGAAGGATTCTATGTGCAAAATAGTGAATACTGCAGAAAGCACCAAGAGAAGATGCAAGAAATAATGGGTCTTTGTTGTAAAACGAATGAGTTCATGTTCATCCATTTCAGAGATAGCAGTTGATCAAAAATTAATGGTATGGGAGAAAATGGTCCAAGCAGAACTGGTGAAATTAGTCCAGCAATTGGCAGAATACCAGTTGATGTGTTTCATCAATCAGTGTGATTCAGGGCCAAAAGCACTCACTCATCTATGGCAGAAAGTTTGAAAGGCAGCTCCTTGTCAACCACCTGGGAGATAATCCATATTTGGGTCCATTCCAAGGAAAAGTGACCCAGCAGAATGCAGGTATTATCACACCAGATTATTAATATCACACACATTGAAATTTTGCTGAAGATGATTCAAAACCGGCTGCAACAGTGCTCTGACAGAGAACTTCCAGAAAAGCACACTAGATTCAAACAAGAATGTGGAAAGAAGACTATCATTATGTCAGATGGATCTTGGTTTAACACACATAATTACAGAAAGACATTGGCTTGTGTTTTATTAACTATAGGGTGGCATTTGGCTGTGTGGATCAGAACAATTTGAATAGCATTTAGCAGAAGGGAACTACAGAACACTTCATTGTGTTCATGTGAAACCTGTATATCCTTCAAGCAGTAATTCTTTGAACAGAACAAGGGAATACATTATGGTTTAGATTCAGGAAATGCATGTGTACTTTTTTTCCATATTCCATCTGGGGTCAGGCAACTAATCCAAGAATAAAGGAGGGGCTCTTTATTTCTGGGGATTGTTGCCAGGGGTTGTAGAGTCCGTTTTGACTCACAGATGTGTCATGATAGAGCTTCCCCCAGAGAGTTTTCTAGGCTGTGATATTTATGGTGCAGATTGCCAGGTCTTTCTTCCATGAAACCACTTTCTTGATGAGAAGGACATGGAACTATCCACCTTACACTTATCAGCCATATGCTTAGCCCCTGCACTATTAGGGTCCCTCTCTGAGGATAAATTAAATTGAACAATTACGCCATTTTAACCAACTCTCACATTTAAGTGTGCCTGTTCAGCGGGGTGAGACTCAATCAGTGTGAGTGAAAGGTTCTATGTTTTTTTTTAATTTTTCTTCACATTGTAAATATTCAACCCACAACTATCATAAAAATTTCAAAGCCACAAATTATGTGCCAAACCTATGACTTTCCTAATGACCATCCAGAAATTTCAATTCACACAAAAATATTAATGATATCACCACAAGTTTCAAATTATAAAATACTTAAATCTCCATATTCAGATCAAATAGGAAGCTCATTCTATACTTTCAACTGGAATTCCTCCAGTTTCCACCAGCTGAATTCTTGCACAGATCACAAAAAACTGTTTTGGCCTATATTTATTTTAATATGTAATGCCTTCTGTTTTATAATTAAACCATTTATAAATTAACATGTGACTCATGTTCTTTTAAAATTTGTGTCTATATTATTTAAATATATGCTGCATCATTTATTACTCACCTTATTTGATATATATTAAATATTTTGTCAAAATTACCTAAAACATTTTACATAATTCATTACATCAGTAATCCACCATGTACAGAGATGGTACTAGATTTAGTTGTTTATATTTTACTAAGGGGATATTTTCTGACTTAATTTTATTGTTATCATATAAAGTTTCACCCTATATTTGTATATAAGCTTTATTTTTGAGACAGCCTATGCTTATTTACAAATATAAATAAAATTAATAAGTAAAATTCTCCAACTATCTTATACTAGTACATCTTACTTCTCTGTAGAGGAAAATAATCTTTAGTATTTCTACATATTTTATAATTCCAGATAACTAATAAGGAGCTGATTTTTAAAAAAGATATACACATAGCATGTTATCATTATATAATTCATTAACAAATATAATGTAAAGATTTTTTTCTATTGAGTTCTCCCAATTCCTGAAATGTTAATTAAAGGGAATGAATTGAAGGATAGTTAATAATTTCATAATATAATTAAACACATTTTCTTTCAGAGAACAGATGTGTCCCCAATTTAGTGGAAAGCAAAGCAAAACAAATAGATTGAAGTCAGTCCATCAAGGCTCTAATTAGAAAATGAACCAATGGAATCTGATACTGTAAAGTGCTCTGAGTCCATTTTAAATCAACTAAGTGGAATTCGGAAGTGGTCCAATCCTTTTCAGTGCCCCTATAAATCAAAATTGATGCGATGGCAGTGCTGTTACTACCCTGTTGACCTAACAGACCAGGCTGCACATAAGATCAGTTAATAATGTATCTTTATGTTAATCTGTAGGTAATTTGGTTTGGGTGTATATGGTTCTGATTTACATCTTATTCTTGTGTAATAAAGGAGCTTTGGCAATGCTGGGGCTTACATATTGGGGTGCAAACATTAATGCCTAGCCAGTATACCTGCGGGACTCCTCAGCTACTGGTCTGTGGCCCAAACCCTCCAGTCATTCCACTATGGTTACACCCATGAAAATTTGCAGTCTTGGAAACTGGACTCCATAAGGTCCTGTTCCTCCTCCATCCTATGCGGTGGCCATGAGTTAGAGTGGATTCGATGACAGCACATTAGGATTTTCATTTTATGGTAGAGAGAGGCCCAAGGCCTTTTCAATACTTTAAAAACAGTACATGGAACAAGCCAAGGTGATTGGAGGGAAGAGTTTGTTGGGACTGGGGATGGTTCAATCATTTCAAAGTGAGGGAGGACAAATTTATATAACATTAAAAGTGAAGTAGTAGTCCTCTGTAAGCTCAACTTTACATATCCAGTGCACATTTTACAAATATCAATAGAATATTGAAATTAGACTTCACTATATTGTATATAAATTCTCCAGCTATAGTGGCATCACTGGGTTGCTTCATGCACACTCGTGGTGTCATTCCTTTCTTGCGGGCCCACTAGCATACCTCCCTGTGTGGAGCGACCTGGTCTACCCCCACCCTTCCTGATCCTATCCTACCTTGGCTCTCTAGATCTCCTCCCTCCTCTCACAGGCTAATGCGGGGGTCTGCTTCTCCACCCAGGGGCAAGTGCAGCAGTCACCCACACTCTGCCCAGCAGGCAGTGGTGAGGAAGACTAGTTCCCAAGTGGCATGATGCGCAACCCTAGGGACACCGCTGAGTCACTGGCCCACTGGCCCCACTTCCTATTGCTGAGATGCCTACTGTCATTACTGTGGATGGTGGAGGACCCAAAGTCCAGTCTCATGCACAGAAGCCCCCGCATGATGCCACTGACATGCTCTACAATTACATTGACATCAGATTTTTAAGATATCAAGGATCATAAGCATCTGAAGTTATTATTGTGATACTCTTGTTTCTAGTTAAATAATTATTTCTCACCCAGCATGACTACGTCATGGAAAATAATAAACATCTGGAGAAATAGCCAAACTGGTGCCAATTTTTTAAAAAACGAGGGAAAGAAAGAAGGATGTAGCAAAGTCAGGGGTAGGATGCTGAAACTTGACATTTATAGCTCATCAGTCTCAATTCCCAAGTCCCTGCCTTTTGCCTGGATGCATATCTTCAGCCATCCTTGGCCAGATCTCACTTCCACTGTACCATTCCTCTGCCTTAACCAGGACAAAGGCTACAGTCTTACTCATTTCTTTATCCCTGTCACTTCACAACCCATTTTGAACTTGAATTCCACTATTTAATTCACTACATAGGCAGTTTTGTCCAGATATTTAGTAACATTTCTTGAGTGGGTGGGAATACTAGATAGGCTATCTTTATTCTTAAATAATAAGGATAATATAGTAACCTACATCATGAAGACGTTATTTTGTTGTTGTTGTAGTGTGTCATTAAAGACATTTTCAACTAATAATAACGCTGTCCCAGGAGGTCTTCTAGGCTGCATGGAAGTAGATTGCCATATCTGTCTCCTACCCACTGAGTGGTGTCAAACTGCCAGCCTGGTGCTTAGCAGTCTGATGCTTAACCATTGTGCCACCAGGGATCCTGATATAGGGAAGACTCCTGAGTAAATGCACCTGATGTAGCTGCCTACATGTAAACTAATCTTTCATGATTAGTCTATAAGCTTGCAGAACACAGTGGCTTCTAAAATTAAAATGTGTCTGCAATTCACAGTAGTTGAACACCCTAACAAATCTGAACATTTAAAAGATAGTTAAGTAGCTAATAATCTTCTGATTTATATCTGCAATGTCTGCTGGGTGGCAAAATTTGGCCACAGTGCTTTAACAAAAGATGCAAGTCAGTTCCCACAGCTCTCGTATCAGGGGTGACCTTGACATATGTTTTGGCCATTAAATGCACCAAAAGTGCTGCTGTGTCAGCTTTCAGCCTGATCATCAAGGAGTTAAGCAAGTTTCACTAATGCTAATTGTGGAACTTGGTGATCATCAAGTGACCACAGCCACGGTCAGTCTACCAGAATTTGAGTGACCACACAAAGGTCCAATCATTCCAAAGACCCTACGTGAGACCAGTAAAAACCAACCCTCTTACCTATCCACTCTTGGTGAGGCATCAAGAGGCTAGCTCAGATCTATCATACCCTCGCAGGCCAAAAGAAAAGCCAAATTAAATCCAGCCATGAGACTTGGCTTGAGAACATAAACAGCTATTACTTTATAAGCCTTGAGTTAGTTTGCACCACTAATTTTCTTTAATATGAAGTCTATAAGTTTCCTTTCTCAAATTCGATTTTACTGTACTCAGGTAAGATAAATGTTTATCACTTTCTGCATCGAACGCTAATATTGAAGTGGAACGTTTCAGTCATATAGTTTCATTGATCTTCATTAAAGAGGGAAAGCAATTGAACTTCCTTTGAAGTTTATCATTTTGTAATTGTGTATCAAATGTTACGTTACTCTCAGAATTCCTCAGCGTTCTAGGCGCATTTCGTTTAGTAAAAACACGTGTAACCTTTTTCCCCTTGTCTTTGTTCATGATTTGCTCTGGAAGATTCTTTCTAACTTTGTTGGGAACAGATGCTTCTTTACCAGCCCTTTATTTTATCCCTCAGGGATGCTTAGGGAACTTATTGTCAATGAAAAAGGTGTACTCGTGCCACTTTACAGTTTTGAAGATATGTCTGTGTTCATAACGCCAGCACCTTTTTGCAGCATTTTGACCTGTAACATCTGCTGCAGGATTTTGGCTTGTCCTCAGTCAGTTTCATCATATGATTTACTGTTTCCGAACCATCCTAAAATCGAAAACATCTTTCCAAGACAGGAAGTCTTGTTGTCATCTAAGTTTCCCTCCACCCAGTCCCGAGCATTGTAAAATTCTGGCTATAAATATGTTCCAGCTCTTTCAATGTTACCCTTGGTCTGAAAATATTCATTCTCCCCCTACCTGCCTCATCATACTTACCAATATCTGGTCCACCTGAGTCTGTGGCCTACCTCGGCTTTTACAGTGTGCGCTGTTTATTTCAGACCTCATCCATTGTGATACCAAATTAATCCTGGTAAATCCTGGTTCTGATTTGCTGCTCACTGTGACTGAATGACCCTGAGTTGACTTCTCCTTGAATTCTATGCCTGTTCTTGTTATGTGCTGTCCAGTTGGTTTAAACTCATAGTCACCCCAGATGGGGGCTGTGATATTTTCCATATTCTTCATCAGCACTATATCAGAAAATCAAGAAATAGATCTTTTTATCTTAGAATAAATCACAAGAGAGAGAGAGAGAATCTATCAGAAAGCGGGTGCCTGACCACCTACTAATAAAAAAGAAGAGCGAGGAGCCTTTCTAATGGGCCCTGGGCCCCTGTGCTGAGAAACTGCTAGCATTGAGGTAACATTGATGGCAGGATACATGTAGATATCCAAGGACCACAGGGCCCACATGTGTTGAAAGAGAAAAGGGCATTCTACTGGAATTAACATAGAGTTTGTATATGGAATTTAGACTGCTAACTCTTACACTAAGAGAAGAAAATTCTGATGGCTAAAACCACCTACTTGCATATGCCATTTTTTTCCTACAAGTTGTTGGCAAACTTTCATGCCTAGACCAAATGAACTCATACCCCACCTATTTTATTAAATAATGTTTTATTGGAATTTAGCCACAGCATTTAATCACCTATTGTCTGTTATCTATGATTGCTTTTTCACTACAGTAGCAAAATTGACTTCTTATGACAGAGACCATATAGCTTGCAAAGTCAAAGATAATTCCTCTTTTTGAAGATGTGAACAGACTCTGCTTTTGATCAAAGTATAGAATTGTAGTTATGGGTGTATTCAATCATCATTCACATCCTAGACCTGGACATACTATTTTGCCTGAACAAAGGTGAGCTTCTTTACAGGAGAAAGCTGCAGAAAGGATGCCAAAAGCCTTTTTCATATAACACGTTAAGTAGAAAATCTCTAACCTTAACCAAAGGTACAAGAATGAAATGCCCAACCCTTACCCCCAAGGTAGTTAATAAAGGACAGATATATAGATATACATACATACATACATACGTCACCCAGGGTTCTCTATGATGAAGGTATTTGTTGGATGCAACTGGAACACTTTATCATCGAAGGACTTTTTTATCTTATTTGTTTCTCTCTATCTCATTGAGAGTTACGTTGCCATCCCCTTTTCTACAGTCGTGGATCACAACCCTTCTATAAGTTTGTATGCCACACTTCACTTGAATTCACTTTCCTCAATAGGAGCCCTGGTTGTGCAGTGGTTACAGAGCTGCACTGGACCCCAGAGGCCAAGAGTTCAAATCCATTAGCCACTCTATGTGAGAAAGATGTGACTGTCCCCTTTCTTAAAGATCACCCCTATGGCCATTCTTGAAGCAGTGCTTCTCTGTGCTGGAGTGCCTGAGAGGTGGAATCCACTCCATAGCAGTGGTTTTAGTTTCCCTCAAAACCTCTTTCACTTCAGCATGTGTAAATAACCTTGAATTTCTCCCCACTTTGAATAGGTTTTGCCACTACCCCACATAGCTTTCTGTTTACATATGCATATGCCCTTCACCTTAAAGCCCAGCTTCTGGGGAAAAAAAAGCTGATACACTCATTATTTGTCTATTCTCACTTTTCATCAACTTCTTAAGTTGCATTAATCTGCTTTCCCCCTCAAAACTCCACTGAAGTTTTCTCACAAAAATCAGAAGCCACTTTCTAATTGTCAAGTCCCACGGATATCCTCAGCTTTCCTAGTTAGCATCTTTATTTCATTTTCACTGTAACAGAAGCTTCCTCCTCCAATCATTCCCCCTGATAACCCTTGATCCCTTCTTCTGCCAGTTTCTCCTTCTAAAAGACCCCCCAGGATACTGCAATTTGGTATTTTTCTCATGGTAAACGGTTTTTCTTAGACACCATTAATACAATGGCTTAGAGATGCAGTGAACCAGCTCCCATCAAGTCTCTGACTTGGTACCACCATATAGAACAGAAGAAAATTGTCCCATGGGATTTCTCAGTTTCTTTTTTTTTTTTTTTGTTATCACTGCCCTGGTGGGAACAGGAAGCCCTGCCTTGCTCCTGGAGAGCAGCTGGTTTTGAACTGCCAACCCTGTGGACCGTGATCCCGCACACAACCTCTGTGCGATTGGGGTTTAGTGATTTCTGAGTTTCTATAGCTTGACAGAAGCAAGTTGCCATATATTTCTTCCACAGAGTGCCTGTGCATCCAAAACACTGACTTGTGGGATAATAGCCAAGCATTTAATCATGATACCACCAGGGCCCCTCAGACATACTACGCAACCCCTTTTCTCTTCGGAGGTCAAGACTTACAATTAAAAAAATATATTGGATAAACCCTTTTATGTCTCCTCACTCTTTTTTCCTGCCCCCAACTCAAAACAACAACAACAACAAGGCCTCACAGCCATAAAGTTGATTCTCACTCATAGTCTCTCTCTAGGACAAATACACACCACTGGCCCTGTGTGTTTCTGAGACTGTAACTATTTACAGAAAATCAAAGGGCTCATCTCTCTTCTAAAGAAAGAATGGTGGATTAAACCTTCTGGCCTTGTAGTTAGCAAGGTCATTTAATTAACAAAGTTTGGAGTAGCATAGGAACACCTTTCATAGCATGTACTTCAGGTTTGGTTTCAAACCATGCAATAAAGTAAATATTGCAATGAAGTGAGTCATGGTTCCTTTATTTGTTTCCCAGTGCATATAAAAGTTATGCTCCCATTACACTATAGGCTAGCACATGGTGCAAGAGCATTAAGAGAAAGTTTGAGAAATGGGGTCAATAAATTTGCTGGATGCAAAAGCTGCCAAACAACGTTCAATGAATAAAGAACACATGATTTGGGAGTGCAATAGAATGAGATTGCCCTATGAGAAACCTGCGCAGCTCATTCCCTTCTCTCTTCAGAGGCATCTTATCCCTAATAGGCATTCTACTCTTCTGTCTTCTCTGTTGTCAATATAATTGAGGAGATGTTCCTACTTTGAGAGAGGCCTTGTGGTTCCAGTGATGAAATAAAGACTTCACATGGAAGTGAAGCATTAGCTACCATATTTGTCTGAAAATCTAAATTTACATTCATAAATTTTATGAGTAATATAAATGTAACTGTGCCCCCCATCTGTCCTACTTCTGTGTACTACGTGGGGACTTGGGAAAGTTTTTGGAAAAAATAGTCCTAAAGGATAATATTATCAGGAGTAACTTGTTCCTAGACAAGGCCGTCGTGCCCAGGGAAGGGGAGGGGCAGAGGACGACCTCAGAGAAGGAGGATTGACACTGGCTGCAATGATGGTGTCAGACATGATCAGGATGGCGAGGCTGACAGAGGGCTAGGCACTGTTTTCTTCTATTATACACAGGCTTAATCTGAGGTGGAACCAGCTACATGGCATTTAGCAGCCACAACAAAGGCCAGTGTGATTTTTCCATGAACTTCTTGAAACTCCCATAAATCTCAACTTGGGTAAAGAGACATGATATTGCACTGATTATAGTATTGATTATATGGGAAAATGCCATTCTGGTGCTTCTTCTAGGGCACAGGGAATTGTAAGTCCTGAATTAAAGGTAGTCATTGCTGTTGAATCTAATTGTGTTATATTCGGTGTTTATTGCTCTAAAGCAGAAAACATCCCTGATATGATAATAGAATTCAAGGGGAGCATTGTGTATACTTGCAGGAAAATCACAGTCTGTTAAGAAGGCGGTTATTTTATTTTGTCATGACAACCTTGGGACTAGCCAGGTCCCAGGTGCTTAATGTCATATGGGAAAGATATCTAGTGTTGATAGCCATATGGAAAATTTGGCATAATAGAAGATGCAAATCCCCTAGCTCTCAGTGTTGGAATACAATGTAATTAGGGTTATTTTCCCCTGAAATTAATATTTCAGGGAACCCCCCAGCAAGAATGCTTTTTAGAAGTGCTTTTGTATTTTAATACCCCTTCATCCTGTCCTTTGATTTCCTTTTCTCTTTTTTTTTTGGGTGGGGGGAGTGGAGGGGTTGCCGCAAACGTGGACATATTTTGATCATTCAATTCTATGAACATCAAGCGCCTCTGGCAGTTATCACTTTTAAGCAGCTTTTTCTATAATCACCATCAGGAGCAGTAAACTCATAAAAGGTGTCAAAATGATGGATGATTCTCCGCAGCGACCTTTGATGCCTCCAACGTACTGGGCCGTGCGGAGACAGAAACTGCGGAACTTCACGTAGAGCAATCTGGAGCAGAGTGATGCAGGATCATCCTGGCCAAGCATTGAAAAGTGCTTTTGTTTCAGAACAACGAAATAAAAACTTTAGGAAAAGAAAACACATGAGAATAACCACGTCATTTTTAAGTCAACATTTCTTAGATTAGATATTCTTTACATGAAGTGTGGGTTTATTCCCTGAGACCAGATTAGCAGGAAGAAGAAAGGGGAGGGAAGCTGTCATTGGATGTACTTCTGTGAAGGGCATCATGCCTCGGGAACACTCACTACAGACACGCTGCTGTCGTTGTGTGCCAACAGAGGGGATTTGGACCATAGCAACCCTGTGGTGTTTCCCAGGCAGCAATGTTTATGGAAGCAAATCACCAATTCTTTCCTTCTCTGGAATGCTGGTGGCTTCAAACAACCAATCTTGAGGTAAGCAGCCAAGCACTTGAACTGTTGTGCTATCACGGATCCTTTCCATCACCCCCTGGCTCTGGCTTTTTTATTTTTCAAAACATATGAGGTACTGAAACCCAGAAAAATGAAGTAATAGTCCCACGTCCCCAATAAACAGATGCTAGAACCAACATCTCAAGACCAAAGTCTGCTCTTTCAAGTGCCCTTATAAGACTGGTAAGAGCTAGCATTTGTAAAGATATGAGACAGTACCCAGCACAGTTTTTGCTGGCTAAATTGCAACCTGTTACCATTGTCATATCTCCAACGGCTAACACTTGACAAAAGTCCCCTCAAATATTGGAATACTTGCCTACTACAGGCTGAAAGAGTATCTACATTGTGTCAGAAAATTAATGAGTCCAAGCCCTGAGGTTCTTCAGCTTAAATATTAGGAGGCAATAAATAAGTATGCAAGGCAACATAAATCCCTAATTTAAATTTAGGATTGACATGCTTCTTAGATTTTCATTCATCTGCAAGGGAAGTCGTGTTAGCATGGGCCCTGTGCTCTCTGTGCTTAGACACGACTGAAATCAATGTCAAGTCAAGGCCAGTGGGTTAGTTCTGGCCTATTGTCACCCTGTACGACAGAATCAAACTTGCCTCCTCGGGTTCCTAAGTCTGAACACTTCCCTCTGCTGTTACTTCTATGACAGCAGATCGCAGAGTCTTTCTGAAGGATCACTGCGAGGTTTGAACTACCAACCTTTTAGTTATCAGCCAAATACTTTCTCCACTAGGTCACCAGGGCTCCTGTCAAATCCCTACTCCTCCCTACCTCCCAGTGCACCCAAATCGCTTGGAATCCCCCAGCGACACCCACTAAAACCTTTGTTGTTGTATCATCGACAGATCCAAACACTGCCTGGTCCTCCGCTGTCCTCACAGTTCTTCCTGTGCCTAAGCCCAGGGAAGCCGCCATGGTGTCAATTCACCTCACCGAGGGCCTCCCTGTTTTTCATGGCCCCTCCATGTTCCCAAACATGATGCCCTTCTTCAGGGACTGCTCTCTCCTGCCAATGTTTCCAAGGTATGCTTCAGAGTTAACTCCTGACTCCATGCCGACCACATAGTCAACCCTGTACTTACTCCAAATTCCTTGAATAAATCGGCTTGCATCTGCCACTTTCCTGAGAGGTTTTTCATACCACGCTGCACCATGCGGATGTGGCTCCTGATCACCGCCCTCACAGAGGCTCCTAGGGGCCTTAGAAGCTGCAGGTGACTTGGTGACACAGGGGACGCTGTATTATATCTCTGAGGCGCAGAGCTAGAAGCCACTCGCTGTTCTTCTGAGATATGGTGAACATGTACTTTCCTTCACTGGGATCCTTCATGACCCCTGTGATTGGTGTGAAGACCAGAGGCCACAGCTCATGTCCTTATGTAGCCACTTGCCCCTGGAGTTCATAACATTTATTGTCCACTTCCCACTTAGGTATCTCCTAAGCCTAACTCGTGGTAGCTTATACAGTAAACGCAAGTGTGGAAAGCTACAAGTGGAGACATGTTGGGAACAGTTCCAGCTGTGGAGATGGGCTGGCTCTTCAAATTTGTATAAAAGTTTAGCTGCTGACAGTGGAGTGAAAGGTTGATTACCTATGGCTCTCTGGAAGACTTTCACAGTAAAGAGATGGGTTGATAGCATAAAAATGGAAATGTGGAGCTTCTTTATGGGTTTATAATCCCTAAAGCTGTAGGGATATGTGAGAGGTTCTGACCTGCAATTGTAATGATGGCTGTCATCACCCGGTGAGAAGGATGCCAGGCGCTGTAAATACTTCATGGGTTGTAATGATTGGAAAATGACTTTTAGAAGGCCTGCCCAAAGGGAAGCAGAGTGAATGCTATTGTTTAAATGAATATTTTATAAAAGGATGAAATACCCATGATTGTAATCTTAAATATTATACCATGATTCTCGGATGGCTTCTGGTATTGTTCTCAATTGTAACGCAGTACAGTGTTTCAATGAACTCACTGTAGCAGTCACGTAATCTGGGATAAATTTGAGGATTAAAAGTGTAGGGGTGGAGTCTAGCCTATCAATCTGGAGATAGCCAATGAGACCTCTTGGTGGGCATGGCCTTATTCTCTGAGAGTTATGGGAAATGCAGCAGTGTTCCCCCCTTGGAAGTGAAAGACACATGACGTCCTTTAGAGCTGCTTTACTGACAAGATCCAAGACTCACTCCCTGGGAGACATTGCAGGTGATGAGATATGTGACAGCATACTAATAGACCCTGAGCCCTGATAACTGAAGTAGCCACAGGGAGACCCCTGCCAGCACTGAGATGCTTCTGCCACCATTGAATACAAAAGACTCTTCACCAACTGGCCTGTGATTGTCCTGGTGTCATTGCATGTGCTTCATGAGTCTGAAGGGGACATATAGATTGCAATCAGGTATATGAGCTAATATTGCACTTATAGAATTGGACTGGACTGGGTTGGGATGCTTTCTCAATGTTCTATCACCCTTATATATAAACCTTTCCATTATAGACATATGCAAGTTTATGAATTTGGTTCTCTAGTCTACCTGTACTCTCACACTCCTTGGATTTGAACTGTTTTAGGCTAAAATCAATGCTAATTCTAAACTTCAGAAGTCAAGTTCTATGTCTGCCTTTCAAAGGTTGCAGAGTAAAATATAAGATACCCACATTACTTTATCAGTACCTCTTTTCTGTCAGTTAAAAATTTATGTTTTCAGGGCAGTAATGCCAAAAAATATTTATGTTTCGTATTTTTGCCTCACACTTCCTGTTTAACTGTAGGCATCACAGTGTACCAGAGGGGAAAATAAGAAAAAGAAATCAGAGGGCTATAGTTTTTGGAATGTTCCAGAGTTAACTCCTGCCTCCATGCCTGGCAAATGCACAGTTTGCTCATTTGCCTAATTAAAAAAATACCTACCTCACGATGTGAGAATCAAATTATATATGTACAAACACAAAAATCATGCTTGATCTATAGCAGTCATCTCTTAGATGTTGCCCATTACTGCAGGCCAACTGTTCAGAGCCACTGGTCCCTTCACTGGAGAAAGATGAGGCTTCCTACTTCCTTAAATATTTACTGCTTTGGAAAGTGACACAGGCAGTTGCATCCTCTATGGTAGCTGTGAGTCGGAATTGAGCATATATAGCTGCTATATATGTTATATAGCTGCTCTATACCTTGTCAGTTCGAACCCACCAGCCACCCTCTAGGCAAAAAATGTGGAGGCCTGTTTTCATAAAGTGTTTACAGTCATAGGAATGTTGTAGGGCTATTCTACTTCATCATACAGTGGCACTAAAAGTAGGAATCACCTTTATGTCTGAGGTTTTGTTGGTTTATTTTTCTTTAACCTTTACTCCCTAGGGCAGTGATTCCCAACTTTTCTAGTTTCATGACCCTTTAATACACTTCCTTATGTTGTGGGGATCCCCCAACCATTATTTCCATTGCTAATTAATAACTGTAAATTTGCTATTCTTATGAATCTGGTGACCCCTGTGAAAGGGGTCATTCAACCCCCAAAGGGGTCATGGCCCACCGGTTGAGAACCCCTGTCCTAAAGGAAGGCATACACACATTCACAACAAAGCAACATACTGACATCGAGTCGAGGTTGACTCGTCGTAACCATATAGAACCACTGACAGATCTAAATTCAATTTTGTCAGAGTCCTGACGCCATAACGTTTGCATGTCGCAATCTTCAAGTTCCACAGTTCGAAGTCACCAGCCGCTCTATGCTAGAAAAACAATGCTTTCTACTCTTGTAATCTTGGAAACTCACATGCCTATTTCTTCACTTCCCTATAGGGTCTTGATAAGCAGCAGTAACTCAACAGCAATGAGTGCGGGGTTTGTTGGATATTTAGTCTTAATAGTTACAGACACCTGGGGTCACCAGGGTGGGCGCCAACTCCATGGCAACTAACAAGAATAAAATTATTGCACCTAGTAAAGTGACCATGTCTGGTGCCTAACCATATTTATAGAATGGCTTTTTAAAGAGCGGAAATTTGTTAACACTTATATCTGAAATTCCAAAAGAGGCTGAAGGAGAGAAGCATGATCTTACAAACTCTGTAAGATGGAAAGGGAGGAGTTCAAATTCATAAAACTGGATATATCTCCTTTCATGTAGACACAGCATGGAAGCAATGTTTATGAGCTGCAGAGAAATTTGTGCAAAACTATTGAAAATAAATCGTTTCTCATGTTTTCTGGATATTTTGTTATGATATATTTCCACTGCTTTAATTTTTTTAAAATCAGCAAAAGGTGACAACACATCCCCCCAATTTTTCTGATTTAATTATTTTAATTTATTTCATTGCAACACAACTTTACTTTTTAGTAATTCCACTGCCTCAAATTCTCCACCATTTCAGCTCTTAGTACAATGTAGTTTACTGGAAATACAATATCTGTGGACACAGGAGATGCTGGTTAATTATATAGGCAAAATAGTCATTCAAGTCAATGTGTCCCCCACACAGTTCAAACGTTGCCATATCTGGAGACTTGGTACAAGACGTGAATTAATCAGTAGAGGCTCTATGCAGCTTTTACTGTATTCTGTAAACGTCTTAATTCGCGTTTGAGAAGCATTTTAAATATTCAGCATTTTCCTGCTACACGATAGCTCATAAAGTTTTAACTATTAAGACTGTGAGTGCATGTGATTCTAGTTTGTTTATATGCATGCTAATGTTATATATTATGAGCAATAATATCACATACTTGCAGGGAAAATTTTAGTGATGATTTGGAGTTGTTGCTTTTTTTTGGGGGGGGGGGCAAACATCATTGCCCTCTGGTGGTCATGGGAGCTATCCAGACTTGCTCCTGGTAAGCTGCTGCTGAATTTGAACTGCCAAGTCCATGAGCTGCAGTCCCGCACTCAACCACTACACCACTGGGGCACAGCCCTCTTAGTTGTTTTTTTTTAAATGTACAACAAAAATGTTATAAAATAAGAGTGGTTCCAATATGTAGCTCAGTTCTCCAAAGTTGCTTTCTAATTAGCTTATCAGAGAAGCTAACTTTCAGGTAGGCCCATTTGACGGCATGATCATAATTAAGGTCAATATAATATTCCATTTAAGTTTTACTCATGAGAATAAATTGGAAAATACTCGTATGGATTCTAGCATACATTCTGGAAATTAAAGATGAGGAAAATATGCTCTCTGCCCTGGAGTATGTAAAAGAATAAGAAATATTTAGAAGATTCACTGCAGCCAATAAATCAGATCATTGATTCTATGTGAATGACTGAGACTACTAAAGAACCATAGTGCAAATTAAAGTGCTATGCAATTCACAGCCTATAACTCAGACTGATTCTTTACATCATAGCATCTTTCATGAAACAGTAGTCAAAATAATTGATGAGGCATCAATGTTGGCCTTAGGAGGAGAGATGGAGGTTGAAGTTTCTCTTTTGTAGCTTACTGTTGAAGGAAATCACAGAACCCAGCTTCTTGGTTTTGGACTCACAGGCCAGGAGCAGTTACCAGATTGCCAGGATAAGGGGCTTTTACTAGAAATAATGACTACATGCAAATATGATGCATCAAGTACAAAGAGGGGGCTTACAATTGGGGTCAAGTTGCTCCTGAGTCCTGGTGACCCCACTGGTGTCAGAGAAGGACAGTGCTCTAGCCTCATGCTGCTGCTGCTCACTCCTGGGACCTTGGGTGTGTGAGAGTGCACTTGTGTCACAGCGGCTGTTGCCACACTTGCTTGTCACTGTCCAGAGGGACCAAATCGATGGTGATACCCTGGACAGTGAACACGGGCCATTGCCATACACAGGGTTCTCTTGGCTCATTTTTCTGGAATCGGATTGTCGGGACTTTCTTCCTGGTATAACCAAGTCTAAGACCTCAGAGGAAACCATTGCGTATCATAGCAACATTCCAGCCTCAACTGAGAGATGGGGGATTGCTGCATATGTGGTGCCTGTACTAGGAACCAGGCCTAACCCTCCTGATCTGGGAGCTAAGAATTCTACCCCAGAAACCACCACTCTCTAAAAGAGAGTTCTTGTCGTACTACAGAATGAGTTCTAAAAGTGAAGGACAGAGCATTTATTGAAAGGCACTCTGTTCTCTCTCCTCCCTCAAAGTCATTCCTTTAGGTGCATCCGTGGTTTGTCTGTTAGTCGCGCATAAGAAATCTTCATCTGAGAGCACATAGATCCAGGGACGTAACAGTCACCTTGCTCTCTCCTAAGATTTGTGGGAGCCAGAGGTTGGCCACGAAGAAGGAGAATCATGCAACAGGTGATGGATGATAACTGATTTAGACTACATGTGTCACCAACAGCGCTAGGAAAATGTCCCCTCACGTGGGATGGAAAAAGAACTTCATAGATTATAAGAGTCTAATGAAAGACTCTCATTAGAAGGATATTTCTAGGAGATAAAGGAAACCACCCCGAGTGGAGAATGGGTCCAAAGAGGGAAGGAAAGGGGCTCCTGCTGCATAACCACCTGCTACAATGGAACCCAGGTTTCAGGATGTCAGAGTGTGCTGGGAATGGCAAGCCTGCAGGTTGGAAGAAGAGCTGGCATGAACATGCAGAGAATCCTTTTGAAGCATAGGTTTCTACCGGCTTCACTATTGAACTCATCTTCAGCAAATATTGAATCAATAAAGATAATCTTGTTAAACCTAAATACTGTGTTTTGAGATGTCATGGTTATATTAGTGAAAAAAATAATTACAGGTGGTCTATTATATATGAAAATGAGGGTTTTTGTCACTCATCTCTGCTAAGCATGGAAAACAAGCAGCTTTTAGCAATAATTACTATATTCTGTAAAGTGGACTGCATAAATCAAGAGGCATATGTTCATGAAATCTCCTTCAAAAGACACGCGAGCACATAGAGAGCTGCACGTGCAAAGAACCGACCTTTATTGGTTGTTTGCTATGTATCAGACACTGGGCTGAGTTTTCATAGATCAAATTCCTTCAGTCTCAGTATAGCCTTTAAGGATACAGTATTACCAGGCTGAGTCCTAGTGGTGTAAGTGGTTGAGTGCGGGACTGCGGCCCATGGGCTTGGCGGTTCAGATCCAGCGGCGGCTCTCAGGAGCAGCACTGGGTAGTTCCATGACTACCACAAAAAAAGTATACATTATTACCATCCTCTAGTAAATGGTGGAACCAAGACTTTTACTTTTGCTCCAGAAAGTACACAGTCGCAGAGCTACAGAGGCAACACTGAATGGGGGTGTAGAGGAAGAGGGAGACAAAGAGACAAACAAATGTTGCTAAAGATACTCTTCAGAGGTAGATGTGGAGTGCAGAGTTTATACAGTGCTGGTAAATTTACTAGAACAGAATATTTATGGAAAGTAGAAGAGAAATGGAACCAAATCGATTGCCATCCATAGTAACTCTGTGTAAGATTCCTGAGGGAGAGACTCTGTACAGGAACCTGTAGCCTTCTGCTTTTTCCCTGGAGCAGCTGGTGAGCTTGAACCACTGACCTGATGGCTAGCAGCTCAACATTTCCTTCACAGAACCCAGGACTGAGCTGAGGAAATAAGGGAGTTCTGCAATCTGCAATTCTGGCCCAACAAATCCTCAGCCAGCTTGGCAAGAAGTGCGGAACATAGTCGTAGTATCCCCTCTCTGCCCACATGCCTGAGTAGTTATCCATCCACTTTGTTCCATCACTGGCTAGATCTGAGCTGTTGCTGGCAGAATGTGACCTTGCATGAGGTAGATTTATGCAGCTGTGAGGGTCCCTGATGGAAGTGGCAGGGGGAGTTTGTCTTCAGACTACAGACCCTATGATTTGGTGCCTAGGTATCCCATGAAGAGCAATTTGGAGACACATCTATACGTTTGTGTCCCAACTGTGCACACACACAGCACAAATTCTGTGTACCATATATACTCATGTATATGCCGGTTTTTTTTCCAGCACAATTTTATGCAGTTTTTCTGGTAAAATTAGGTGCCTTGGCTGATATTTGAGATGGCTTATATTTGAGTATATACAGCACATACTCATATGCATACTGTGATCAGTGTAGATGTGTAAATACATTTGCAAGTGATACATATGCATATGGTGGTGGCGTGTGTCTAGTATTTTGTTTATTGGAATGCCACTTCTCTCCTAATTATAAAGGTCTGAAGAAGCTACCAATTCCTTATCAGATAGGCAGTTGCTTTGGTACGTAAATGAATTGCTACAACACATAGACTCTAAAATTACTCTCATAAAAATTCCAGTGCAGATGTTCCTGCTTAGTGAGCATCCTTTTGAGTTATTCAAGAATTAAGCCTTCCTGTTGGAAAGATCCTTTTTCCCTTGGGAAAAGAGAAAAGAGAATACAGAGGACTGTTGGAAGTTTTATGTGAATGAGGCTTAGAAGAGAAACACTGTGCTTCTATCCCAAATCTCATTGCTCTAAAATCAGTCATTTGTGCACCTATACTAGCATAGGGAGCTGTGAATTGTTTGTTACCTCTGTATGTATCACCCAAAGAGGAAGAGGTTGTAAAAAAGTATGATTTTTGCTAGCAGGGTGATTTGGATCTGACCTATCTTTGTTTCCCCTCTCCTTGGTGAAAATGTTTGGTTTAAGAGCCAAGCATACAGCCCAATCACATCAAGGATGTGGTTGGTATTGATGTATCAGTTCATCAAGGAAGAAGATTCCATTGTCTTCAGTTTCTAAGTTGCATCTCTATGCAATTTCAACACCAAGTAGTCATCTCTCCCAGACACACAAATGTATCCCATCTATAGCAGAAGTGCGTGGGCCCAATAAGCGGTAAGTGAGAGTGGAGAGATGGAAAGTGTCAGAGAGTCCTGAGGACATTTACTGAGTCTCCAAATACAGTCAGTCTCCCAAACATTCTGCATCCCAATCACATGAGTCAATAAGGCTCCTCGTACGTTTAAGCACGTTAGGATTGGACTTCTGTCTTTTGTTGACATCAGGAATCCTCATGTACTTGCTTGTCGTGATTATTATTTCAACAATAATTCACAGTAAAATATCAAGATACCAGGTATATAGGGGCAGCGTTTGCAGCCAGGCGAAGTTCTAAAAGAGAGAGCGGTCTGTGAATAATCTACTACCCACATCAGGAATTCCAGAGTGCTGAGTGTCCGATAAATATCTGCTCATTGAGTTGGTAAGAAACAAGAACGCAAACTCAGAAAGCATTTGAAAAACCATTGCTGTGGAATCAGGTTTGATGCCTGGAGACTTCGTGTGCTGGAGAATGAAGCTGTGGGCCACCATTTTTTTAAGGCTTTCCTCTCTAAGGAACAGACCATCAGGGCTTCCTTTCCTGTGGCACCACTGGGGGAAGGAAAACCATCATACAGTCTGGTTTTCTAGTGCCAACCATTTTACAGTGCCTTGAGAGGAGGAATGATCTTGCTGCTGTTTTGAGGAGCTAGTTTTGACCCTTGGTGACCCTGCAGGCAACAAAATAAAGCATAAGGACAAAGGGAAGACGTAGCAGTGGGGATGGCTGGGACCGAGGAGAAGAAGGTTGGAAAGAAGGTTGGAAAGCTGAAATTCTCAAATCATTAGAAAAGAGCCATGATTAATATTCCCTATTTCAAATTTGATGTAGTAGGTTGGGGTTTGGCCTGTTGACCAGAAGGTAGGCAGGTAAAAAGCACCAGCTGCTATGCAGGAGAGAGGTGAGGCTTCCTACTCTCAGAAACCCACAAAGAGTTCCATTCAGTCCTGGAGTGTTGTCGTAAGTCAGAATTGACCCTAATTCTGACCCAATTGACCCCAGTTCTATTGAGAGGCCAGCATAGGTAGAAATCAAATCCATTTGCTAATTCATTGTGGAGCTTTGCCTTTAAAAAGAGGTTATTATAAAATCCCTTACTGCACTGAACAGAATGCTCTGACCTGCCTTAAAATAATAGATGACATGAGTGTGAAGACCAGATGAAAATAACTGCTGTTTGCTGTCATATAAGAGTTCACAGGGTTTCATCGAACACTCTAACCGATTCTTGTCTAACGTTTCATATGCCCTGATGCCAGAGAAAGCCCAAGACATTTATCCTTCTCCCAGGTTATGGGATTTGTGGCTGCAAAATTGACTGACCAAAGAGCTCACTCAGACATGTTAGAATAGGGAGATGAAAAATCGTTGTGTGATTATTTTATTTCTTTTTTATTTCCTAGTGAGAGTTTACATTGCATGTGTCCTGGTTTCTTG
The DNA here is from genome assembly GCA_004026705.1 of Nesogale talazaci. Taxonomy (NCBI): domain Eukaryota; kingdom Metazoa; phylum Chordata; class Mammalia; order Afrosoricida; family Tenrecidae; genus Nesogale; species Nesogale talazaci. The sequence goes on from PVJH01000464.1 coordinate 307,738, forward strand.
TACATTGGGCATGTTGAAAGGGGTTAAATTTCGTAGTTCACCATGTTAAAGAATACATTTCCAATATTTGGATCTGATCAAGTGAAAGATATCCTAGGTCCAGAGATTCTGAAGATATACTATAAGCAGACCTAAACGCACCTTTGCCATGTTCACGTTTAGGCAGAGACATTTTGGGAATCATAAGAAGAGGATATCTAAATTTTAAATTCCTTAGAGTTAAAATAAAGTAGGGATGTAACTTTTGCTTTACTTATGAAAATTCTTCCATCTAATCTATGTAGTCTTTGGGGGTTGATCATGGCAAAAACTAGTGGACCCTTATGACGCATGGTCCTGATTTTCCAATGTTCATGCATATAATAGTAGTAGTGTTGATCTAAAAAAAATGATACATTACTCTTAAATGGGGCCAGGGAGAAGAAATGAAGGCAAGGCCTAGGGGTCAGCATATGCAAGAGAGAGAGCAGCAGGGTATGCACAGTCTCGTGATCTTAACGCTAATGCCTCTGACTATTTTATCCTCTGAGTCAGTATATCACCAGACTTCACTAGACAAGCAACTCTTTCTTACTGTCAGTTAGTTGAAGCAGAGTTTCTCTCTTTTGCAACTGAAAGATAAATTATACACATTTACATAAATGATGGGGGCAGCAAAGGACTCTTCGAAAAGTGGGGATTTAAAAATAATGAAATTTTGCCATGAGATTTTTTGAAACTCTCTCTTATACATCACCCTTAGGCATACTCGTGCACTTTAATAAAAAGAGGAACTATGGGAATATTGCAACAAAGTAATAGGAACCTTCACTCAACTAAATATCAAAATGTAAGGTAACTGTTTATTCATATGTCCTCCATCCAGGTCTGTGGCCATTTGATGGCAGTGTTTCCTTCTTTCTAACCCTTCCCCACATAATTTTGTGCTCCTTGATTTGCACCACATCAAAATGAGATTTGGCATCTTAAAAACCAAACTTACCTTCTGTAAGGAGATGTTCAGTTGCCTACAGATGGCCTTTGGGTCTCTACTTCACACTCCCCCTCATACACAATGATAGAATTTTTTTGCTCTGGGCCATTGATGTCTGGTACCTGATCCTGTCAATACCCCATGATCACACAGGGTGGTGTGCACCTTCCATGTGCACTTTGTTGTTCCCAGCAAGGTGACCGCTTGTTTATCTTCAAGTCTTTAAGACCCCAGACTCTATATCTTTTGATAGCCAGGCACCATCAGCTTTCCTCACCACATTTTCTTTTTTCGTTTTTTGTTTTGGGGGCACCACTGCCCCCTGGTGGTGGGAGTAGGAGGTCCAGCCTTGCTGCTGGATTTGAACCTCCAACCCAGTGGGCCGCAGTCCTGTGCACAACCACTATGCCACCGGGGCTCAGCCCACCACATTTTCTTATGCACCCATTTTGTCTTCAGTGATCTTGTCAGGAAGCTGAGCATCGTAGACTGCTAGGTTAATAAAAAAAGGGTTCTTGTGCTGAGGGAGTACTTGAGTTGGGGTCCAGTGTCCATATGCTGTCTTACTACTAAACCTATAAATCTATTTCCCCATCATCGTATAGAAATATATTTGCATATGTACATGCCTGTAGTTAGACCTCTGTAAATGTCCTTGGCCTCCCAGTTCTTTTCTCTTCTCCCATTCTCATGTTCAACTTTCATATAGGGTTTCAGTAGTTCCTCTCAGTGACGTAGCCCTTGAGAAAAGTCCTTGCAGTCCTCCTGCACCCTCCTTGCATGATTTTGAATCACTTGTTGTTCCGTTGTCCCTGAGTTTGTTAGCACCCACTTCCTCTCTCTCGCCTCCCTCTCTCCCATTTCCCCCAGAATCTTCGGTCCTATTGTTTTCTCCTCCTTATTGTTTGCCCTGCCTATCTTACCTAAATAGACACGCAGAGATAATCATATGCATAGAAACAAGATAGAGAAAAACAAAGCAACAAAAGAAAACACAAACAACAAAACAACAAAGAAGAGCCTATAAAAAGTTCAATGTCTGTTTGTTGACATTTAGGAGTGTTTTCCAATCAAGTCTGATGGGACACCATGCCCTGGCCTCAAAGTCTATTTTTGGAACTTCCTTGGTACTTCATTGCTCCGCTCCCCTGGCTGTTCTGTGGCACACTATTAGTGTTTTGCCTCAATGTAGTGGAGTCAGATCAGGCACAATTCCCACACAGTGTCTCCAGTGTTGTCCACCTGTCCAGTTGGGTCAGTGAGGGATGTCATGTCTCATAGTGGGGACAGCCCTGTGGTTCCCTCTGTGCATTGACTGCTCTGAACAGGAGTATCGTCTTCAGGGTTTGATGGGCCAGGATATGCTCTGTTCTCTCTTCCTCTCCTATCATTTGTTCCCATGTTCTCTGATCAGACATATCCCTCTTCCTGAGTTGTAGCTTCAGTGCTCCCTCTGAAGTGAGCATCTGCTTACAGAAGGGTCACGGGGAGTAGACAAGCCAGTCAGGCAGTCAATACAGCATCATTGAAACATACAAGTCCTTTAATACTCCCCCTCAACTATCATGACCCCAATTCTACCTTACAAAGCTGGCTAGACCAGAGCATGTACATGGGTACAGATAAGAGCTAGAAACAGGACAAACAGGACAGATAAACCCCTGATGACTAATGTTGAGAGGGGAAGGGGAAGATGGGGGTGCATAGGGGGTATTGATCACAATACTCTACATATAACCCCTTCCCTGGGAGACGGACAACAGAAAAGTGCTTGAAGGGAGATATTGGTCAGTGTAAGACATGAAAAAATAATAATTTATACCATATTTTTTCGGACCACAAGATGCACGTGGCCATAACACACACCAAATTTTTAGAGCAGGAAAACAAGAAAAAAATATTCTGAACCAAATAGTACCAGTATACTAAAATGTTCTGGGGTACCATACCTATTTTGGACCACAAGATGCACCCTTGTTTCTCTCACCCTACTTTTGGGGGATAAAGGTGTGTCTTATGGTCTGAAAAATATGATTATTAAGGGTTCATGAGGGAGGGAGTGGAAAAATGAGCATCTGATACCAAAGGCCAAAGTAGAAAGAAAATGTTTTGAAAATGATGATGGCAACAAATGTACAAATGTGCTTGACACAAAGGATGGATGGATGGATGGATGGATGGACTGTGACATGAGTTGTAGGAGCCCCCAACAAAATGATTTTTTTAAAGAATTACAAATAGAACAAAAAATAACACCAAATAAGCAAAACAAACTCACTGCCACGGGGTCAGGACTGACCCATATTGTGGGTTTATGAGCCTGTAGCTATTTACATCAGCAGAAAGCCCAGTCTTTCTTTCACCAAGCTGCTAGTGTTTTGAATTGCCAACCATGCAGATGGCAATGCAATGCATAACCACTATACCACCAAGGCTCCAGTTTTAGTAGGACTCAATGTGCGATCCATTTAAATGTTCTTTGGATTTGCAGAACATATGGAAATCTGAAGATGCAAGATTAGGACTGGGTGGATGTGGCGAGGTTCCCAACAAAATTCCCATGGATCAGCCTTTACTACTTTTGGTGTGCTGTCATGACACGGAAACACCCCAGCACAGCTTTCATGACCTTCTCCTCCTCACCAGAGCAGTTTTCCCTCTTCTAAATCCTTCTGCTAATCCAGCTCCCATGATTCTACCACAGTCTTTCAAGAAAAATCAAGATGGGCACTTTGAAATAAAATTTTAAAATCCATAAACTTCTCAGCTGACCTTTCTGCTCTGAATGGAACTAGGCCAGTAAATCCTCTCAGGAGACATGGTTTTGATTGAGACTCTTTTTCTTCTTTTTTTGAAGCACCCTCCCAAGACAAGACAAACTTATGACTTGTAATCCTTGTCTGCAGCCATCCATTGATTGCAAGAATATGTTCAATCACACTTTGTTTGGAATAAGTGTGTGCATGCATGAACTGAAACCCAATTAAAAGTACTTTTCCTCTTTCCCTCATGTATCCTAATGACTTAAAATATGTACTTCTGTGTTTGTCCTACAATCAGATTCTAGCTCCTTTGTTTCCTAGTTATCTGACATTTGAGTAATTACTTAACTCAACCAAGCCTTATTCTTCACATCTTCATATGAAAATATTTACTTAAATTATCTCCTCTCTTTCTTGTGAGTTTTCAATATGGTTATCTCCCATAAAGTGCTTAACACAGTGCTTGATTGCAAGCTTGAAGGTAACTCATAACTTGCTAGGTTATGTAGAACAGACCTAGTAATCTAGTCGCTTATGACTTGGCCTGCTAACTGCAAAGGGAGCAGTATGTAGTCATTAGCTGTTCTTCAGAGGAAAAGTAAGACTTACTACTTCCTTAAAGAGTTACTAACACACCAAGCCAAGAAGGGAGTACAACAGACCAGTGATGGGAGGGAAGCCACAATGTCCGGAGTCTCATTAGAGACTTCACACTCAGGGACAGCAGTGGGCTCCACAGCTGAACAGGTTGGGGGTTACCAGTTCAGAGGACCACACTGAAGGTCTAAAGGTGTAAAAGGAGGGCACTAGACCACTCCATCCCTGACTGCAGGAATGGCAGTGGGACTTTTAGGATGTGTGCCTTTCAGACCCCACTGCTAAAGACTAAAAGGATGTGTAGGTGTTGTTAGGTAAGCGAAACCTTGGATAGGTAACTTGGAAAGAATGGGGACTGGACTGATAGTTTATAACATGTCCTTCTCTATATTAAACACAGAGATACTCATCTGTTCAGTACCAGGATCCCTGCTAGACTTCTGACTATTGGTATGTTCTCTCTTTTTTTTTTGGTGTTCATTGATCCAAAGTTGGCAGGATAGGCAGCCTTATGGAGACAGACTGAATGGCTACGGGGGGCATAGGTGAGAAAGAGGCAGGGGAAGTTAGTGGTAAGCCAATAATGATGAGTACAGGACAATAGTAAGCATTCTAAATTTTCTGGTCATGTTTGATCTATCAAATTGTATAAAGAGGAATCACTGAGAGTTGAGTGATGCATAAACATGATAGTGGGGCAAGAGGAAAAAAGAGAAAAGGGGAAAATATATGTATACTAATACTTTATGTGTATATATGTAAATACATAAATATATGTGTGTGTTTATATGTGTATTTGTGGGCAGATACAACAAAGAAGTGGATGGACTTTGGGCCTTTATTTAAATCATACTTCAGTACATTGATGATTTGTTCTAGTAATTTGACACTCTAGGATATTTACCTTTATGACATGATTGCTGAAGACAATATGGGTGCATAAACAAAAGTGGCCAAAAATAAAAAAACAAAAGTGGTAAAGAAAGTTGATGGTGCCTGGCCATTAAAAGATAAAGTGTCTGGGGTCTTAAAGGCTTATAGTCCCACAGTCAGCCTCTAGCAGGCAAGCAAGAGCCCACATGAAAGAAGTACACCAGCATGTGTGACTTTTCGGCATCTTCAGGATGAGGTATCCGAAGCTAAAAACCAAGCAACCAAAGTCAATGTGAAGAGACATGGGTGTAAAAGAGACCCCAAACTCATCTGTTATATATTTCGAAAGTCCCTCTCAGAATGGCCACATGGAAGGGATGATAAATCCAGGATGTGGTATGACAGTGATGAACCACATAACTATTCTCTAGTTCTTTAATAATGCCTCCCCTGCTATTATGGTTTTTATTTTTTACCTCCTTTATCATGTTAGATTTGCATATATTCATTTGTATATTTAATCTCATTCAATGCATGGTAGCCATGATAGGTAACCCATCAGAAACAGTAACAGGAGTATTGATTCCCTGAGGTTGCAGGAAGGCGGGGGGTGGGGATAGAGAACAGATATAGCATTGATGACTGTGTAACCTCACTTAATTGGACTGGACAACAGCATTTTATGTGGATGGATATATTGTATGGTGGAAGATATGACATTAAAATAAAATTAAAATAGTGGTTCCTGGGGATAGAGTGGAGGAGAGAAGGTATAAAGGGGAGTTGTTATCAAGGAGTTCAAGAAAAAAAATGTTTTGAAACTAATTGTGGTAGCAATTGTGCACAGTATTTCTTGATGTGATTGAGCTATTGACTGTTATGATATCTGTAAAAACTCCCAATAAAATTATTTCAAAAAAAGGAAACTAGAGGGAGGGGGGGAAATGAAATACAAACGAGTTATAGCCTAGAAACACATAGTTCGGTTCTACTCTGTCCTATGGGGTTAATATGAGTATGCCTCAACTCAGTCACAGCGAGAGTTGACGTGAGAGTAGCTATGAGTCATGATTGACCCAGTAACAGTGAGGTTGAGCATTGAGAGCTGGCATTATGGGACTCTAGTGGTGCAGTGGATTAATGTTGGGCAGCTTATTCAAAGGTCAGTGGTTTGAACGAACTATCTGCTTCTTGATAGAAAAATTACCCGTTCTGTTTCCTTAGCGCTTCACGGTGTGGCAGCCTTGTGGGGTGGTTCTGCTTCCTCCTACCAGGTTGCTCTGAAATAGAACTGATTTAAAGCCATCCACATAGTTTATATGTGTTAGCTGGGGATAGCATCATTATCATTTAAGTCATATTTTCATGTATATACTGATGGCATAATGATCACATATTTGGTGGTTGAATATTATCCCAGAAGTAGATAAAGAGTGTGTTGTGGAGAACTAGGAGAACTAGGGAGAGTAATC